>JAWWEV010000095.1:6018399-6029955 GCA_035583235.1 Hafferia zeledoni
CTTTTTCTCTCCCTGCTTCTCCACTTGTTCCTATCACTCCCAGACCTGCATTCCCTTCATACCTTCCTTCCAGAACTAACCCTGTGCTTTTTCTGCTGTATTTCTCCTCATCTATATTTGGAGAGAAATATTTAATGATACTCCCCACTCCTTTCTTTCCTCGACCCCTCTCCACAATTTACATGGTATTTGCAGCCCACCATCCTGTTTCCCTCACTTCCTGACTCTGCTGCAGTGGGTTTTGAGCTGGTAAGTATTGCATGCCATTTAGACCTTCCATTCACAACAGTAAGAGTAAAATGGCTAAAAATAAGCACTCACTTCTTAACTTTCCACAGATCTGTCCATTATTTTACCATTAAAAATATATCTTGGCTGTATGGTAAGAGTACTCCTCTTCTTTGTATCAGCTTCCTTAAGATGCTTCTCTTCCTTCCATCAGCTTCCATTTCAAACTCTCCAAATTACATATTTTTTAATAATGGATTCTCACCAAGCATGTCAGGTACTTCAACAAAATGTTTGAGACATCTGCCCTTTTCAACAACTGCAGAGAAGTCCTAAGTGCACTTCAGCATCATATATGACCTTGCCAGAGGTGCTGGTGCTGCTGGGGGCATCAAACTGTACTTGCCACTGGCTTTGAGCACGGGGAACACCTCAGGCAGACCTCTGGGTTGCTGTGTATATGTGCTAAGGGCACACCAAGCCTGACAGAGCTCAAGAAGCATTTGGATGATACTCTCAGACACAGGGTAAAAGTCTTGGGAATGGTCCTGTGCAGAGCCAGGAGTTGGGCTGGATGATCCTGGTGTGTCCCTTTCAACAATGCCTATTTTGTGATTCAGTGGAAGTAATTCTCTTTGTGAATTTCAGGTGAACGCTCACAGAAGAGTCACTGTGTGCCAAGCTTGTGGGAGATCCCCAGGCTCACAAGAGAGCATTTGGAGACAGGGAGTGCTGGACCTCCAGGAGCGACCTCAACCACTCTCAGCCCACCTGTGTGCTGTGTATCCTTGGGATAACAGAGCAGGAGGGAGGCACAGACCCACAGATCTGCAGGCACTACATCCCCTGTGTGATAGTGATTTACAAGGCTCCTGATTACCCTGTAATGATTTAATTCCAGAGCATACAAATGTGTTACCTAACCTCTACCTGTCTTGCTGTGTACATATGAGGTCTCCACAGAGCATTTTGCTTTTTACTGACATGATTCTGGCATGTCTTTGGATAATGTTCCTAGGAATAGGTACAGAAAATTTGCCAGCTCAGTTCCCACAGAGATATGAGCCTGATTTGGAACACATCACTTGCTCTACAGGTTCCTGCATTTTCCATGTATTGAACAACAACTTTGACATCTTATTTCCTCAACACTGCTTGAAATCCTTGCAACTGCTTGAAATCCTTCTCACTTGTGAACTGAACTAGGAAAATGGATGTTCAGTCCAATAGTTGGATTTTGCAGCAGGCAGCTGAAGGAAGTGTCTCTGACCATGGCAGGGGCCTTTGAACTACGTGATCTTTAAATCCTTTCAACCCAAATCATTCTGTGATTCTTTAGCAGAGGGAAGCAAACCAGTACAGAAAAAGAAAGTCATAAACCTTGAAAAAAACCAAAACCAAACCCACCACAGGTTCACGTGTCTTAACAACTGAGTGACATTCTTAGTAGCTATAGGTATATGTTGGTCATTTTCCTGCCTGGCTGGTTAAAAGAGCAAAGACCTTTTTTTTACCCCACTCAAAGTCCTTTGCAGGTCATGAACTCTAAATATGCCATCAGCAGGCAACACAATCTGGGATTTCCTGAAGGAAAAATGAATACACAGCATTTTTTCAGAGCTGCAATATTTTTCACTTGATAAATAGTTCAGCTTTACTGAAAATGAGCGTCACCCTCTAACCTTGAGAAATCTCTTGTTCTTTAGAGGAAGTGTTATTTGAGTTTGTACTTCTTTATCCCTGAGCAATTTTTATTTACTGTCAGGAAAGTGGAACTAAATTCTTCCCATAGGACTTGAAATACACCTGCAAGTTGCCAAGCCATGGGGATGATTTGACATTCTTGACTAAAACATTAAACACTAGGAAAAATAAAGGAGTGGATGTTGAGTACCAAAAATGCTAGTCAACAAACATAATCCTGATTCATATTTTCCTGCAGGAAAGTTCTAAAAGTTGTCTGTGCTCTTTTAATTACTTATTGCCATAAAATTTCCCCCTAAAACTGTTAATCAATCCACATTTCTACTGGAAAAAAAAAAAAAGTTGAACCAGACACTGAACACAGATATGAAGTTTCATGTACAACAACATTTGTAAATGAAAAATATTGACATTTTCACCTTTCAGAAAGGAGAATGGGGGGAGAAAGCTGAACTTGTCTTTCCATACCCATCAACACATATGAAACATTCGTTTAATACCATTTTATTATGTTTTAACTAGTTGTTTTACTAGTGGTTAAGCAGGTGTGGCCCAGAACAAAGTGAAGCACAGAAAGCTGTTGGCCTCGGCAAGCAGCAATTCTCTGTTAACAATGATGAGATTAACAGCAAGAGAATCAGAGGTGGAACTTTTTGAAAGCTTGTCAGATTTTTTTTTCACATAAGCAAAACAATGTGTGGGTGGCAGAAAACCATCCCTTGCTATAGGCAAACTTGAGAAATTCACCTCTAGAGTTAGAGATCAGTTACCAACACATTTTTTGTCATATCTGCATTATTGTGATTGACTAAACAAGAACAAGAGGTAGATAACCTGTTTGTGGATAAAGGATCTACTTGTGGCTTTAATCAGCAACGAGGAAATCCCAGGTTATTACAAGTTGGTTTACAATGACCTTCTGATATCTCATCAGCTCTTCTACGGCTGAACTCCCTGGTGTTTTGCCATAACTTTGGGAAGGTCATGACATCACTGATGTTCATGACATCATTAGTGCTTGTTTAATTAAACAGAAGTAATCTTACCACTACACTGTGGTTTGCTTAATTAATTTTGTAATTCACAAAGGGAATGCTAAAGGTATTTACTAATGTTATGTTCTCTCAACAGATGTACTGATGGTCTTCTGACTGTTTCCCAAACTGTTAATAGTGACCCATGGGAAGGACATAACTAATCCTAAACATAACCAGACCTCTCTAAAGTCAGAGGTTTACATTTTTTTTCAAAGCTTGAGGTAAGAATCCATGCTGATTTTTATTTCTATGTAAAATAATGATCCTACTTCATTTTTTCAACAGCTTTGGTAGATGTTTTTAAAGAATTGAGCTTTGGTATCTTTAGTTCAGTCATAAATGCAGCTGGTTCCTGACAGCTCTTTCAAATTCCTACATTTCAGTAATTCCTTGGAATTCAACAGCAGTGCTAGAGTGTCTGAACCTTGGCAAGATTCATTCCTGACACACCAAATGATTTTATAAAGAACCAAATTGATGGTTATGATTTACTTCACCAAGACAGTGTCAGAAAGACAGACATTGTCCCTAACATCTCCTGCCCCTTCAGTAAAAAGGAATGTGTCCCCAAAAAACAAAACTAAGGGCAGTGTGGCAGCTGTTCCATGCAGAGCTGAGACCTGGGACTTCATCTCTGCTCTCACTACTCTGCACCCAATACTTGAATAGTTAACTAGAGGGGGATGCATCTGCCAGTGCACATACAGTAGCAGGTCAGTTTCTCTCTTTGCATTTGTTATCCCTCTCTCCTTGAGTGCAGCACATGTACCAGGAATAAGCAAACTCATCGAAGTCTGGCTTCTAGGGAACAGAACCAGCTTATTTAAATCAGAGCCACCACAATACCCATCCACAACCCTGCACATAACAGACCTGAATTATCTTACACGTGGCATTTCAGTGTAGAATTTGCTCAGGCTGCTCCATGTTCAATACAGCAAAATGCTAATCAACAGATGTAATTAATTAGCATCTATATGTAGGGCCCGAAGCCTTAATTAACATTCCTCTCTGATTAAATTAGTACTGACGATTCCAAGTCTCAGGTGAAACTGAGTGTCAGAAGTTTTAGTGCTTGATCTTCCACCCCCCTATCTCCCAGGACTTCAAAGTGAATGTCAGGTCCATTTCTCAAATCCAGTGGAGCTTTGCCATGCCCTTTTTCTTCCCTGGCTGTGTCTCCTGCAGCAAAAATCCCACACTTGGATGTTTTACCTGTTCCTCAGTCCTTTGGTGTCACCAGGTCACTGTAGTTTTATAAAAGACTTAAGATGTGAATCCATTGTTTTTCAAAGGATTTATATTTGTGATGTTCCACAAACAGGAGGACAGAAAATCTCTGTAGCATTTTATAGAAGAGCTTGAAGGCTTGATAGTTCACCTCATACACTAAAGTCTATGTGGTTAACTTATTTTTGCTGTGTTATCACCTCCTTCAAAGGGACTGGCTTAGGGTAAAACTCTGCCAATTAGGTCCCAACATCAAATTTTCTGAGACCCTTAAGTAAAAGGAACATCCAGAGGTTTCTTACTTTCTTATTAAGGCAAGTACTCTTACTTACCTTACTTTTGTAAGGCCATATATGATACAAAAGTCTAATTTCTGCTACACAAGCTGAAAAGGTTTCCAATAATGACGTTTTCTTTTCTATAAAATAAAGACAGTAGCATATCTTTATTCTTTAGGTAAAGTACTCATTGAGAAATGTGATTGGGTTCTCATAGAGAATTTGTTACAGATATGCAAAGATTTTTGTACAAAATGGTATGTTGATTTACATAGTATGTCATATAAAGAAAACTGATTTGGTCCAGATATTAATTTCTGTTGATTTACAACTTGCAAATGTTGAGATTTTGATTCTAGTCTTTGAAACTCTGAAAAAAATGAATGTTTCAAGATCTTATAAATTTGCATAAGGTGGGGAGTTAAATTTCCTCCTCATCTACTTTGCTTATCTCTATCTCTGTGTGAATTGTCATTCACCTTTTAGCTCATCTTTATTCTACATCTATTTCTTTTTCATCTTTTCATAAGTCTTTACAGCTCTCCAAGCTTAATAAATTCCATCACAGCTTGCTATGGCAGCTCTGTATCAAAAGGAAAACAAGTGTATAGGTTTAGTAATTAGTAGTTTGCATCAGAGTAATGGAAAGTAGCAGCTTATTGCAAAATCTGGCTGAAAAACAAGACTATACCTCCCACTTGACGTGGTATCAGTGAGGCTTACACCTGGAAAACAACTTCATAAAGGGTATATTTTATCAGAAAGGGGTTTTTTTTCTGGAAAAAAGAAGGGAAAAAACCCAAGAACTGATAGTATATGCTACCTTTGAAAATGCACAAGGAAAGGCAGAAGACTGAATATATTTTGTCCACTAGCTTAAGTATTCCTGAGGTATAACAATAGCCTTTGAGCAAGCACTCTCCTACACTTTTGGATGGACTTCCCACTACTTACCTCCTGATTACACCTCAGCATAAGAAATACTGTTTGGCAAGCAGATGTGGCAAAGGGGAGGGGTGTAAAGTGGGTGCCCAAGGCAGGAGGGAAAATATGTGGAACACATGGATGGTTCCTCACAACCAGGAAATGCTGACGCTGTTTCGTGGTCTGAATTTGGAAAGGATCGTGGTGCAAGGAGCAGATGGAGTCATATGCCCTCTTTTTCATCTGTGGCCTACCACACAGCCAGAAGCTACTGTGGTACCTCAGCAAACAAAGGCAAGTCTGGATGCTGCTGCCTCCTTAATGCAGATGGAAGATGTTTGATATCTGATATGCAAAAAATGCTGGGTTAAAGAGAGTCAAATTGGCATTCCCCAGTTGGTTTGGACTTGTTGCTGCTGCTCAACTCCTGTTTACAAGGGCTAATCTTTGCCTACTCAGTTTGGATAATACCCATCTATCAAGTACTTAGTCTGAATTTTGGCAGTACAGTTAGAGTTATTTGTGATGATTATTCAGCAATTTCTAGGGTAGAATGTAGTGAATCACCTTTTACAGTAAATATTTCTTTAAGAGGCTTGGGGTGTAGACTGAGACCTGATGACTTGTCCAGGTTAAGCCTCTGTGTTGGTAAAGTTGATAGATGAGTCCTCAAAGAAGGGCACAGGTTCCTGCCCCTCCTTTACCAGCACTGCCTACATGATGGATAATTGAGTCAGTGTTATGTTAAAGAGTCACCGTAGCTACAGACCTTAGCTCAGAGCACTCTTCAATCACTGGCCAGGAGCATTTTACTATCTATCTATGACTATATGAATGCAAAATACTCCTGCTTCATTGCTTCACACAAGATCCCTAATAAGTCTGAGTGCAGCCAAAGTCAGGCAGCAACTCTTATTTGTCATAAATTGATTCATGCTTACCTAACAGAGACTCATAGCTGGCTTAGGGAAGTGTTGGAAAAGTTCTAATGAGAAAATACCTAAAAAGTAGTGTCAAGAAGATAAATGTGGGATCAGTGGTTAAAGTAGGTGACTGAAATCAACAACGAAAGCATTTTCCGGTCACTTGTGGCTGAGAAAGAACTTGAAAGCAGCCAAAAGATGGTAAAGCTCCATCCCTGGCAGTGTTCAAGTCCCCAAGCAAGTGGGTGGCATTCTTGTCCATGCCATGGTTGTTGGAAGTGGGTGATCCATAAGGTCCCTCCCAACACAAGCCATCCTATGATTCCATGATAAGGCCACATATTCTTCATCCTCCTGTCTTGCTCTGAGGGATTGTCCATCAGTTTACAGCTGCCAAACATCAGATAGTCTTATAATACTATGCCAAAGCTACCATGGTAAAGGTGGTCCCCCAAGGATGAGGAAAGGCAAAAAAATCAAGTTCTGATCCTGAGTTCTGAATCTCCCCTGTTGAAGTTGAAGGTCAAAGGCAGCACATTTTTTAAGGAATTACTGCTTGGTTCTGGGCTTTTTTTTTTTTTGCATGGCAGATAATCTGCTTGGACCATTTGGCTGTCCTATTGGTGCTCACTAGCAAACATTTTGGCTTGACAGTGGCAGGCCCTGATGAGATGCTGAAAGACATCTATAAATGCCTCCTTTGCCAAGTAAATATTTCTTTTGGACACAGTGATGTAGCAATATGACAGGTCCCATCTGTGATACCAGCCTTGCCTGTACATGGGTAAGTATGAATTTAATCCAAGTAATCCAAGCCTTTGACATGGACTCAATCATTTTAAATTCATACAATGCATGTAAACAAGGAAATCTACGTGTCAGACCAACCAGTCTAGAGATTTCTGGAAGTCCCCAGGTTCCAGCATTGAAAAGTTAATTTCTTTTTGCCACTTAAATGTCTCTACCATGTTGGAGCATGCATACTCTCTCTGTTTTACTCTTTTGTTTCTCTGTTCCTTTGCCATGTATCTCAGATATTCCCTAATTTATGACCAGGAAACCAACAGGTGCTTGACAGATGGCAATTTGCCCGATATTAATTACTGGGAAACTGCTCACTCAGAGATCTTATCCCTTCATTTTCTACTCCTTATACTAATTGGAATTTATGATAGGTGATAAGAAAGAATAATAATTAGATATAGATGGAGCATTTTGACTGATGCAATCTACACAGCAAATACCTGAGTAGGAACAATTAACAACTGCACAGGAGCTGTCAGGAAGCTTTGCACAGAGGTTGGTGCACAATATTCAGAGAGGCAGAGAGCTGTTGGATTACTGTAGGTCTTCCCAGAGCAAACTTGGATGTCCATGACAAGTATTGCTTTAGAAGGTATTAATTCAGTCCTCCAATGTCCAGTGACCAATTTCACAAGCTCTGCTGCTCATCTGCTCTGCTAACAAGAGTCAGGGGACATCCCAAGCAGGCAGGGCCACAGAAATAAATGGATGGGGCCATTCAGAAAAAGCAATTTTCCTCAACAAGAGTCTTCAGAAATGTTTATTTTATGAGCAAAGATTAATGTCTTTAATTTGTTATGGAAAAAAAAAACAATAAGAAATATTATTACATTGAGTAACTGTTTCAAGCTTGTCTGTTGTGATAAATGTATGATGGAATAAATACCTGGAATTAGTCTGGCCAGACAAGAGAAGTTGCCTGAATGCTGACCACCGGGATTTTAATGAAAATGGAAATAACATGTATTTTAAGGTAACAGCAATGTGAAAGTGGAATTCCCTCCAGGAATGCATGCTGAGAGATGTGTGGAAAGGCTGTCCCAGGTTTGTTTAACAAATAAATGTCCTCTTTGTATATTCAAACACATTTGTTTTGAGTTTCTGTGACAAATTCATTGAGCAGCATTGCAGACAGGAACATCAACCCCCCAAAATTCCGTAAGTTCTGTGGAGTTTCAGTAAAACACCAGTACACATCCAGAAATACTCTCTTGAGAAAGTTGAGAGCATTCCTCAGAGCCTTTCAAAAAAGGAATATATCATGTGATTATACATATTCCCATCAAAGTAGCTGACATAGTACACACTATCAGGACATGTTAAAAAGCAATTTACAGACCAACAAACAAACAGAAGGAAAAAGGTGTTTAAATGACATACATGACCATTTGAAATCAAATGAAAAGAGTCCTTCTAGTTATTGCACTCCAGAGAAATACACACTGAGGGATGGTAAGAACCCATCACCTCTTTCTTTAGCTCTTTTTTTTTTTCCTTTCCCCCTCTGCAACTTGAATCTGATGTCAGGAGCTGGTCTGAAGTCTGTAGCCATGGGCCTTTTGCCAAAACAAGCAAGCAGTATGTTAACAGGCTGTTATAATCAGCTACAACAAGCAACTAATTTTTCTTGCAGCAATTGAATGTAACAGAAAACAAGAATTTGACCTCCTCTGTTCCTTCTTATTTCTTTGTAGTGTTAGTTTTTCCTCCCTTTTTACTTTTTCTTCCATGAAAATATATTCCACACATTGCTAAAAACTGTTTCTTTTTCCTGCAAAATTTATCACTATATAAAGATGACAGTTTAGGAAAAAATGCCTACCCTTCTTGAGACCATATGCTGCAGAAATATCTGTTTGGGTCTATGGCCTCTGCAGATATCCTTTTGAGATGAGGACTTTTCTACTTGATAAATCCTAACTTTGGGTCATGCTTCATGTAGTAGCCTCTGGAGGATTCACTTCTCAAAGGTGATGAGAGAAGGCACAAGGCTACTACCACAAAACAAAACAAAACAAACAAACAAAAAAAAAATCCCAAGCCAAAACAGTTTGAAGGATAAACAGTCCATCAGGCAATGAAGTCTTATATCTGTGCGTGGTCCTGTGCTGTGGAAGAGCCGAAAGTCTGACCTGTGTTATGTTAATGGATTTAATACTAAAATCCGGCAGAAAGAAAAATTCACAATGAAGCAGAGAGTTATGGAGATAGACAGTCCCTTCCAGAGGAAATAAAACCATTTGATTAATTCCTTGGAACATCTTCCTTTCCTCTCAGATTTTTTTACTTTCATCCATGATATGCTCAGCATTTGTCCTCACTTTTTCTGCAGAGATACATTGACACTGGAGAAGAACCATTACTAGAAATCCTGAGAGATTCATCCCCCCTGTGGCTGTGGGTCCTACTGCATTTGAAGGTTCAGATCTAAGTGCTCTTCCACCTTTTTTTGTGGGCTCCTTGACCCCAGTCTTCATAATAGACTCCAAATCTGCAAGCAGTACACAGGAATCAGTCTGCTTGTGCTTGGCCTTCCTGAAATTCTTCTTGTTTGCATGAAAAAGAAGGCTATGGGGTGAAAAAAATGTATTTTAGGCTTCTGTCCAGAAGGTTTCTGCTACTCTGGTCCCGTCCTCAGTGCCAGGATGCATGTGGCACAACTTGTTCTCCTGACAGCAACAATAGAACCTCGGAAAAAAACACTTTTTCCCCTTCCTGCTCATTCTTTATTGAGTTTACTTGTTTGCTTGGACAAGAAACAGCCATTGATCTCTTCATGCTCTGTATGCAATAGTACAAGGACTTGATTTTATTCCAGACCTCAAGCCACAGAAAAATCTAAACACTAACAGTGCCCAAGACCTTACAGAGTGAAAATTTATATATAACCCCATATTTACTATTTCAGACACACAGTCCTTCAGAGTTGGTTTCTTCTCCAACTAGGTTCAGTCTTTAACTTAAACAGGGCTTTCAAAGTGCCTGGCTCCTGGCCTAATGCTAGTCCAGGGGAAATGAGATGATCACAGTGGTAATAATTTGTATGTTGGACTTTAAGTCAGATGTGGTTGTTCTATTCTCAGTTTATCTGTCCATATGGACTTTCAAAGAGGGTAAAGCAGTGTGGTAACAATTTGCTTGAAAAGGCCCCTGATTTCTTAGTCAGTAGAAGGTTTAAGGGGTTTGTTCAACTTCAAATTAAATGTTAAAAAAAAAAAAAAAAAGCCAACCACTGTAATACTAATCATCTCTGACTGGATGTTGCATTGCTGGTGTAGTCAGGCACATGCTTGAGTTGTCATGTTCAGTTTTCTTTCAATTCCCTTTGATTGCATAAGTCAGGACCAGTTCTCACTACGGCTGTGCTGGCAGCAGCAGACTTTTTAGGGAAATCCTCCACTCCTGTGACTCAAGGATTATGAAATGGAAATACCTTTGACAGATGAATAGTTAGTCCTTCCCTCCCTCACACAACCATCTCCCATTCTGCAGCTGGTGCTGGTGCTGAGCCCAACACGACGTGCAGGTGCTGGGCAGGATGAGCCAGGCAGTGGGATGGGGCTGGGACACTGCAGGGCCAGCAGAGCCAGGAACTGCAGATTTATTCCTCCCTCACAACCCCTGCAGGGAGGAGTTTAAAGGAAAGAAAAATCTTTGTCCTGCACGATTGTGATTTTTCAGATTCAATTCTTTATACTAATGGTATGACTAAGATGCAGTGTAATGTACCTGTGTCTACTTTTCCAGGCCTCTCAGTTGCTCCACTTGAATGTCTGAAAGACCTCAAAAAAGAAACCAAGAGCAACTGACAGCTAAAACCTGAATGTCAAGACACAGTAATTCAGTCCTCTTTACCAGGCTTTCAATTTTCAGCTATGAAAATAACTTAAATTGATAGAAATTACCAAAATTTCCCTTAATTTGCCTAATCAAGAAATTTAGTAAAACAGTAATTCCACTTTATTTTATTCCCCAGAAATCTACTTTGTCATCGTTTCCATACCTTGGGTGTTCACTTTCCATATACACTCATGCAGATCATCTTTACAGCTGCCAGCAGGCATGGAAGTTTTTGCAATGTCACACCTAGTACTGCATGAAGTTTAATAATACAGTGGCATACAAATTTTCACCTTTTTCACAGATAATATGGGTTTCCAGAAGTATTTCATTCTCAGTCTTAGAAACTATTTCATATCCAGAAGCCCTTTTACTGTTTGGGGATTATATTTCTAAGGGGGTTGTTATGACCATTTGTCCTGGTTCAGCAGGTGGGACCAGTTTATCACTGTGTGGGTGTGACCAAAGCTGTGGATTCTACACCCTCTGTACCATTTCCCAGGATCTGGTACCCATGGCCCATTGGCAGCAGCTGCCCAGGGCACAGCTGAGCCCTCAGGCTGGGAGCTGGCTGGGAAAGAAGCCTGG
>JAWWEV010000095.1:6030055-6051781 GCA_035583235.1 Hafferia zeledoni
AGCTGCCCAGGGCACAGCTGAGCCCTCAGGCTGGGAGCTGGCTGGGAAAGAAGCCTGGCAGAGGAGCTGGGATAACTCCCCTCTGGAGAGTTGTTGGCACCTCCACACCCACTTGGGGTCATGTCTGCTAGTGGGCCAGCAATAATTCCAAAATCCCCCCTGACTCCCAGAGTCAGATCCCCCAGTGTGGAACTCCCTGCCCTGGAGGAGGGACTGGACAGTCCCACCCGGACCTGAGGGTACATAATCTTGGCAGGTTTTGTGACTGGTTCACACCTTGTTGGATCCAGAGGAGGAGCAAAACCTCAACAGGAGGAGACCACCACTCCTCATCAGACTGGAACCATCACCTGCACTAACAGGTTCTTCAGTTTCTTTTACTTTGGACTCGGGGAAACCACGTGGGTCTCAGCACAAGGGCTAACAAACACCATTGTGTTTGTACCCCAGGGTGCTGGGTCATACTTCTGGGTTTTGTGGATTAAAACCAATTTCTCTTTGTGCCATTTCATGTATTGTAATATTGTTATTAAATTGTAACTCTGACTTATAATCTCTGTTGTGTTGGGTTCATTTCTCCTGCTGCTTTACCTTTAAACCAGCACACCACTCTCATCTGCAACATTTTTTTTTTTTTTTAATTTGGATTGTCCTAGAAATAAATAAACCTCAGGGAGCTGGGGGTTCTGTTGTTGTTGTTTGGTTTCTTTAAAAAAAGTTATTCAATTCTATTACTTTTTCTCACAAACATAGATCTCTGAAATTGAAATTGCTGCTTCACACAGATCTCTACTAACTACTGCAATTACTTCCTACAATGTTGCTTACATAAAATATTAACACATTTCTGACAGCATGAAAATGGTAGTGAAAAATATTAGAAAAGATGTTGTGGTTTCACTGATATCTGCACAAATCGCTGAACATTGGAAAAATCTGAGCCTTGCAATTTGAGATGTGCTTTTCCTCAACTGGGCCCATTGCACCTTAGAGAGAGAAAGAGACGATGCCATTGGCCATAACTGGTTGATCACAATGGAGGGAAAAAACTTGCATCTTACCCTGTAAATTAATTCTTTCAGCATTTTCCACATCCTTCAACAATCTGGATAAGTAGAAGAACTTTGTTCTCTCTGGGGTTTTGCAAAAGCAGAAGACAAGATCAGTGTCACTTGGTGCATTTATTGCCTGACTTGCACCTGCTGGTGAGACTTCATGAGCCTTGAACACCTGTAGGTGTGGACAGAAGCTGGAGTCTGATCCGGCAGAGGCTGGAGCTGCCAGGATCTGGCTATCAGGATTTACCTCTGTGGAACTGCTTCACCAGGCTCCTCTTAGCAAGAGTTTAACTTCTGCCCTCTGCTGAGGCTGGAGGTGCAAGCCCAAAGCTCAGCCCTGTGAAGGAACATGTGAAATGACTTTGGGAATCCCTCCCCTTAGCACCTTAGGCTCTGACCTAACATGTACCAGCAGTCAGAGAAGTTCATTAGAGCAGGCAATTAATGCAAAACATGTTTTCACTTTTATGCATGCAACAAAAAACATATAAATGGTTTCAGAGCACTAAAAATAGTAGCAGCTTTTTCTTTTTTTTGATGGATAACATAGTGTTCTGATTTACTTGGTGAAAAAACTATATGTTTAATGCAAATTCATAGAATATAAAGGAGAGTGGATAAAATCCATACTGCCTGTGAAGTTTATTTATGAGTACATAAAATCATAAATGTTTTATGCACATACTTCATAAAAATATCTTTCCTCTTCTCTTCTGGCATAACTTTCCATACCTTCATCTCCAAGTCTGTGAAGTTTTGTCCAGATCAAAGCAAGTGTGAGATTAAACAGACCTTATACCACAAGAACTTTGGAACCAAAATATGCAGATTGTCCCATTAAAAAAAAAATCATCACTCAATAGTTCAACACATGTGCAAATCACCAATCTATTGCAATATAAATTCACTTTAGCTAATATAGCTCTTCTGTGAGCTTTCCTGGGTTTTTTCTCTCTTTCAGTGAAAAAAAATAAGTTGAAGGAACATATTTTCTTCATGTATCAACCAAGAAAGAAAATGATTGCACCTGTTTCTAAGCTTCATGAATAGCTCCTTTTTCTGATTGAATGCTGTGGTTTAAAGAAATTGAATATTAGTCCCATGAACCACCTTTCTCTTCCCAAACCTTACCTTTTCTTGTAGAAATAAAATCTGACAGAAGTAGCAAGGTTGGTGCTGATAACTTCCAGGTAGTAAAGACACTGAACTGAAAACCAGTAACAAAAGAGCTTTTTCACTCCCATTCCCTGACATTCTCTGACAAAGTTTTACCAAGAAAGCAGCTGCCAATCTCCTTAACACTTCTGCAGTTTTAGTCCAGTATTGGGTTGAATAACTTCAGTCTGGGATTGGATTTCATACCTACACCCAACTTATTTTATATTTGTCACTGGTGAGATGTAACTGATCGTGTGGGGATGATTCAAATGAGTATTTTTTCAGTGGATCAGAGGACTGACCATTTTAATTTCATTTAGAAAGTTCAGTGGAAGTCATGAGAGGTATTAATATAGGGGGAACCTTGGGGATTCTTTTGATTTTGAAGAACTGCTGCACCTTTGCAGCAGGAATGGAGGACAGGGCAATAATTCATGTGGTAGCAAACCAAGTGTTGCCATTTTTTATGTGTTTTAAGGTGTTTTTTTTTTCATTTCATCACTACTTAGTAGTGTCTTGCTCGTGAAAATCTCGAGCTCATTTTGGAGCTAAAGAAGAGCCCAAAAATTTAGTAAACTGCTTTGGACTGGGAACTAAACTCAAGTCCTCTTCTTTAAGCCAAGTAGACAAGAAGTCTTCTTATTTCATGAGACACCAATGATTCAGAGTATTGCTTTGATCCCAAAACAAAGAAAACAAAAGGGGGGAGGAAGTGTTTTGCTCTTGTACTTGTTTTCTAACCTGTCCAAGTGTAGGAAGTATGGAAATAAGTGTAGTGACAACAGATGCTTTAACAAGTCTGCCAAAGCTACTCCCTCCTTTTAGAGGCTTTCCCCTCCCTCCATCTCTTGACTCTTGGTGTACCTGGCAAGGTATTCTCTCTCTCCACAGATCCATTAGTCTTTGCAATACCTGAAATTCATCAAACGTGGCCAGCTCATGGAATTATCTGATGACATAAATTCTCCGTGCTGAATTGTGTGGAGAAGAGGCTTCCAGTTTAAGGATTAGAAATATAAGATAATAAAAAAAAGAAAATACACTTATTGGCAAGAATGAGTGGCTGTGACATAGGAAAGGAATGAAGCATTGTAGTTGTCCAGTTTTGTACTGTTTACCATAATGATAGTCCCTGGACAGACACTTAGCTCTGTTGAAAGTTCTGGCATGATTTATCAAGTGACCACAATCTGAATAATGTCTTCTCTTATTGCTGCAATGACTTTGAAAATTCATAGCTAATGCCTGTGATTTGTTATCATATGGGTGGATCTGGAAGTTTCCAAGGCTTCTCCTATCTACAATTAATTTTTCCCATTGCGACAATCTAAGTCGTCCCAAACACAAACAGTTTTGCACATAATTAATTTCAAGCTCTTGAGTTTACAGACATGTTGCTCTGCATAAAGTGAAGCACAAATGTAATTGCAGGGCTGGATCTGGGCCACTGATTCTTTGCCTAGAAAATCTCTGACTTGCTGCAGAGGAGCACAGAGCATGACTGTTTTGGCCAATGCACAAATATTCTGGCTTGGAATGTGGCTGTGATGTCCCCAGCCTCCTCCTGCTCCCCTCTCCCTCTGCACTTCAGCCTGGTTTGAGGATTTACACATTATGATCTCCTGGTGAGGGGTTGGAGGACAGTGGTGGTGGTGTCACTCCATCCCCCAGGCCACAGAACATCTGGAAAGCCAAGCCCAACACTGCTGGAAAGCACCAGGCATGTGGGAAAGCAACCAACCAGTGAGGCATGGCAGCAAGACCAAGGGCAAAACCAGTTATTTTTTAATAATTATTTTATTTATGTAATCAAACTCTACTTTGGCCCAAAATCTTCAAAACAAACACATAAAAAAACACCAAACACACCACCCAAAAATAAAGTTTCTTTGTCTGGGGCCCTAATTTTGATCTGGTTTCTTAAGAAAGTGGTGAAACAGCAGTGAGAAAAAAACAAAAACAAAAACAAAACAATTTTGGTAAAAATGTGTGCTCAGTCTGAAAACTAAAATAAAAGGGTTTCATTTTGGAAGACTGTTTCAGCATGATTACTTTTCTAGGTCTGCTAGTTACTACTGTTTGTTCTCCAGTTATTTACCTTGTGTCACTAATCAGAGAATCACAATATTTCATAAGAACAAAGAACGAGTCTAAGGCTCCACCTAATCCAGACAGGTGATGTCACTGGATGTGGTAATCTCAGGCCATCATCCACCATCCATCTGATAATTCAATTACCAAGCCTATTACTTTGTCAACTAGGCTTATGCAACTTGTATCAAAACCTGCTTGGAAAACAGAATCCATATGTGATTCCCGGCTGGAGGGTAGAAAAGTGGGGGAGTGGAGAGGTAGGGTGGTGGTGGCTGAGGGAGGTGTGGATAGGAAAGGGCATAGGGGGAAGAAGGAGGCAGAGGATAAATGCAGGAGAGGGTGACAGGGTGTTTTTCTGTGAGTTTGGGTTGCAGGAAAGGTTTAGAGGTTTCTCTGTGTCAGGTAAATCAGGCGAAGATTTCTGCCAAGGGCACGTAATCCTGATGGTATGGCATTGAAAGTCAAGTAGTCACACTCTTGTTTCATATTCAGCGATGATAAGAATCTCATTAAGAGAAATTGAAACTAATCCAGTCTTCTGCCTATTTGTTATTTCTCAAAAGACAGGTTGTTTACACTTCCAGGGAAGTCCACATTGTGACTGACTCCTTCTCACCCTTCTTTCTTAACTAAGGAGAGCAAGTATTTTATTTGACATGCTAATTTTTATAAGAAAGCCTACATGCTACAGCACAATTTTGTGGCTGATCCTGTATCCTTCTGTTGTGCAGTTGTAGGACATAAGAAGTCCTAGATGAAGAAGTAGACTGCAAATGACAAAAACAGGCTGGGATTTGTAATTGAGATAGAAGGAGTAGCAGGAGAAATTGTGGTAATCAGATCCACAACTATTTTAAAGTACCAAATTATTTGAAAAATTAGGTTTAATAGTAATAATTTCCATAAATACAGTGATTTATATCACCATGGCACTGAGCAGAATGAATATCACTAGTAATTTAATTGTATGTCTTATATCACTTACTGACCTGCTTTTCATTCCCTTGGAGGACACTTGAAAATGAGTAACAGGGACTCCTAAATATTTTCGGTATTGGGGAAGTCCTACTACACAAAGTTAATAAAACCTGTGTATCAGTTAACACTCTTGCTCTCAGGGACCAGACTTCTAATCTTCCTGCACTGCTCACCTCTGAGAAATTTACAAAAAGGTATTAACTGACTTGCCAGAATGCAGTGATTTCCCAGTGTGCTCAGTATTGCAGTTTGGGAATTACATATTCCCAGTCCATTAGCCAAACTTTAGCTCCATTTTTTCTTATGTAGATTCTCAAAGGAAGAGAACCTGAACCCCTATCCAGCAATAAATCAGGCTAGATTTATACATTTTAGATGATTAATAGACAAAATTTTTCAGTCCAGCCAAAATCATAATGATTTCTGTTTTATGCTCAGTGATAAAGCTGACTTGAATCTTCTAGCAAAGAAATATTTCTTAACACTGTTCTTATACTGTACTCTGCAGGAAATAATAGAAACCCCAAAATATTTCCCAGCACAAAAAAAAAAAAAAAAAAAAAAAAGGCTAAGCTTTTTTCAAACATTGGAATGATCAGCTGTAAACAAATTATTGGTCCCACTAAAGGCCAGTGCAAGAATGGAATCAGTTGTCTCCTCTTCTCACTTTGCATTCTTTGAGCAGGGAATCCACTTGTCCACTCACTCTGTTGCATGTGAGGATATTCCAGACCACTCAGAGATACAAAACTGCCTTGACACCAGCATGTCTGTGAGTGGGTCAGCTTACATTGAAACATTTTTAACTGGTGGGTTGCTGTTCTCACAGGAAAGTTTGACTTTATGTGAAATAACTTGTGAGAGAGGATGGCTTGAAAACATGAGGCCAGTATGAGAATTCAAACATGAAGGTATCTTGGATAAGAGAATCTGCTGCTCTGATTCAGAAGGGCACTCTTAACACAGTAAATCTAGTAGAGATCTCTTGACATTGAAAGTATTTCACTGTGCTGAAACTGGCTTCAGTGCCTTACAAAACTCTTATAGTAGATAAGTCTTGTCTTAGCCACAAAAATATGTATTGGCTCAACTGAGATAAAAATCCATATTTTCAGATGCTTATTCACATGTCAAACAGTCCAAAGCTGGATTTGCTTTCAGTACCTCTGCAGCCGTGCCTCTCAAAATTGTAAAACTTGGGTGAAATAGAAAGAAGGGAAAATGGAAAAATATGGCAACAGCATCAGCCTTTTGTTTGCTCAGATGGGTGTTATTTCTTCATCTTTGGTCAGCTTTTACTGTTTTAAACAGGTGAAATTCACAGAATAAACTAAATCCATATCCGGATTGTTAATACACATTTTAAACCAGCATTCACTGAATTTTAATAATAAATAGTTAAATAAAAATGGAATACAGTAAACAAAGTGATACATTAACATTAGATTTTTCTCCCTAACCTAAAAATGTTGTGCATATTTTTGAGGCATTCTATTCAGCCTGCCTTTAGACAAATAAAGAGGGGAAGACTGCACAAGAATATTACTGCTAAGCAATGTGCTATTAAAATAATAGTAATGATAATACTAATGCATTCCACAGATATGATTACTGTGCTTGTGATGTTAGGTCTTGACATTTTCAGAAAGGAGGAGGAATGCAAACGAAATATCTGGTGGGGCAGAGCATTCTGGCACTGAAAGCATCTGGAATAACCTGAAATCCGAAGATAAGTAGCTTAAAAACAGAAAAGGAACTGAACAATACAGCTGTTTCAGAGAAGTTGTGCTGGTGAATGGAACCCTCAGAACCAGATTTAAAAATCAGTCAGGAACAGCACAATTTCTGTTGTTTTCTGAGAAGGGTGCAAATTTCAGAGATCCAGTGCTTAGATGAAACTGGAAGGGATCTCTGGATGTGATAATCTCAGACCATCCTCCATAAACCCATAGTCCAAGTCTGGTGCATCTCTGCAGGATGTTCAGAGTCAGATTAAGGCAGGTTTTAAATATCTCAGTGGATGGAGACTCTGCAATCTCTCTGAGAAATCTGTCCCCTTGTCCCAGTGGGTGCTCAGGGGTTTTTATATGTAAGTGAAATCTTCTGTATTTCAGTTTCATTCATATTTCAGTCCATTATCTCTTGTTCTTCACTGGACACCATTGAGAAGGACCTGGCTCTGTTCTCTTTTACACGCTCCCGCCATGTATTTGCACACATCATTACATGTATTATTTTACATAAATCTCCTACCAAGACACAAAATCCCTCATTGCTTCTTCTTAAATAAACCTCCACCAGAGAAGGAATATTCGAACCTCTGGTAAGTACACTCAGTGAAGTAACACTAGCGAAAACAGATGGTTTTTATCATCCCACTTCTGGCAGTCTTTAGCACTGGGGATTTTATCTCATGCACTATGAACGGTGTCATGCACATGTTAGAATACCCCTGTGGATTGGTTTATGTGGGTATAGTCAGCTGCCAATTCAAACAGTGTGTAACAGAAATGCAGAGGTCTCTTTCACAGGAATGATGAGGAATGTCCTGTGGCAGTCCGTCTGACTTCATTCCACCAAGATGTTTCCACTCTCAGAGTTAACTGGGAATTATAAAGTCATGTAATTATGTTGTGAAAACAAAGATGATCCAGGTGCTTTAAAGTACACTTCTGGCAGAGGATTTGGTTTCAATAAAAAGATATGGCTTATCCAATCTTTTTTTTTTTTCCTTTTGTTCTTTTTAAACCACCTTGCTGTTTTTCCTCCCCACAAAAAGGGAAAGGAAAAAAAAAAAAAGGAAACATTTCTCTTCCTTTCCCTCTCTTTTATTTGTCGAGTTTTTGGTTGGTTGGTTGATTTGTTGGTTTGATTTGGTTTTGTTCATAGGAGGTCTTTCACATAGAAAGCTTGATTCAGACCTTACAAAAACAAAGTGGAGAGAGCACACCAGTGAACAGTCCAGCTCTAACAGATGATCTCTTTACTTGTCCAGAGGAAGGATCAGCTATAGCTAAGAACATAATTATTCTCTTAGACTGATTTTCAAGGTCTGCCATACTGGAGAAACTATAGGGTATTATTATATTTAGCTAGAAAGTTATTTAGTAGCAGCTAAGCTGACACCTGGCCTTCTGCACATACACAGCCTTCCTTTCCGTGGACTGTGCAGTGAGCCATCATGACAAAGGACTTTGCACTAGGTTCTGTTTTAAATGTTTGACTTTATCAGCCTCAGCTGTCTCTGGAAGGGGCTGTGTCTTAGTCCCACAGCTCTCTTCTGATCCTTCTTTGATTTGAATGAGTAGATCCTGTGTGCTGCCTCCCAAAACTCTAGTGATTCTATTATTTTTAACTTTTTGGTGTTCCAGTACAAGTTTGTAATACTAGTTGAAAGATTTCTGGTCTGATGCTGCAGCTAATGATTTGTATGAAAGAGTGAACATTGCATGAGGAGAAGACATTGCATGAGCATTCTTACACCATCCAAGGAGTTGCAGTTTCCTACTTCTTTGGCTCAGTCTCAGGTTTGCCATAGTAGAGTCTCAGGTGTCAGATTTATAAAAAAAAATAATTAGAGGAGTACAGGAGGGCAGCTTGAACCGAATGCTTTGAGAGAGGGATCCAGAACAAAGGAATCCCCTTGCAGTTAAACCCTGGCAATTTGAGCATCTGCCCCTCCCATGCTCTTGGTCCAGGGGTGATTTTTCTTCTGGGGTGCTCTGACACCTCTTTGGGTTCTTCCTCAGCATCCACACAGGCTGTTCACTCTTCACTGTTCTCACCTTGCTGAGTTGCAGTTTCTGGAGACAGCTGTAGCCTCCTTGTCTTCTGGGTTGTGCTGCCAGTGCACCTGCTCGCTGGCAGAGCTTGGGATACTAAAAGAACCCCAGCCTTGGGGTCAGTGTTACTTAACAACTACCAAAACATCAGGGTGTCTCCAGTATTCTTCACATCCTGAGGCCAAAACCCAGCCCTGTACCAGCTGATCAAGGGGAATTACTGAGGAAATTAACCCTCTTGCAGCTGAGAACAGATCTTGGTGTAAGTGCACAGTTTGTGGCCCAGGGTTCCAACAAATCCAGCCACTCATCCTAAGCAAGTCAAACTAAGCAAGCATCCCACAGTATTGTACCTCTGTGTAACTCATTCTGCTTAAAACTTACTAATCTATGCTAAGCAACTAATATCTCTCAAAACCAGACCACCTCCCAACACCAAATTTCTCCTCTCGTGTAATATGCACTGTCATAAATTGTATTTGCCTTCTCCATCTCCACATCTTTGCATTTCCTTTGCCTGTTGCAAGCCAAACTTAGCAACACTAACAACTGTTTTACTCATCAGCTTGGATGCTCAAACTCTGCTTAGTCTTTGGCACCACAAAGATGTTTGGCTCCATTATCAATAAGCACTTGAAAGATATGGATTTAAACCAGCAGCGCTCAAACTTTCAGCACCACAAACCACTGTCACCCAGAAGGACGCTCACTGAATAACCTGCACACTTCCAGTCAAATATCAACTAAAAGAACCAGCAAACCAATATGGTCATGTTCACTGCGCTCATGGATGCCAATGGTTGTCTGCAGATCACAAGTACATAAATTAAAGATGAGACGAATCTCTAGCTTAATTGCAACTTCTGTGTTTCATCTAATTTTATGTCCACATTATGCAAAACACATCCAACACATGGCATTTGGAGCACCCAGCCAAGCTGGGCTCAGTTTAAAACAAGCACATATTTGCTCAGAACTTTTAGAATAGTTGCACAATAGGTTGTTTCTTTTCTCTTTTATTTAATGGGTTTTATTGACAACAGATTTCCATAGTTTAAAAAAATAATTTAAGCCCAAGAGACAATTTTCTGATCTTATATCAGCTTTTGCAAAAGACACCATGATGAAAATCATATCTTTCACAAACATATTTTAAAAAACAAACACACTCATGGGATTTGTAATCTCTTCAGTAAGGCACTTGCCGTTGCACAGAATAAATTGCAATGTGTAAAGGGAGTAACCATTGCTAAACAGAGAACATCTTCCCTTTGTAAGGTCAACCAAGAAGCCCAATATGCTTATTTTATGATGATAGGTTTATTATTAAAACTATAGCCATTATTATGCTTCAGATAGTGGTGTACATTGTCCCTGGTTTAGGCTTGAGAACAACTCTGTTCCCAGAAGAATGAAGAAATCTTTTGCTTTAACACTTCTGCTTGGTTTGCTTCTCTTCCAATGATGCAAAACTTGCATCTTAAGAAAACCCAACAATATATGTGATTTTTCAGAAGCATTCATTTCTGACTTTCCTCAACTCTTAGAGGAGTTAAGACATCCCTGAAAGGTATCAATTGGGGTAGAAATAAGTGATTTGCTTTTGTAAATTCATCCCAGAAAGAATCACAGTCCCTTCTGCTCCCCTGCCACATGTTAAAATTTACACTTCCCAGTAATATCCATATTTTGGGAACAGCCCACTAGTGAGAAACATCGTAGTTTCTCAGGGACTGCTCTTCTGACTGTCTCAAAGTGATGCAACTCCAATTTACCTCCTCTGATGCCACTGTGCTTGCCTTGTTCTAGGGGGGATTTGTCGGTGCAAGGACTTGCACTGAAGTATTCTCAGGTGAGTCTCACTGAATGGGTAAAGATCTATGGGTGCTTAAATTTAAACAAGACAAAGGAACCTGAGACATGAACAAGAATATTTAAGCATGATATTAAGCTCTGACAGAAACATAGGACAATTTGTGTAGGGCTCACATGCAGAAACTAAAATGTTCTAGCAAATACTCAAAGTTGAGCAGGACTTTGGTTTTCAAGCAAAAACTTTTACTGCCAAAAACAGCAGAATGGATGACATCAGAACAGCTCATGATGTCTGGACAGTGTCTAAAATAGTACCAAAAATTGTCTAAAATTGGGCATTTGGCTTTTTCTCTGGATTTTAACTTGAGTGTTTTTCATTTGTAGCTGACACATATACATACAGAATTAATAGTAGAAAAAATGGCTATTGTTTTTATCATAAGTAAAAGCTAGGTGTAGTTCAAAGATTATTATTTTTTTATTGAATGTCAACTGATGTCTTTTATAACTGAGATATAATAAAATTAAGCAGTATTAATTCAGTTACCTGAGAAATTCAATGTTCTTAATGACATAGTGAAAATAAATCTATTCTTTAGCTTTAAGGAAAAAAAAAAATTACCCTCATGTAGTCATCCCTCTTACCATTGGTATAAGATATTTTCCCTTTCACAATGCCTCTACAACATTGTGCCCTGGTCCCTAGATATTATCCAGTCCTGTAATAATGATCATCAGAGCAAGAACTCAAATTGGCACTGAAATGAGAGCAGCCAGAAAGTGAGAAAAATACAAATGAAACACCTGCACTCTTCAGCATTCACCAAGTGCAATGGTTTTCCACAGATCTTTCAAATTTCTATTTGGCCATCTGTCTTTCTTTCCAGTCCATCAATTCATAGTGTCTTCTCTCACAAATGTATGTCCCTTTTACCTTGGCTAAGCAAAAGCATTTTGGTCCTGGGGAAATAAAACTAATTTGTGCTTCTGAGCTGGAAAGAACCCACCACCTTTAGCATCTGAAGTCCCTGTGGACTGATTAGGAAACATATACATTTATAACAATCTTACACAGAAAAGCAAATTGCAATGTTGGGGTTTTGGGGGGGTTTTTTTGTTTTTTTTTTTTTGTTTTTGTTTTTTTTTTTCACTGACAGGTGTGTAATTTATACATTAAAGAGGGGTTTTGGGTTTTACATGTTGGAAAAAATAAAGAGAGTTTTGATTAATGTCTCTCTGTGTCTCTGCAGAGGGAGGGAAAAGTGGATGTATGACTTACTAGAACAGTTACTCTGCTTTCACCCTTCAAAATCATTAGTTTAATTCTTATTAGTTTTATTGTTTTAATATAAAAATTGGAGGGAGTAATAAAAGTAACTTCTCTGTGATGTTTTGTATTTGTTACACCACTTTAAAATTTAGTTGATGAAGCGCTATTTAAACTTCCCCAGTCACTTGGCTTGTACCCACGATGCATAAAATTTAATTTTTAGTCCCGTGTCTACCACTGAGGGTTTTTTTTCACAGCCAGGCATTCTTTGGGTTTAGTATCTTAATAAACAAGATGCATTTCAAGTTAGTCTCATCAATTTTTTACAGTGCAGGAGAAACGGAGGGGGGAGGACTTCATTTCAGTTTGATGTAATGTTTTGAGTCAACACAAAACATTTTTTCTCTGTTTTGCCAAAAGAAAAAAATCAAGTTCAGCTGTGAATCAAGGCAAGCCAGAACCTCCCAACTGTTTTGTTCTGGCTGTTACTCTGAAAAAAATTCATTAATCACTCAGATATGCTGCTATACACCACAGGATGAGTTTCCATTTGTTTTTGTCCTTCTTTGAGTAGAGAAGGAGAGTGCATTTCTCCTTCATATACTTTTTTCTCTCTTTTTTTTTTTTTTTTTTTCCATTTTTTGTGATCACATTGCTGTTGACACCTGCCAAAACCAAAGCCATTCTTTGGCAGTACCTCAAGACACTGGCAAGAGAGTTGTACATCCCACCCATCAGTTCCCTATTCAACCTAAATCAACAAAGGAAATAGTTTTTCAAGGCATTTGCAGTAATAGTTCAGGGTTTCTGTTTCTCTGTGTTTAACATCTGTATATTTATGTCTTTGCAACAAGTATGAACTCACCAATATCAAGGTTGTTCTGGGCATCTGACACACACTGTATAGAAGCATCGCTCAAAATACTTAAGTAAAAAAGTGTTTTACAAGCCCAAGTTCAGGGTATTACATTTAACCCCAATTCTCAGTTATTTCTTAGAATTTGTAGAGATTTATAGTGTTGCAGAAATCAAATCTAAAAACCTCAGTTTTTTTCCCAAAATTCATTTTCTAGCCTCCAAGCAATACTTGTCATTTCAACTGGTGTGAAGTGATTTTTAACTACATAGTTCTAGGATTTTATGCCTGTTTTGCACAGGTGTAATTGATGATACTGAATGTGCAGTAGTGATGAAATTTTGCATCATATCCACAAAAACTGGACAGAAACCTAAGTAATGAATCCTACTTTTTGAATTAGCAAACATCAAAGAGTTGAGCTACATTCCGATTTCTGGAATGCCAGCATGAAATAAAGGCAATCATACAACCCTAGAAACACTGTCATGGCACATGTAGCAGGTCAAATTCACTATTCTTTATGATGAAGAATAGTTGGCATCCAGGGGAAAATTCAGACTTGATTCACCATCTCCACACAGCTTCAAATACCAGTGGAAATGAACTGTATGTCCTACCACAATTAGAAAGGGAAAACAATGTGTTTGATGAATAACTATGCAATTTGTTAAATTACTGTGGAATTGAGCCAAGCTTCACATTCATTTAGATTGCACTCATTTTCTCACAAATTTTCCCTTGGCTTTTCTGCTCTGATTTAATTTTCTGGAATCTGATGCAGGAATAAGACAACCCAAAACCCAGTAACCAAACAAAACCTAAGGAAGAAATTATCTTTTTCTTTTGTTAATTACAACTAAGAGATGTTATGCTGTTATCTCCCCAGTGAGGGCAGCCTGGTGTGGTCAGCTAAGAGACAAATGACATAGTTGTCATAGATTGCTTTCTTTTTTTAACTAATCTAGAGGTTAAACATTGTAGTTTACCAACAATCTCAAAATTAGGTAAGGAAATGCAAAGGACTAGGAGCCTGACACATTGTAATATGCTCTGCATATATTTTAGGGAAAAAAAATTAAAATACATGCATTTTATATTAGGTAAAAATATACAGTGCAGTACAGCTTCACAATCAGCTTTCTGTGTTTTCTTCTTGTTGTGGTGGTTGTTTTTTTCATTTTTGCTTATTTCTTTCTTTTTTGATTGATCTTGTTGGGGTTGGTTTTTTTTTTTTCAAATTCTGACTTTCCAGAAAACACACAGGAAACTGTATGGGCCATTTGGGACACAGAGACAGCCTTTCAGTGGGATGGATCTGTAGCATCTCTTACTTTAGGGGCCTGAAAACAACAACGACATTCCCTGAAGAGCTTAAACCTTAAATCTTTAGATATCAGGCATTGCTTCCTGTTTCATTTTAGATTTTTATAACCTTGTCTCCTAACACTACTTAATTCCAGCATCTGCATATATTGCAGTGAGTTTTATTCATTCTAACAAGAAATTTCAAACACTGGTTTTGACATATAGACACAGCAAGACTTCTTGTCACCTTCAAATGTTACCCTTGCCTTTTTCCTTTATGGGAATGTTAGATAAATTACCTTCTCTTACGTGATCTTACTGCTTGTAAGGCAGTGCTCGTCTTCTCAGTCTCAAGTGTTTGGCTTCCCCCACTTGTGTGTGTCCAATATCCCATACCCCCATCCCTGTCTGTGCTCTGGTCCTCCTCCACTTAAACCACCAGGCTCTCTGCACCTCTCCTTCTTTTCCTGAGGTTGGTGAGTGAGAGGACACATCTGTGACTTTCAGGACATTGCAGCAAGGGAAAATGCTGCCTCTTAGTGTTTTCCTCATCTCTTCCTTCAAGTGTCATTAGTTTAATGGTGAGAAAATTTTAGGGATATGAAAGGTTCCAGCTCCACCTCCAGCATCAGAATATGAAGAAAACAGGCTTGGCAACTCATTGCAATTAACTTTTTTTTTTTTTTTTTTTTTTGTTTTTTTTTTTTTTTTTTTTTTTTTTTCTTTTTCCCCAGGGGAAGTTGAAGTCCTGGAGACCTCCTCATCTTTACTACGTGGTTTCCAGCACCAGTTCCTGAGAGGTGACAATGCTGTTTCTGCTGTTTCTCCACTGCTTTCCAAGGGGAGCCAAACTGATATTCACAAACTTGCTTTAGCTGGTACAAGGAAGTTAAGACCAGTTGTCTTGATGTGTATTTTGCCATTTTATAGCTCCCACTAAATTCTTCAAATATAGTTCTGCTATCTAAAGACTTGCAATGGTGCCCACACACCGAACAGACATGACGATGCAAGCTTCTCCAGTCATCACCAGTCTCTAGATCCCAGGGGAGACCTTTAAAGAGATGATTTTTTCACCATACTGTATCAATTTCACAAATAGAAGGCTTCACTCAACACTGTTTTAAACCTGTCTCTTTTTCCAGAGTGATCATTTTTGAGCAAAACAAAAGCAAACCCAAAAGAGAGACCAGGAAAAAAATCAAAAAATAAAGAAATTAAAAAAAAAAAAAAAAAAAAAAGAAACAACAACAATAAAAAATAAACAAAAAAAAGAGAAACATTATCTCACTTGGTTTTGAGTCAGCCTCTCCAGGGTCCTCAGGGAGCAGAAGAGCAAACAAGACTATGTTCAGAATGTTCCTGTTCATGAGCTGGGCTAAAACAAATGCACCAGAGCAAATAAAAACACATTAGAAACAAATCCAAAAGCAAACCTATCCCCTGAAAACCAGGACACTGACTGGGGCTACGAGGCAGCAAGAAAAAGATAGTGAATGATATTCTTTTAAACCTACTGGCTGTATCTCCAAGCACAATTAGCAGAAATGGGTGTCTGCAAGTGCTGCTCTGCTCTTGACAGGTACTGTGCTATTAAAAGCACATGAATTTGGGTGTAGCATCTGCCTTTAGGGATCTGACTGACTCAGCAAAGAAAGACCATACAACTCAGAGAGCTCATGAGCTGTAGCCCACATCCCACACTGAGTTCTATCACAACTGCCTCCTCAGGTTCAGGTCACCCAAGCAAAGGGCATGCTGGCAATGAGATGAGTGTGTACACTTGGTGCTGTATTTGGGTACCAGATGTTCATCTGAGAGTGAAGGGAACACATAGACCTGGTATAGCTCCAGACCAGTTACAGTCTCTCATAATGAAGGTCTGGGATAGAGGACACACATTCTGTGAGGTGAAGAACAGCAGAAGGACTTTGATTTTCACCACTGAATTAATGTTATAAATTGTATAAAAACAGCCTGACTCCCTTCCAAATTCTGGGTCTGAATCAAAAACATTTTTCTTTGTGCAGGGTGAGATAGCTAAGCATGTTCATCTCTGAGTGTTTCAGTATTTCACAGAGTGGGCTTACAGTCAGTTCAGTTCTCACCCATCTATGCTTAGTGCATCATCTGAGTTCTGAAGGGGCTACTCGGTCATGTTGGAGTTGATGTGAAATGGCAGTGGAAGCTTCAGAGAAGCTGACAGAGCTATTTTTGTTCTGCATAGCTAAGGTTACTTCATAGCTAACATGAAGGAGGAAGGTGTGGGATTTGTTTCTCACAGTTCAGTCTCCACAGTCACAGCAGTTGCAGTAAATCTTTAAGTAGCTTCCCTTCCACTAGTTAATCTGCTTTCATTTCATTTTATGAAATATCAGTGAGTGGTAATTAATTCTAAGAGGTGTTTTGCTTTCCTTAGAATCATGGCATGTATGCAAATGCAGAAAATGAACTGTAGCAGTCATTCTGACCCACCTCCTGAACATGACACTGTTTGTTATGGAAAAACAATTAACAAGGAGCAACCAAATCTTATGTCTTTAATCTCTGCTGTGATGAAAGCTCCCCTGATGTGTGCTTGTCTTTCTGGAAGCACTCAGTGCTGCCACTAATCCTTTGCATTCTTTAGAGAATGTTTATTGATTTAACTACCATCAAATGTAATTATGTTGTCCGCAGGTATGTTTGTCATGCACTTACACTGACATACCTTTCAGGCCATTGAGTAATTTCTGCTGAACGTAGACAGATAAGAAGGGATAAGAAGGAATTATTTAAAGCTGTGTTTCTGCAGCTTTCTGGATGCCTTTGACCTTATTTTCTGCTGCACAGGTATTGGACTCACATGGAAGCAAGGTCTAAACAAACCACTCTCCAAGGATCTTGCAGACCCCATATATCAATTTAAAGATGCACACAGTTTCACTGAAGGGCTAATGATTTGAAATTTCAATCTTAATTTGGCTTCTTTGACCAAAACTAGCCATTGATAATGTGTATCTGCCATTTACTTTCCATATGGATGTTACACTATACCAGGGTGCTCAAGGTCCTGTTCAGCCTGGCCTTGGACACTTCCAGAAATGGGACTTCCAATGCTTCTCTGGGCAACCTGTTTCAGTGTGTCACTGACCTGACAGCAAAGAAATCTAATCTAAACCTGCCTTCTTTCCATTTAAAACCATTTCACCTCATCCTGACACTATCTGCCTGATAAAGTGTAGTTCTCACTCCTTTTTATAATCCCCTTTTAGATACTGGAAGGTGCTATAAGTTCTTCCCAAAGCTTCTCTTCTCCAGGCTGAACAACCCCAGCTGTCTCAGTCTGTCTTCATAGGAAAGGGATTTCAGCTCTCTGAGCATCTTCATGTCCTTCTATGGACCCACTCTAACAGGTCTACATCTTCCCTGTGCTGAGGAATCCGGAGCTGGATGCAGCACTCCAGGTGGGGGTCTCATGAGGGCAGGGTATGAGGGGCAGAACCCCTCCCTTAACCTGCTGGCCATTCCCCTTTGGATGCAATTGACTTTCTGTGTTTCCAGCACACACTGCTGGCTTGTGTTCCAGCTTTAAATCCACCAAAACTCCTGAGTCCTTCTCCAAAGGGCAGCTCTCAATGAAGAATTCTCCCCGTCTCTACTCACGGCTGAGATTTCTCTGACTCTGGTGCAACACCTTGAACTTGGACTTGTTGAATTTCCTGAGGTTCTCATTCACAGCTTCCATCTTCTTCTTTCATTCCAGCAGCCCATACATAAACTGCTTTAGTTACATCTCCTGGCACAAGTAAAGAAAACCTTTCCCGCTTGTGTGCTCACACACAACACACATGGAGAAAATAGTATTTATACTTCTAGCTTTATGCAACCACATAAGGAATAGATCTTGAGAGCCATCATAATAGAGCAATGAAAAAAATATATCCTTTTTCTTTCTAAATGAAGTGGAAAAGATGCCTAGGATTTCAGAAGAGGCTGGAAAACATCTGTAATCCTAACACTATCTATTTGGAAAGAAATCTAGGAAATATCTGCACCAAGAATGCTGAAAATCAGCAACTAGTCTTACTGACTGAGGTGAGCTCATAGCAACCTTCCCACATGTGGTGGTGCAATTTCTTCACCATCAGCAACTCAGGAACAGATGGAATTGAATTCCAGTCTCTTGGTAAGAGGAGACTCTGGTCCCACTGTTTCTCTGGAAGCACCTGGTTTATGTTGGTGCATCAAAATCAGAACTTGTCTCTGAAGAATCAATACCCAAAGCAAGATTCTCCTACTATTGCTTACCTGACACCCCAAACAATGGTTCTGGATTTCTCTGGGGCTATTTTACACCTGCAAAAGACATCTCTGACTATTTGGGGGACTTAGTTGCAATAACGCTCCACTGACACATTATACACAATGAACACTTGTAATATTGAAAACAAAGCCCAGGTTTCAGGATGCCCTGCAAGGAACATCCAAGTTGTATCTCCTTCTCTTTCACCTGCTAGCTGCAGAGTATTTCTTGTGTGCTTCTTAGGATGAATCAACCATTGTGTTTGACCACTGACACATCCAGCAGGGAAATCCAACTGCACCAGTGGTCATGTGAAGACATCTCATTACAGAAGGTCACCTACCCTGTGCCTTGGAGTAAGGATGACTACCCGAGGCAAAATATTTTTAGGAATCTAATTGCACATTTTTATGTATCACAACAGGCTCCACATGAATGTTGCAACTCTAAAACCTGTTCCGGTATTCTTTTATAAAAACATTGAGGCTACTGCCTGTGAGATGAGGGCCCTCCAGTTTGAAACTGAAATTCATTTTTATGAATTTGAGTCTTTGTGAGCCTTTCAAATATTCCTTGGGAGGTCATGATGGTATTTTCAAGGCAACTGAAGCTTGTTTATTTGTTTGTGGCATGATATACCTGTCACACAGGGAAACAAATTATTTTAATAACTGGCCTAGCTACTTCCCTGTACATTAAAGGAAGGAGAAAATTTATTTCTGTAATGAAGTCCATAGTCATAAGGATAGCTATGACTTTATTTACATGTGGACATAACAGTCTGCTTTTTAACATACACTTATCCTGTGCTGTTTGTTCTGCCATAAATGTCTCCTTCCCACACTGAAATGCCATTTCAGTAGGGTCAAAAGAAATCAAAATCATCCATTAAACCCAGGTATGCTGAATCCTCCTAGTCTACTAACCTGTCTTTCTTATTAGCATAATAAAAACTAATGAAAAACTGATACAAATTATTCTGATAATTCAGTCAACAGCCCCTTCTTGTTTGAAAACCATCGACATGTCCAGCTGTCACTGACACAAGTTATTCAAGGTTTTCTAATTGCCATTTACATTTAACATCAATCCCTCCCCCATCCAGCCTGTTCAAAACGCATTAAAGTAATATTTTGAAAAAATACAAAGCATCTGAGTTTCTCTGTGCAGGCAGTAAAAATTGCAAGGGTGGTATTGTGGTCAATTTAAAGAGCAAACACAAAGAAAGAGGAATATTTGTGTATGGAAACAAACAATTTCAGCAAAGAGAAGTGATAAGGGCTATGCTGATGTTGTTTGGCCAAGAAGAAGGGGTTTGCAGGCACAATTTAAGCAGCAGTGGGGCATGGAGCTTGCAAAGGTTGTCTGAAATTCCCAGCCATGTAGTTTTCTGGTGCCTTAATAATTAAGTTGGGGAACACAGACTACTGGGACATACACAAGTCACAACATCTTTGAGCAACCCATAATTTGCAACATAATAATAGTAATGCAACTTTATGATGAAAAACTTTTTAGACCCACTGGTAAGAACTGAATCATTGCTGAAGTCAGACATTTTTATTAAAGGCTAGAGTAGGAAAAAAATGTGTAGGTAACTGCTGCACTCAAGAGAAGTAGGAAATGAAACTGTGCTGCAGTGCAACTTGATTGTTAGGTTGCTGCCTAAAGCCTTTAGTTCAGCAATAAACAACCAAATTTGCTCTTTGCTCTTAAGTTTAGGTTTCTGTTAGAAGTAATTTGCTGTCCACACAGAACTGAAAATGCTACAGTAGGGAGCAAGTTGTCAGATAGGCCTGAAGTTGAAAACAGAACTAACTTCACTGATCCTGATTTAAAGGTGCCAATTTACACCTTCTAAAGATCTAAGTTTTACATAGAAGAAAAGAAAACTAAGACAAAGTGTGCCTTTTTCCAGAGTTGCAGCTCAGCCATACGGTCTGATGCCACTGTGGTTCCTGTGAGGCACTCCAAAAGTACTTCCAACCCTGAAGACCATTTAGCCAAAGTTTTACAGCACTGAATTTTCACAAAGGTGTAAACAAATATTAAATTCACCTAGAAGAAAGAAAATAAAAGGGTATAGAGCCACATTACTTTTAAAATTGTTCAGGGAACCACAACATTTAGAAGGAAACACATCTGTAAGATCTCATCTGTACCTTATTCAGTTTCCATGTTGCCTGAGGATGCAATGACAATTATGAACCTTGGTGTTTCATTAAAAGATTAGCAGCAGCATGAACTTGTTGCACTGGAGAGCAAATGAAACCTGAGATTCCATGATGCTGAGATAAGAGCACAATTTTCTTGGATGCCACAAGGAGCTGTGTTCAGTGGTACCTTCCATCACGAGAGGGAGTGTGATTGCTCTGGAAAACCAAGTGCCTGCTCAATACCTGACACCAGCACCCTTTTGGGGACATGCTGGTGGTGCCAGAGGGGTTTAGAACTGCCTGAATTAGCAGTTCCTGCCATGCTGGTGAGCACAGAGCTCTCGTTGCCTCAGCAGAGGAAGAGATTCCGGAGGACGTGGAGCCATGGAAAGATGAGCCGCACATCGAGAAGCTGATGCTGTGCAAGCTGACCTTCCAACTGGCATGAGATAAAGCAGCCACTGTAGCCCTTCGATTTGCATGGAGGGGTGGCTCTGCACCAGGCACTGGATCTGAAAGTCTGGAGTCAACAAGTTGAGCACCAAGCCTATAGTGCTGATGAGTGTAACGAAGAAACAATGCTTATCCATTCTTAACACAGAATATTAGGCCATAAAAGGAGCTCTGTATAACAGTTAGTTAAAAGAGAACACCTGAGGGATTATAAATCTTTTGCCTTGAAGTGCAGCATGTTGGCATGGAGAGAAAATGCTATTGTGGATGAGTTATTTCATTGCATGACAATTGAAATAAATGTTGTGGAAGCATTTACATGTTTCTTTGGATGTTACCATCCCCTTTACTTTGATAAGATGCAGGCAAAATAGCTTTCATAACTTTAAAATCCCTTTTCAGTCATAATTTATATAAGCCCTGTAAAACTGAAAGTACAATATGTTTCCTCACTGCAATCAATCTCTCTTATGCAATGGTTATTGCCAGAAATACGCAGAAACACCTGGTTTG
>JAWWEV010000095.1:6053988-6065604 GCA_035583235.1 Hafferia zeledoni
AAGGAAGGAAGGAATGAAGGAATGAAGGAAGGAAAGAAAGGAAGGAAAGAAAGGAAGGAAAGAAAGGAAGGAAAGAAAGGAAGGAAAGAAAGGAAGAAAGCCACAACTGAACAGATTGTAGCAGGCTGTGGTGAACAGGGGTTTCATCTGTGTATCCTGCTTTTTTGCCCTTGATTCTTTATGTTGTCCATGGACTTTTTCATGCACTGGTGGACCGGCACAGACCAATTAGAAATAAATACCAACACCTGCATTGATGTCTATGCCAGCTGCAGAGGACATTATGTCACTCATTACTGGAGTTACTTATACTCCTCCATGTCACAAATAAAAGCCTGTACTGTGAGACTTGTCCTCACCTCTTGCTACTTAGGGACATGATCTTGAGTTTATCAACGATATTTGCAGGGAAAGAGTTGAGGTGGAACCCCCTCCACAGCAGTAGGGGCATAAACCAAAATCACCAAGGTGGACAGCTGCAAAGTGGGGTGAATCCTCATTAATAACTCATTAAGTTACCAACTCCTTGGCAGCAGGTTGATGAGGAAACATATCCCTGCTTAGCAGGAAAATACACAGGAATGGTCTCTGGGTTGGAAAGTCTTGAGGCATATATGTTTGAGAGCTGGCAGGTGACTAGACAGAGGTGTAACTTTTAATTCCCCTGCTTTTTTGTTATCCTCCTGGACATCTTCTGTTGGCATAAAAACAATGTGTGTTTTCTTGTTTCTGATCAAACCAAGGAGACTACTGTATGTGATATTAAGACAAACAAACAAACAAACAAACAAACAAAACACAAAACAAATGAAAACCTAAACCATTCCTTGCTTCATCAGAGAGAAGCAAACACATCCCTGACTGGGTGCCAGGATCTGAGTGTGACAGCACGACTTAGCATGGCTGTGTATCCTCCAGCACCAGGAAAGCAGCCAGTGTTGTAGGCAGGGATTTTCCTCAAGGGATGGAAACATTCAGCCTCACCTGCACTGGCAAGAGGCCTGGGTGGAGCAAAGAGGTCTAGGTCATGGCTGCAGATGAAGAAAGAAGGCATGCCAGTGGAGAGGAACTTGTTCTGGTTTCTCAAGCTGTATAGTACAAGCCACAGGATTGTAGTCCAGTTGGTAAATGTACTAGTGATACTGGGTGTGGACCAACACCAATGTTTTACTTAGCTTGAAAGGGATTTCCCTGACTTCTAGAAATAGCCATAACCCTTTATTGCAAAACAATAAAACAGCTCAGTGTGTGCTGAGACCACAGGTTGAGTCAGTCAGATGCCGGTGAAGAGACTCACCCTGAAATGAAATGAGATGAAATTAAACAAATTGAATGCTTCTCACAACAGCATCACCAAGGGCCTAAACTATTCTCAAACAAAAAAAGCTTTGAGAAGAATCTGAAAGAAAAAAAGGAAAAAGAAAGGCACCTGAAATCTCCCAGAGGAGGCACTGAAAACCAGCAACTTCCAAAACAAGGCAAGCATTTAATTAAAAGAGGGAGGAAAGAAGGAAACAATAAAATACTTGTGACCTTTAGAAACATTGATTTGGAACAGAACATCTTTTTTGCCAGTACTGAATAAAAACATTTAGTTTCTCAGATCAAGATGCACAAGAAGGAAAAAGCCCTACAAACTTTTAAATTTGCACTGGTGCTACAAGTAAAAATGATCTTTTTCTTGCAGCATAATTTTGCCAAAAATACTCATTAAACAATCTTCTGAAAGGGATTCAGTAGAGGTTTGGAAAAGTCTGAAGCTGTTTGTTATAGTTTTCATAGTACCTTACCTAACTGCAATAACCACTTACCCAAAGGTGTTCCTAGAATATCCATCTTCCTCAGTTGTCTTCAGTTCATTTTTTAAATCACAGGCTTTGCTATGCTGGGCTCCTCAAAGTGTCAATTTGAATGTTTCAGTAAGGATTCAAGCATTTCACTTCATAAATGAAAGTTAGGGAGAATCCAACTAATTTGGAGACAGAAGGTTGAAATATTCCCATATTTCTCCACCCAGCTACAAAATGAAAACTCCTAGCTATGATTCTGATGACCATTGGTCTCTCTCTTTTAAAGCTTTCAGGGAAAAAAGGCAGAAGCAAATTCATATTTTGCTAAAGAAGTTCTTGAACCAGGTTTGTCTTTGCTAAAGTAAATGTAAAAATACCCTCTTCATTTCTGAGAGTGTCAGGTTAGGTTTTTTTCACCAGAGAAACTGAAAGTCCCAATCTCCGTAGTTGCATCATGTACTTAAATCACTACACATTAATTTGACAGATATTTGTTGCTTGTATGTATTTTTTATACAACCATATATGGAGCAATGAATATTTTACTTGGAGCAGACTCTGGCCTGCACCTATATAGAATCCTAAAAAACTTAAACTGGAATTTACTTGCCATACCAGATCTTATTCTTCCTAGGTGTAATTTTTTTTCTAATTGCTTCATTGTAGTATGTGCAACAGGATACACATCCCAGGAGAAACTAAAATCAGCTGAATTAAACTTAACAAAACAGGTGATTGTGAAAATAAGCTACAACTTACTAAATTAAGTAGAACTTTGCTGTCTTGGTGTTCGATAACTGTGCTTTGCAAGGTGCAATGTTGCCTGTACACATGATTATATGAAGATACTTATTTGAATTAACTGAGCTTTGGATGTGTGCGAGAGAAATGGAGGGCTTGTGTTTTTTCTGCACAAGTTGATGTGGACTTTTCCAGGCATATTAGATAGCTGATGATAAAATTTAATGATGGCTTTAAAAAATGACAAAGTGTTGCACCTTGCTAAAAAAGGACAACACATCTTTTCACAGAGCATGGCAAAATTAAATAATTGGCTATCACATGGACTTTGCTGAGCCACAAGATGAAGAACAAAATAAAGAGTAAGAAGAGACAATTATCATTAAGGTTGGACTTCAGGGAACCACAAGAGATAAGAAAGATTGGGAAATTTTGAGAAATGCTAATAAAATCCTTTTCATGCAGACCTTGGCCTGAACCATTCCTTCATGAAGATTGAGTCTGCTGAAAATAATATGCACTGGCTGTGGAGTTTACATTTAACCTTCATGCATCAGAACATCAAAAACCACAAAATAAGTGTGGGGACCTGGTTGAGAAAAGTGTGGTCAGTTCTCCACTCTGCTCGTCTGTTTGTCCCTGCATTGGTGTTTTGCAAAGGGTTTTGTGGGAGCCTGTCTTACTGCTGTGATAAACAGCATCCTCATCCTGCCTCAGCTGTATGGTGCCTGACATATGGAGCTGGATAGCGCAGGCAATTGCTAGAAATTAACATTGCTTTGCATCTGGAGAAGCAAAATTAACTCCAGATCAGGGCAAATACTGCAAAAGCATTTGCATGCTCTGTGCTGATTAAACCTGACAAGCCTATCTGCACTGTTGCAGTTTAATCTCAGCTAGTGTTTGCATTTCAAAGAGAAAGATGGGTTGGAAGAGGAAGGAAAGAACTGATTCAGCACAGCACTCAAGCAGCTGCAATTACACTGATCACAAACATTAGGTTAAGCTTGCACTAAGTATTTTGCTGATGGGGGTAGAAGACTCACAAATACCCTTTTATTGTAAAGAGAGGTTTCCACTTGCATCTCCTGAATCAGATGACTAAGGAAAATTGCGTGCTGATGCGGTCTCATGTACAGATCTTCAGCTGGCATAAATTGCCATATGACAATTGTACCAATTATCTGAATGAAGAGCAATTTATAACGACTGAAAGTCTGCCCATAACTGCACCAAAGTAGTTTGCCATCAGCATTTCTCCTGCAAGAAACATACAAAAACCTTATGTGTTCTGTTCTGCAAAAAAAGTGAGATGACAAGCAGAAAAATATCCAAACTGTTGATATTCGTGTGGCAAGATGCCAAAATCTACCATGCCAGCTGCATCTTAGCAATGTGTGAAAAGATTCCTGTACTAAAACACTTTGCAGACATTGTAGTGAAAAATGAGGCACAAAATCCAATGATTCTGGTAGACAGTAAGGTACTAAATTTGAGCACTGCTTCTAAAAGAGAGCTTAGCAAGACACCTGGCTCTTTGTAGCTCTGTGAGCTCAACTTCCATACTTTATTTCTCCCCTTAGAGTGGGAAGTACCTTGTTTCCTTTGCTCACATCGAATTTTTGACCTTGGATATTCTCCTATCTATAGAAGATTACATGACACTTGGTGTCTTGATTGGTGGAGGCAAATAAAACCTCAGCTTGTGATCACTCATGTCCTTGGAGTAATTTTCTGGTCAGCAATAATTTAATGATTGCCTGTATCTTGTAAATGCCTTTCTTAGACAAATGACCAGGACATCTTCACTAGCTGGGGTAACTCTTCTGAAATCCCACTTCATAAATTAACGATCATTGTAATTGCCACTAAAATCCTGGAGTACCTGTGGATAATGGACAAAAAGTGCACCCCTGTCAACTACCTTCATTATAGAATTCTAATAACTATTTGACTGGGATTTATGGCTGGTCCTGTCCTCACTGAGGTCAGTGGGAGATTCTCTGTACTGACTTCCATCTTGTCAAGGCAAAATTAAGCTTATGTGTAGAAGTGTTGGGTCTGTAGCCACTTTCATTTCATTGAAAGAAAGAAAAGTGGAGCTGGGTTCACTGAAAGAAATTGATTATGAAATGTAAACAGAGGTATGAAATAAGTAGTCATATTTTATTTATACATAGATGAAGATTAAAGGTGAATCATTGAATGGAAACATTTGAAAAACAGATAAAATTGTCCCCTACACTTTTTTGAACAAAAGTATTTGGGTAATAAAATGGGTGGCACTATGCTGAATGGAAGAACTGGTCCATCATCTGTGGCAGTGCATGCATTAGGGTTCCCAGCTTTGCATCAGTCAACATGCATTACCTACCAATTTGCACAGCCCCGAAGAGATCTCACAATCATGTTGAGACCCATTTGGCTTCAGTTAGATTGTCCTAGCAGACACCAAATCTTCTTCTCTGGTGGTGCTTGTTGAAGTAAATGGCTTTCCACAAATTTAAGTGTTGAAAGAATAACATATTTTTGGCCAAAATCCATGTGGTCCATTAAGGGCCTGAGTCATAATTAGTTCAAAGGGACAACAGAAAGCCTCAGAGTGCCTGAGAGTCTGTGTCATTTTTATCACCTTCATGTTTGCAACTCCTTCAACATCTTTAGCAATACTGAAAATTCACTGCTGACCTCCTTAACCTGGTTTTATAAAAGGTGAGTCATGAACACAAAGATGTGAATATTGAAACAGCTTAATTGTACTTGTAATAATTGGAGACTGCCTTGTTAGGCACAGGAAAAATCAATATCTGAACTCATTTTGAAGGGTTCAACATTTCATACTTGATACATCTGACCCCAGAAGTCTCATCCCCATTAAAAACAAAATTCTGCTAGACTTTGATCTGTTAATAAAACATATCACATGCACACAATTTACCCATGGTCATACGCACAGGTTTGACCAAAAATTGCATGCTGTTTGTCTTACTTATACAGATTGAAAATTAAGGACCAAAAAATTAGTTGCCTAAAAACTAGTTCACAAGGAATCAAAACTTCTCCAGCCTCCATACTCAAGTGAGACCTGGAATCTCCATCCTGATCCCCAGGGATCACCAAATCTTTCCTTATGCCATGACACATATTTGCAGCCATTTGAAGCCAGTGGTCCCGTACCTCCATGACATTCCCTTAAAGTTCATCACCTCAGTTCCACAGATGCAAGACCAGGTAAGCTAAGCTTATCCACTTCAATGCTGATCTCTCTTTAAGCAGCACCTAGCACTCAATTGTGCAATAACTCGCCTCCAGCTGTCATTGCAGAGCAGGAACAGGAACACACACGTGGATCAGTTCCTTGCTGAACAGTGCTTGAGCCAGGAGCAAATTCTCATACATGGGAATGTTTCTATCCAATTCCTCTTGCCAGCACCAAGACAGCCCTGCTTCAATTTGTTAGAGTACATTTGGCTGCCTTCACTCCCCTGGTGCCTGTAGTAGCGACAGAAATAGGAAATAACCGATTAGAAAGCACCATAGAGAAGAGCCCTTCTTTACCCTGGGACACAATATTCTACAAGATCATTGTGCTGCTGGGGAAGTTCTGAGAGTTTCCTTTGGCCCACACACCTCCAGTAGCTGTCATTCCCTTCATACAGACAACTGGCATGAAACAATGGGTTACATTGTCCTCAGAGCTGTAAAATTGCTTACGCAGAAAGAAAAAAATCAAAGCTACAGGAAGAAAAAGAGAAAAGGAAACAACAGCTGCTGAAATAGCAAGGGTTAACAGGTTAGTGAAGGTGTTGTACTATAATTGCTCAAGAGCCCTAGCACTGAAAACTACCATAGATGGACTGTAGACTTTGTCTTGGTATCCTGACTAAGAAACACACAAATGCTTTTTGTCTTGATGCAAAATTTGATGTCTATAGGCCAAGCTGAAAAACAAGCTCTATTTTTATACTGCATGGCCCTTTGTGGTGTAACAACACAGACCAGTGCTGGAGTGGCTGTCGCACTGATCTTCAAATTCCAGCATGATGGGCTCACTTGTTGGCACTGCAGCAAGGTGGTGTCACCTGCCAACAAGGACAGCAAATAGCACAGTGGTGATTCAACTAAACAAAGGTAACAGCACTTGGTCATGAGGACTCTCACACCAGCTAACACGTTGAACAAAATCACATATCATATGTCTCTGAGGTCAAGGACCAAAGTAAGGGGAGCTGAAAGCAGCCAAATAAAGGAAAACAGAAAAACAAAAGTATCACTAGGTGAAAGACAGAGATAAATAAATAAATAGACCACACATTCTGTTTCCCGGGTGTTCAACTCTTAACTTTACAGTGATGTCAAAAAGTTTTGCCTTTTAAGATCGTCAGTTAAAAACTGGTGATCACAAAGAGGACTTTACCTCAGTAAGACAGGCTATATACAGTCTCAGGTATTCACACAAACTGTACAGTTAATTTCAGAGAATACTAGACACAAAGCTTTAAAGAGTAAGAGGTTCTTCCTAGGGATCTGTGCTGGCAGGTTCTTCAGTCCTGCGTCTGTGTCCCTGTGTCTGAGAGAAAGTTCAAGCTGTTTTGAATTCTCCATTAATAAAGCTTTTCCAGGTGTGTGGAAACCAGGAGAGACTCTGTTACCTTGTTTGACATTGTTATGCAATTAACTGTGTTAAATCACCAAGATTTGAAAGGTCTCCTTTTAGAAACAAACTCTATTTCCCTGGCAAGTACATAAATCTCCCTTTATTTAATTATTTGTCCCAGATGTTTCTTTTGGGAAGCTTTCCTGCTTTTATGTTATTCTCCAGGAAAACCTGAATCTGAGAGCCCCTACCAACCAAGGGAGCCAAGCAGATGGAGATCAGTCAGGCACATCCAGGTGCAGCAGAAAGAGCTGGTTTCTGATGCAGCAGACCTCTCCAGGCACCCTCTCCATTCTTGCAGAGGTGGGACTACAGGGTCATCCTTCAGCCATGCACAGAATCACAAAATCAGCTAGGTTGGAAAAGACTTCAGAGGTCATTGAGTCCAACCTTTGTCTCAGCAACACCTTGTCAACCAGATTATGGCACTGAGCGTCACATCCAGTCTCAAACACCTCCAGGGAGGGTGACTCAATGACCTCCTTGTGCAGGCCATTTCTGTGCCCAGTCACTCTTTCTGTAAAGAACTTCTTCCTAATGTCCAACCTAAACCTCTCCTAGGGCAGCTTGAGGGCGTACCCTCTTGTGCTACTGCTGGTTTCCTGGGAGGAGATCCTGACCCCCACTTGTGTCCACCCTCCTTTCAGGGAGTTGTACAGATTGAGAAGGTCTCCCCTTCTCCAGGCTAAACAACTCCAGCTCCCTCAGCTTCTCCCCATAGGACTTGTTCTCCAGTCCCTTCACCAGCCTTGTTCTTCTCTGGACCTGCTCCAGCCCCTCATTGTCCTTCCTAAACAGAGGCCCAGAACTGAACACAACACTCAAGGTGTGGCCTCACCATTGCCAAGTGCAGAGGAAGAATCACTTCCCTGGTCCTGCTGGACACACTATTCCTCATCCAGGCCAGGATGCCATGGGCCTTCGTGGCCATCTGGGCACACACTGGCTCATGTTCACTTTCCTGTCAGCCAGAACCCCCAGGTCCCTTTCTTCCTGGCCCCTCTCCAGCCACTCTGTCCCCAGTCTGTGGTGGTCCATGGGGTTTGTTGTGGCCAAAGGGCAGGACCTGGCATTTGGTGTTGTTAAACCTCATCCTACTGGAACTGGCCCATCCCTCCAGCCTGTCCAGGTCCATTTTCAGAGCCCTCCTGCCCTCCAGTACATCAACATGCCCCTCAGCTTGGTGTCATCTGCAAACTTGCTGATGGTAGACTCAATCTGCTCATTCAGATCATGACCAGAGATATTAAACAGGACTGGGCCCAACACTGATCCCTGGGAAAGCCACTAGTGACCAGATCCCATCTGGATGCAGCTCCATTCCCTACCACTCTGGCCCAGCCATCAGCCAGATCCCAGCCTAGCAGAGAGTTCTGCTGTCCAAGCCATGGGCTGCAGCTTTTCCAGGAGTGTGCCATGGGAGGCAGTGTGCCACATGAAAAAGAGGGGCAGAAATGCAAAGATTTCTTGTCTCATCTGTATTAATATAAAGTTATTAGCTATAAACACCCTCAAAAGAATCAAAGCTTTATGAACCCAACGCTACTCGTTCAACAATGGACAGAACACAGGCTGGAAAAATTTTCGACCTTCCTGTGAGGACCACACTTTATCCAGGCAGAACTTGTTAGCTATAAACATCTCCAGAAAATCAAAGTCTTATGAACCCAAAACTGCCTACACAACATTGGACAGCACACAGGCTGGAAGAATTTTCGATGCTCTGCTGTGAGGACCACACATAATAGCAAGAAAAGAACTTTCCCTACAGCAGCTCCCAAAATAACTTTTATTAATACAAGTATGTGACAGTTACTGTGGGTTTTGCGTTGCCGGTGACAATGTTTAACTGCATGATTGTATTTAACTGATGACCAAAAACCTCAAAAGAAACCAGCACAAAACACATTCTACAGAGACAAGCACAACAAATTTAAGTTTCAATATAGCAACGTAGCCCCCACAACAGACTTAACCAGCAACAGAAAACTACTAACCAGAAATACAGCAAACTAAAACACATATCTAAAACCCACCTTGGTAACACAGAGCAACAAAATGACCTGCACACCATCCTCTCTATAGCACAAAGCAAAGGAAAGAATATAATGTTTCCCATTAACACCCATGTTAAAAAAAGGGAACTACACACCTTAAAGGAACACATCGACCAATATAAAGTAAGATATATACCTAGTAAGTTACGAGGTGTAAGGCAGGTTATGATTATTAGTATTAAAATAGCAAAACACAGTTAGTAAATAAAGTGCCTTTAGAGTAAAGATACATCCCAGTGAAATTAGCATCAAAGTAGCTGTGAGGTAAAAGTTAAAGCATATTATAAGAATATAAGGTACTGAATAAGATATAATAGGCATAATATAAGATATAAGATAGAATGTATAAAGTAATGTGTTGTAAGAGAGTAAAGTATAAAATATAAAATACAGACTATTGAGAGTACATCGTTTCTCACCCCTACGTTGTCCGAAGAGGTGGGAGGATACAGGGCAGCTTCTCTCATTTACCCTGGTAGAGACGACAGCATTTCTCCCCAATTTTTGCTCATGCGCAATTGCTTTTATAAGCTGTGGTTTTGTTTTGTTTTGTTTTTTTTAGGTGGTTTGAGTGGCTTCAGTCAATAATTGGTTTTGGGGTGATAGACAGCATGGGCCTGAAGGGCTCCCTGTATTGCTAGAAGATACAGCAGAGTGCCATGTCAGCTCCACAACACTCCACCCTTTTTTAATCTTATCAGTCTGGCTTTAGCACTTTGGAAAGACACTGGGATGTCTTTGTCTTCTGACAATGGTTCTGGGAGCTCCTCCAGGGGGCTGAGGCGTTTCTCTCAACTCATCAAGAGTTTATCAGGGCTGTCACCCCACACGGTGTCAAAGGCTTTGCTGAAGTCCAGGTAGACACATCCACAGCCTTCCCCTCGTCCACCAGGCAGATGACATCATCCACCAGGTGGGACCCTGCTTACCTTCCTCTGCCTCTCCCCCTCCAGCCCCTGTGTCCCTGTGCACCCACCACCTGAGTTTCAGGTCTATTTTGCCAGTTCTTGGGTGACCTCTTGACTTTTCCTTTGAGGACAAACAAAAGTCCTTTGTGAAACCACTAGGAAATATTTGACATTCACTGAGTCCCTTGCACTCACTGTTTTTTTGCTTTCTAAAGAGACTTGTGACACTGCTATTACTTTTTGCTAGCTGGAAGCTAACATTTATTAATTATTAATTGATAACATTATTCCCAAAGGGTGGGAAAAAAATGTTCCTTGTCAGCTTTGGGAAGTCTAAAGGAATCCGTGTCCAGAAAACACAACTGATTAACACTGATCCAAAGCTGGAAACAATAACACAGGCTGTCCCAGTGCTCACCTCAGGCTGCCAGATGGCTCTGAAGGACTCCCTGTGTAGCAGGTGGATGTAACCAGTGACTCCTTGTTTTTCTGTACTTTTCAGAACCATTTTTATATACAACCTACTCCTCAGACCCTACTTTGATATGGGAAGGGATTAATCTTTTTCACCTCTGTGATCTCATAGGTCTCAGTCTTATGTATCCTGTCATGATCTTCTGTTCACACCAGGCCACATCTTTGCTATCATCCTTTTCACCCCTAAAAGACAGTTTCACCAATAAAAACATATAGTCTTTTTTATTTTTGCCTTATTGCAGTAAAATGATCGCACAAACAGGATCCTTCACAATAATGTAAAAGAGCTGTCAGGCAAATGAAGAAAGGGTCTACATAAAACTGTATCCTAAGGAGCAGTGAAAGTATGAATAGAAAGGTCTGGGCCTTAATTGTGATGAGCACAATTTGTGTCAAAGAAACTATGGAAATTCTTTCCCACTGTTGGTGTTTGTTGGTTGGGGTTTGGATTTTTCTGGGTGTTTTGTTGTTTTTGTGTTTTGGTCTTTTTTTAACTCCAGGACTAACTCTTCATGTAACTGTGATTTGCTGACAGCATAATGTGCCCTATGTCACTGCACCTGCCCACTGCTGTTAAACCAAAGCTGCTCACATGCTGTATCATGGCAGTAACTGAAATAGCACTGGCCCTGGAGGCAGTTTCAAAGCAGAAACTCATTGCAGCAAACGTAGGACCGTGCAAAATTATTGCCTGGCTTTATTCTCTTGTTTGCTGCTTTCTGAAAATCATTCTCTGAGGTCAAAACTGACATGTTGAATATGGGCCAGCAACTGTGTGGGAGGTTTCACGTTGAGACTGTGGGGAATGGAGTGCAAGTGAGAACCCACAGTCTGAATAAAAACTACCCAAAGTCTATGACACAGGGACATGTAATGCTGGGCTAATAATACACAATATTGCATTTTAGCCTGGAGAAGAGGAGGCTCAGAGGTGACCTCAGCACTGTCTGGAACTGCCTGAAGGGAACTTATAACCAGGTGGGGGC
>JAWWEV010000095.1:6065704-6077417 GCA_035583235.1 Hafferia zeledoni
GATTCACCATCCCTGGAGATTTTTAAACACAGATTGGATGTGGCACTGAGTGCCATGATCTAGTAAATGGACTAGAGTTGGACCAGGGTTGGACTTGATGATCTCTGAGGTCTTTTCCAACCCAATCAATACTATGATTCTATGATTTATTTCTGAAATTAACAGCCTTGCTTTGCTAAGGTCTGAAAAGTCACATGTTCTGGACATTTGGGGAAGAATTTGCAAAACTGAAACTTGTTACTAGTGTACATAAAACTTGATAACTTGCTGTTTATTACTTCTGGTCAGCATTCAAAATGAAGATAACAGATAATTTCATAGCAAAACAATGAATGCTTATAAAAATATAACTATTATAAACACAGTAAATAAATATTTAGGATGCTGCAAGCAATTCCACAAGAAGTAGTAAAGCACTGACTTTGCTGAAATGCCTCATGCAGACTGCTCCAATCAAGTTGCTGTGAAGTTTAGATGAGCCTGGTAAAATCATCTTCACAGTCTGCCAGATACAAACTGTCCTCTGATTTCTGGTCAGTGCCCATGACAGTAAGCCTCAGATCATTGTTATTTTCTTTCTTCTCCCTTGTTTTCATTTCTTTGTTTGTTTGTTTGTGGGTTTGTTTTGTGTTTTTTGGTTGGTTGGTTTTGTTGTTTTTTGTTTTATTTTTTAAATAGTGGAAGTGATGGAAGGAAGGAGAGTAATTTCTGAGAGCAGCTTGACACTCTGCTTTAGTTTACATATTTTTTTTCTTTGCAGTCCATCCCAGCTCTGAAGGAAGAGACTTGGCAGGTTATCTCCCTTTGATACACTGCTACTCACCACCTGTCAGGAATCACTTCCCCAGAACTAAGACTTGCTTCATTCTCAGGAGTCCTTGGGAGAAGCAAGCTTCAGCCTGTATTAATCCCTCCTCTACCTAAACCATGGCAGATTCCAAAGCCTTTTTCTACCTCATGGCATTCATGACCATTTGGACAGGTCCCTGGAAGAAGAAACACAGAACCAAAGTGGGTCAAGAAGCTTCTGAGCTGCAAATAGGCAGTGAATGGGGGACATTCAGGGTATTACCATGTACATCCTTCCCCGTACATCCATCACTGGACATTCTTAGGTGCAAAATACTGGGTGGAAGGACCTTTTTTTCAGTCCCAGTGCAATCAACCTATCACTGACTGGGAGAGCTAGTCAATCTTCAGGCTCACAGACTGTCTCCACCTCCCCCACTTGGTTCTTCTGGTGGCTCAGATATTTGGGAGTTTTTAGGTAACCATGCTCATAGTGCATGCATCCTTTTCACATCCAAGAGAATCTGAGATCACCAGGTCACATTGCTGGATTTTTCCTATTACTTTCTAGTGATGTTTTTCCATTCTTTCCATAAAAATCAGTAAAAAAATCTCCAAGATCCTGCTCTTGTTTGCATCTTCTGGAAGCTGCAGGTAACAGTTACTGGACAAGGAGTAGAAGTGACAACTTGGTAAAAGGTTCAGCTGTCTATACTCGGTGCTGTGAGGAAAGCCGGGATGAAGATGCTGACAGCATGAGTCACAACCACAGCAAGTGAGAAAGCCTTCAGCAGATTCATATTTTGGGGTTGTTCTAACAACTGACCACACAGCATGTGTGTCTGGGTGACCAGGATGCCCTCTGTCACTTCAGAAAGACCTGCCATGAGCACCAGAGAGGTCAGCCCAGGCACTGAGTTTGCCCATGAGTCATGTCAACCCAAAAACCTTTCTGGAAGGCAACTGCTTTACTGTCTTTAGAAAGGGTTTGAGAAAGGGCAAAGAAAGAAAAAGAACAAAAAAGTCTATTTCACTCTAGATCTCTGTAGTCACACTGATCATCAGAATATATTGTTTATTTTGGCAATGTGGTAGCTTTTCATGAGGTCACTTGAAAAATAGCTGTTTCAGGAGAATAAAATTCCTCCTGATTAGTCTTGTGCAGAGGAAACTTGTGAAGTGCAGGGAAGGAGATAGAAACAAACCAGATCTGAGCACCTTCAGAACTGATCACCTCTTCTCTGGTTTTTGCTGAGTTTCACTCTCTGTCTTGGAAGATGACTGAACCTTCATGGAGCATAAAGGAATGGGGAACTGATGTGACATTGCCCTGAATGAAGGGATGTTGCGTCAGAAACTTGATTTGGGCTGGCCTGTCAGTGACCTCAGCTTTGGTTTGAAACAGAAATCCTTAGTGGTTCACGAGCAAAATCTGATTCATTGTGTGCTTGGACAGTTTGCTAATTCCCTTCCCAATCTCTTCCATACAGAGAATGACCAGTTGTCATAGGTCTGTTTATCACACACACACTGGTCATCCAATTAAACCAATTTATGGTGAAAGGGACATTCAGTACAGTGGGAAAGTGGAAGGAGTAGGATTTCCCTGTGATGAAAGCGCCTACTTTCACTCAAAGGTTCTTTATGATGTGATTTTGATGAGCAAGCAATAAATAAGAAACAGTTGCCCATCAGTGAGACTCAGGTTAATGTTTTATTTTCTTGCCTACCTTTACCTGTGACTGCATCTCTGAAGGCATATCCATGGTACAGAAATCCTTTATAACCTCCTGGATAGGGAAGGAGCATGATCCAGCATCCTGTGTGTATATGACAGCTCAGACACCCTGAGGAATGCACAGTGAAACCTTTTCTCTGAATTACAGTCACCAGGGCTCTTGAACTAGGAAACTTTTTCTGTTTCTCAGTTTCTACATTTGTCGCTAGAGTTCAGCAACACCAATGTCATTACCACTAAACCTTTGAGATCCCTGGATAAAAGCTTTCATCAAAGGACATAATTATGTTATTAAACAGTAACTGCACAGTCTAAATTATTATTATTAATAATATTTATCTCTTGCAAAAGAGTTTTACTTTAGAGCAACATTTTTGATCTGCTAGATGTAATTACTAAACAAGACCCTACAAGTGCTCATTCCCCCCAAACTGGCCTTCTTCCTGCAAAGTTGCAATCTAATTTCAGGCATAATTCCCCTGAAGGGGAGGATGGAGCACAGAGAGTCAAACCAGTGCATGGAGTAAGAGCAGAATTAATTTGAGAAATCCTGCTGACAAAAACAGGACCACATTGTCCTGTCTTTGCTTGTCATCAACCCATCACCACAAGCTGTGAATGTCAGCCCAGAGGTCAGGAAAACTTAGTCCAGTGCTAAACGTATATGAAGCAAATGGAAGTGGCCACAGGGCCAGACTGTCCTCATAAGTTCTCACCTTATTTCCCCACTGAACAGGATCTTGCAGCCCCCTTTAGCTTTCCACTGCTCATCAGCTCAGAGGTTCTTGCTTTCCTCACTCTCAGCCACAGCTCATCCTTGCTTAAAGGAAAGCCTGAGCTTAAGTTCTGTTTGGGTCAGTCTGCAGCCCCACACTTCTGCATCAATCCTGTCCTGGAAGCACTTTAGAATAAAGAAACTAAATCAAAACAGGTTTAATGATGATTGAAGCGCTGTGCACAGATACACAAAGGTGAGGAATCTGTTCATAGCTGTTCAACATTGTTTATTTATGAGAACTTCACAATCCACCCTGCCCATATCAATGGACCTGGCAAAGGTTTGCATCATGAGCCCAAAGTCTCTGAGAAGTTTTATGCCTTGGTTATTAGTAAATAACAAGCAACCTGGCTGTACTGTCTGTCCTTTGCCTCTGGGTCGAGACACAGGGACTGTTTGAAAGCTGAAAGAGGACTCTGTCCAGAAATGTAGTGACAGGATAATGAGTAACATGTACAAAATGAAAAAGAGGAAATATAGGTTAGATATTATGAAGCAATTCTTTACTGTGAGGGCAGTGAGATACTGCAACAAGCTGCCCAGGGATGCTGTGGATGCTCCCAACCCTGGCAGTGTTCAAAAAGCCAGGCTGGATAAAGCCTTGAGCAATGTGGAAAATGTCCCTGCCCAGGGAATGAGGATGTTGGGAATAGATGACCTTTAAGGTCCATTCAAACCCCTTAACATTCCACAATTCTATAAAACCCAAGGAGGTCTGCCTCACTTTTCCTCAGCTTTTCAGTGATTAGGGCAATGGTTTTGTTCCCTCTCTCTCTCTCCTTTTTTTTTTTTTTTTTTTTTTAAATAATCCTGGGGATTTGGATTGAGAGATGGGCACAACTCATAGGTAGAACCTTTACTTCAGCAGCATTTAATTACCCAAATTAGTTACTAATTTTTATAAATCTTGATAAAACAACAGAGCTTACAGAAAGCATTTTAACCCCTGTAACCCTTTTTTTTTTTTTTTCTTTTACTTCTCAACACTGCCTATCCATCTAAGATTGAAATATTTTATTTCCACACAGGGGAAATGAGGTTAGTTGAAGTAACTCACATCCTGTCTAGCTGAAAAAGATGAGAGGCTACCAGCTCAGGTGACAAATCTAGTGCTGGGGACTTATTGCCTGCTATGGCAAATAAGTCTTTTCCACTGTAACATGCTCATCTCATGTTTGAACAGGATGGGAAATCATGTGCCTATAGTGTCACAGGCTGGAGAAGAATATGACTGCAAGGGTACAATTCAGAGAGGTGAAGACTAGGGTCTGAAAGAAGGCATTTGGTTGCACTGGGGTACTCCACCTTCCAGCTGTCTGTCCAGGAGATATCATGTCCAGCACTTTATTCCCTACCTCCATGTCTTTGAGCCCATGAAGGTCATGCTGTGTCCAGACTCTGTTTGTGCTGTGTGCAGAGTGTGGAGAGAAAAGACATGTCACATCCACAGAGAGGGTAAGAAAAGGATATATATTTTACTTCTTTCCAAAGCATCTGCTTTGATGGTCTGGACAATGGTGCTCCAAATCAGACTCCTGATGGAAGGCAAAAGTATCTCTCATGGAAATCCTTGCTCAGCTACGATGGTGCAAGTCTGGTGCTTCACTCCCAACAATGGCATAAGAAGAAAATGTGGCAAATGGGGCTATTGTTCTGTTTTCTCTCTGACAGCTAAGTCAGAGCTGAGGTGAGCTGTATTTTTTAAGAGACCAAGTAACCCAAAACCCATGTCAGGGTTGCAATCTGCAAAATGTTATGCCAGCTCATATTTATCCATGAAACTTAATCAGTTAAAAGGCCAGAAGCAACATTTTTATGTGCTTGTTATGTCTGTTGTATTTTATGTCTATTTTATGCAGAAGGGCTAGGATGGTGCTTGGGCCCAGAGTGGGTAGAACTTTAAAACAAACATGGTATGATTTGTGTTTTATTAAAAAACAAACAAAGAAAGAAACAAACAAAAAACAAACAAAAACCTAAACCAAAAACAAGCAAAAAGAAATTATAAACTTAGAATGAACATTTTTTGTTCTTTCCGTTTTTGCTTCGCTGATTTGAAAGTAGGGAGGTGGTTAAACGTTACAGTTGATCAAATCTCAAACAGTGATGCTTGCCAAACCAAAGATGATTGTGTGAGTTCATTACTATTGGGCTTTTCTCTTTCCTCAGAGGCAGAGCAATCACAATGATATATTTGCACACTCTAGAATAAATATCTACATTTTACAGATATTAGATACAGGCTGCTCCTAAATCTTGATGTTGTAGCTCTTGCATAGTAACTCTCGCTGCATACTCTATGGAAAAAGAGGGCTGTGTCACTCCAAGAGCAGCAATCAGGAGTTTGTGCCAAGGAGATGGGAGTTTGGCATTTCTTAGAGAGCTCCGCAACACACTTGAGGAAAAAAAAATGGTCTATCCTAGAAATAAATTTCATTTATACTATCTCAAGGGAAAGGCAGCTCCAGGAAGACACACACATGGCAATTTTTCCATCTGAAAATTCCTTCTGCAGATTGGGTATAAAACAAGAATAAAGTGCATGTACAAGTAACATGATATACAAGAGAAAAAACAACAAGAACAACAAAAAAATCAAAACAAAAAGAGTTGCAGTTACATCAATGAGAACAAAACACCAGGCTGTGGTTCCCTGAGGATGGAGCCAGCATTGTTCCTGCAAGCAGCAGGCCCTCCTGGTGCCCTTACCCTCTTACTTCCACCCCGGATTGCCCCACATTGGCCATCAGCCAACCCAACAAAAACAATGACAGAAACATTTTGTTTCAAGCAGAAAGAGCTCCGTGTTTTGGCTTACCATGTAAGCACATAAACAGCTGGAATGGCATCCTTTGGCAGTGGTGCCAATTTAAACTCTGCACAGAATTACACAGGTTCACAGGGAGCAGCTCTGGGAAGGATTAACAGAAACTCGGCAGTGCCTTGTGCTGTGAGGGGGCTGATTTGGTCACTGGTGTCCAGGCTGCCAAAGCAGATGCTGCTTCCATGCTGAGGAAAGGAATCCCTGTTGATTTGTACACATACAGTTTCCACCACGTGTCTCTAGTACGGGAAGGGGGATGACCTTCCTTGCACTCCTGTGGAGGTATGAGGGTGTTTTCCCATCAGTCTCCACATTTAGCATGAACGACATGAGATTAGAAGATGAGCTAATGGGGAGTGAGTCAGGGACCAGGGCATACAGTTCAGTTCACTCCATGTGGGTATCAAAATATCATTTCTTCAAACACGGCACACTGGGTGTTTGCTCAGGGGGTCTGGAGAACACACAATACATGCTAGCACCTCTCTTCCTCATTTAGCTCCTCTAACTTTTCCTTCAAGTCCAGAGGAAACTGCTTTTAAAATTTGTACCCCACTTCAGGGCAAACCACAGCAGGTTTAGCACTCACGAGCCCTGCCCAGCTGCACTCCTGTTCCATGGTTGAGACAGTAGCACCCAGAGGCAGCAACTGCCCTTCCTTTTCCTGGGCATCATCCTGAATTGATGAGGTCAGTTCAACTTCTCCACAGCCAGAAGTGAGGATGCAACGAACCATCTGATGTGGCAGACCCTGCCATCACTCATCTCCACACCGTATGATGTCAGAGTTTGACTCATCTCAGTCTCAGAGGTTCTGAGTGCCATCTTTGGTGGAAGGGGGACAGGTGATCTGACATCACTGACATCTGATACCCTACTCATCCATTTGGGACTTTGGATACTATGAAAACCAAGCACTATTTTATTTTTATCACTCCAGAACAAGGAATGAAAATAGTGTCCTTGGATGGCTAAAACCAAAACAACACTTCTTGTACATCCTGTTTGGGTAATGTGAATCCAGTGCAACCAGTGATAGATTAACACCATCCTCTGCACTGATGTCTGCAGAGTAAAGCTTGTTCTGATGTAATGGGTTTTGTTGCTCACTTTCTCATGAATCTAAAAATTTTTTAACCAACCACTAAATGAACAACAAAATTTAGACATATTTTCACAGGAGTTCTGAGCCCAGTTTTCTTTGCTACCTTTTAAAAATTTTATAATGACTTTTGCTTCCAGTGTAATGGTCATTTTACCTTCTCTCTAGACTTTTGCAAGCAAAGTCTACACAGAATTATTTTTAGTGGAACCACGGATTTTCATTGAAGGAAAGATTAAAGGAGGGATACAGAGGCCAGATGGAGGCTGTGAGTTTGTCATTGAAATCTGAATGGATGAATAGGGAGAAGGAGAATCAGGGCTGGACAGATATGGAGACTCAGGAAAGTGTTTTCAGTGGGAGAGGTTCAACCATGACCTGAAGATCCAGTTCTGCTACCCCCTTATCCCACTTTTCAGGGCTTTCCTATTAAATGATTTTTCTTGCCAACACTTCCTGGACCAAAATTCCAGGTACTTAGGAACTGCAGTAAGACACAGAAGATCAACTACTAGTTTGCTGAGATCCCACTGCTGTGGCTGGTCTTTTCAGTCCACCTCACTATCCACTTATTTCATCCTCACTTCATCTGTGTGTCATGGGAAACAGTGCTGGAAGTCTTGCCAAAGTCAAGATAGACAACAATCCCCTCTTCCATCAAGTCAGCTATCTCATCCTAGAAGGCAATCTTCAGGCATTGTTTCCCTTTTGCATATCCATAAATTGATAGTAAATGCTCTCAATCCGCTTTTTGTCCTTCATAAGTTTTGGAAAGTCTTCCAAGATGGTTCCCTCCATCCTGTCTGTATGAGTTCAAGAATTGTTTAGACAATGCCCTGGGGCACGTGGTATGACTCTTAGAGTGTCCTGTGCAGGGCCAGGAGCTGGACTCAATGACCCTAATGGGTCCCTTCCAACTCAGTATATACTGTGATTCTGTGATTTTGTGTGAGACTGACCAGCTTGTATTTTCCCAGATCCTCCTTCTCTCCCCTCTTGCAAACAAGGGGGATATATGCTTTCTTCCAGTCTTCAGGAACCTCCCCCAGCTGCCAAGACCTTTTGAAGTAACTGCAAATGATCTCGCATTTACATCAGCCAGCTCCCTTAGCACCTCTGGGTGTGCCCCATCAGGATATTGGATACATGCACTGGGATATCAGAGTATATGTATTAGATTCAGATTTTAGTACATATTTTTTTCTGACACATATCATTTTTAAGCTAGACTATGTTTGCAGAAGGTGCTGTAATGCTCAACTAAGTGAAAACAGAACTGCTTTAATGACACTGACCTTTCAATATACTGAGTCATCATGACTCTTGTGTCAGCCTCAAATATATCCTTTCCAAGTAACTTCCTTGGAACGATGGTGTCAGATGAGGAAAGAGAAATAGGCCAAAAGCTATTGGAAAAATCTTGCTGTTGTGTAAACAGAGGTGTTTGGATAAATGAGGTGTGTGAGTACCAAATGAGAAAAAGAAAGCAAGCAAAAAAGAGCCCTGCAGGGGTCTAAAGGGAATAAATAATTTTTAATTTTTCTCTGGAATTTTCTTTTCATAATCATTGTCCCTGATAACAGAGTCTCACTGCTTTTGATGGATCTGCTGCTATCACATTCAACTCTGAAACTTGCAGGGGGGACCCTGGCAAGTAGGAGCTGAGATTTCAAAGGAGTCCATAGCCACACATTCCAGCTGGGCTGCAGCCAGGATTTCAAAATCAAGCTGAGCAGCAAAAAAAAAGAATAATTCTTAAAAATGAGGAAATGTGGGGTACCTCTCTGGGGGCTTTAACAGAAGTTGAGTGCTTTTGACACAAATCCAGTATGCAATTACAAAATACCTCATAAAATCATCTGTCCACTTAAGCCCCTTTAGTCACCTCACACAAGAGGGAAAATGCTTTAAATTATGCCCTGCAGTTTGCAGGCATTCATGCTGTAAATTTCTGAGGAGGAATACAAAAGTTTGTTTCTTTGTTTCTCCCAATGGCAAGAGTTTCATAAAGTTGCAGGTGACTTCAAACAGATTCCACAAATAGGGATTTGCAATTGCTGACCTCCACCAGGTCTGTACCACATTGTTCTGTATTAAAAGCATCTCTAACTAGCTGGTTAATTTCTCTCAAATTAACCTGGTCCCAGTAGGTCAAAGTATGTATGTCCAAATTTTACTTTGACTATGATTTTCCTAAGATAGCTACAATTTTATGGGTTTTAAACTTTTATCAGGACATAGTTATAACTAAAATAGCCTAGCACTAGAAGGAGGTTGGAAACAAAGATCCACCCAGCTGGGAGCAGTTTGATTGCTTCCTAAAATAAAGACCAAAGCAAGAATAAGAGAAATTCCTCAGTTTTTCTCAGACAGATTTCCAAATCACTATTCCAGCATCCACTGGGTCAGTAACAGTGCATATCCAGTTGTAACAGCAGTTTCTCAGGATCCACACTAATAAAACTACATAAAAGATTACTTTATCAGGCCTATTCAGAATTTTCCAAGTTTGTTAAGCACTCTCACATCCTACAGTGGAAAAATTAAAGCAATTTTTATGTTGTGAAAGTGGAAACTGATTCAAAGGGCTAATCCAAAAGATGGTCAAGAGCCTGAAATATATGTAGAGTCTAAGTAGAATAGGACAGCTTGGAAAACGATAAATGTAGGAGAGAAATGACAGACACCTACAAAAGAACAAATGATGCAATGAAACTGAGGGTAAGGATTTGATCTATATAACACAGTGGAGGAGCTGTGGGACACACACTGATCTCAGGCAGCCCACAAAGTGTATAAGGCAGCATTTTTAAAATAATGACTGAAATAGAAAATGAAGTGTGCTTTCACCTATCTCCTGTAAGGCAAGAAATGTGGAATTCATTGCCATGCAAGGTAGTGGAGACTGAAAGAATAAATGTCTTCAAAAGGACTCTACAAGTTCATAGGTGTTCGCACTAGGGTTGGTCTGGAGATTTCCAGATTTGTTAAACTTTCAGACAATCACCTGGAAGATTACTGGATACAGCAGGGTAAGGACTACATAGCGTGTTCACAAAAAAAAGTACTTTCTTGTACACGACAGACCTTCTGTCTGATCCAGTTGAGCAACTCTGGAAGGTAGGAACCAAGCAGTAATAAGCACTAACAGCAGCAAGTTTCTCTTTTATAATTTATATTTCCTCAGCATGACTGTCCCCACTCCTAAAGGCACAGTAATTCTATCAGAGCCATCACCATCAGTGTTTAGGGTATTCTCCTTCCATTCCATGTTTGCACCCACTTAGTGCCATGAAAAAAATGTCTGTGCCAGGCTTGTGGGGCAAGGAAGAATCTGACCCTGTGTTCTTATTGTTTCCTCTGAGGTCTGAAACTGATATCAGCCTACATGCACAAATAACTGGCACAGAGAGAAAAATCCTGATGTCTTCCTGCCAGGTTTAAATGCCAAAATTGTTTTCAGAGGGCTGATCCAAAACTTACTAGGATCAACAGCAAAAAGTCCATCACTTCCAAGGGGGCCCATGATGAGTTTGTGGTAGAGAGGAAATCTCGGAAGACTTCTTCCACAGACAGACGAACAGGAGAACATGAGATGATTAGTAAGAATGTTTCAGTTTCCCCTGTTAAGCAATGGTTTAATAAAAGCAGTTTTCACAAATATTTCACAATAACCAGAGGATGTTACACTGGTGGTTACACATTCTAAACAGCTCCACAGGCATCAGCAGATGAAACTATCTGGGCAAATGAATGGAGCTACAAACCAAAACAAACAGACCCTGGCTTCAAGAGGCAGTAATAGTCTTGCCATTAATTCGTGCTTTTTTGTAGTAAAATAACACCAGGCAACCCCAGAAAACCCTTGTGAAGCCACTTGCTAGCTTCATCAGCAAATATCCTTCCAGGATGTGATTGCAGGGCAGGGCTTTCCCTGTGGGACAGCGCATTGTGTGTATGCAGCGGCTTCCCATGTGTGTCTGTTCACTCAGGTCACACCTTGGACTGCCTCAGCACAAGGTATGGGATGATGCAAGGTTACAGTCCCTCATTTGGGCCCACAGACTTCAAGAACTAAGAGAAATATAGGGAGTTTTCTGCTTTGCAGAGATAGCAGGTGGAACAGCCTATGTAAGTCTGGCAGGGAGGCTGTGAGGAGAAGAGGCACCATGGAGACTTGTCCCAGCCGAGGGTCTGGCCACTGGCATGCAGCACGTACTTGTGAAGACAGCAGCAAACATGCAGAAGCACTAATGCTCATTGCTGATCCTCACTTGCTGGTTTCAGATGTTCTTAGCATCACAAAATAGCCAGAGAAAAGGTTGGGGGTCAGGGTTGCAGCCCTTTGCTTCTTAAATGTTGCATCTGGAGGTGTTCAGACCGCAATCACTTTCAAAAAATCACAACATAAAATAAATTTTGTCTCTGCCAGACAAAGGAAATTTTGGGGGGGGGGGGGGGGGGGGGGGTTTGTTTTTTGGG
>JAWWEV010000095.1:6086279-6101609 GCA_035583235.1 Hafferia zeledoni
AATTGTGGCTCTGATTTATAATCTCTCTCGTGTTGAGTTAATTTCTCCTGCTGGTTTACCTTGAAACCAGCACACATCTGTTAGAGGGATAAACAATCTTATTCTTCAGCCCATGAAAAAGCATGTAGCAGGTGTAGAAATACCTGACTGGTGTGGAAGGGTATCTAGAAACTCACACTTTCTCCCCAGTGAGCTGATTTGTAGATAAATTAATGTTGGAAAAATAGAAATCTTCAAGCACCAAACACCATGGACATAACTATTTGTTTAATATAAATAGATTGTAACTTGCTTTGGAAAAAGAAATTACTAGTAAAGTTGCCTGGAAAAAGATCACTTTCTTCACCTGCGTATTTTATGGTCTCCTGGGCTCACAGACAGGATATCAGGCTGGATAGACCCTTCATATATTACATTTGCTGTTCATTTGAGTTTGTTTTTGGGTCTGCAACGAAATTAGACAGCAGAGTTGGGAACTGGGTCCAGGCTTTCCACATGCAACAAACAAGTGTATGCTATCCCTTGACTGGGAAGGAAGAAAAAAAAATAGTTTTAGGCCCCCAAAATGCTTTGTGCTAGTTATCCTCTAGTATAGATGATGTAAGTATGAGTAGCTGTACTTAACACATTTCTAGTAAAAATGGAGGTCCTGAGGAAATTAAGTTTTCCTCTCATGGGCATAATATCAACATTGCACATCTGAGAGGCGATTTTGTTGCCCATTTGCAAAATGAACTTTCTTTAGCAACCTCAAAGAAATATTTTGGCATTATGCATTATGATGTTTCGTTCATTCTTCAAAAAGAAGGTAGTAAACTAAAGGCCTCAGTGTGTGTCTGCATCTCAGAATGATGTTAACCTTGATAACTTAGGTATTTGAGAAAATAACACCTCCACTGAAGTGTTAATAAAACTTTTAAATACAACAAGGCACATATGAATCTGGCACATTGAAGAATTAAAGAACATGATTACTGTCCCTTGATCTTCTGTGGAATCATAATGTCCTTCACCTAGAACTTTTCTGTTGGTCTGTTTCCATTGCTGGGTGTAACTCCAAGACTTTTCTGAGTTTAGATGAGACACTCTCTAAAAGCCTTATCTTCCCTTCTATATCTGTAAAGTACAACCAAGCCCTGATCCTAACTAGGGCCTTAGTCACTGTTATCATCTTAGGTAAATAAATGCTAATACCATTATGATGATGGGGCAATAAATTATATGTATTCAGAATAAATATCTGAGTACTTGAAATAAGGGTGTTTCCTAAGAAAGGGGAATTCTTGGCTGTTGATCTATTTCCAGAGAGAGTTCTGATGCATAACTGCCTTGAAATATCTTTTACTGTTCAAGACTCCTGATTTGTATTTTGGAAGCACTTATATTTCAGCTGACAGAAAAAATATTATGGCTACAGAGTTGGGTTTTTTCCTGAGTTTTGGGGGGTTTTGCTTGATTTTTTTTGTTGTTGTGGTTTCTTTTTTTTTAAATCATGCTTTCTCAGTGTACTTGCTTTGTGTTTTTCCTTTCTTTTCCCTTCTTTATGGACTCAAACTGTCCTGTTTTTCAAGTTTTCATTCATTCTAAAAATCATTAAACAAACCACACATATTAGGCTGCCAAAAAGTGGTATCTTAACACTGTTTCACTAAATGTATACAAATAAAATAATTTCCTTTTCAGAAGTTTTGAAGAACCAATTGCTTTTGTAAATGTTGTCAGGAGAAACAGAGTTGTACAACCTCCAGGTCCCTGGTCAGGTGACATAATGACTTATGTTTGGATTTATTTATGCAAAAGTACAGGCTGGAATAGACACTGCAACATATTTGACTGAAAGCCACTAAAAAAAAACCCCAAACCAAACAACAAAATGAAAGTGTATGTGTATTTATAAACAATATGCTTTTCATGGAAAGCACTGATATTTTGTCAAGAAAGAAAGGAAGGATGGCTATTATTTTTTTGATGAAAACTGGAAACTCTTCCATTCAATATGAAACAAAAAAACCAACACTGCTCCACAGCTCAGTGGAAGTAATAATTCAGAATTTCTATGTTCTCATTTTGTGTTATATGCTGCACTCTCCAAGTAGCTTTCATCCTCAGGGTGCCTAATAGACAATTATTTTGGTGGTGCCCATAGAATTCCCATTAGAAAACTGAGAAAAAAAGTATTTAGACATTGTTTGGTTAAAGGCACAAGAAAAACAAATGATAGAGACACACAGACTTGGGATCCTGTAAGAACTTCACCTCTTCTCAGAATATGAAATGGGACCAATGTGAACCTGATGCTCAATGTCATTGATGTTTTCCATTGCTGACAGCTTTTTTTCACTGTAGTTGGAGCTGCTGAACAGAAAAACAAGTAAGAACTGGAATGCCAGTAAATCTTGGCAGATTATCACAATGGCAATCACACAGAGCCTGTGAAAATTCATTTCCTATTCCTGTCTGTACGTCTGACTTGCTTAAAGCCTTTGTCCTCCAGTCCTTGCTCTTCTGGTTGCAGTATCTCCATAAACAAGGAAAGGAGTTTCAGAAAGCTCTGGAAGAACAGTTACTGCCATTGTAAAAGTTGTAAAGTATCTCATGGAGATCCACTATGTGGATGAAAGAACCAGACCTTGCTTTGTACATAATGCAATGTGATTTATCATTGGGCTTATATCACTGAATCTCCAAAGGAATTTCTAGGTGTACATCCATATTCTAAGTGTATTTCAGAGTTATTTCAAATGCAGACTTGTCTGAGCAGAGATATCCCCCTGATCCTTTAATTCAGGTAAGAGGTGTTTCAAATATGAGAGAGCTCTAGAAATTATTGCTACTATGATTGGAAATTAGAATAAATATTTGTCAACATATAATTTTGTTTCTCTCTTACAGTTAAGCCTATAGTATAAAAAATCAATTTAAGGGTTTTTTAAAAATTTTTAAATATGTTTTCTGCAAGTATGCCAGGAATAGTTTATGGCTCTAAACTCCACCAATCCCTAGCTGTTGCCATATCCCCTGCCTCACAAAAGCTGATCTTTTTCACCTGGAAGAAGGTGCTGTGTGGGAAAAGATTATCCAGACAAACTGCAAAACCTCCATTCCAGGAGGCTTTCCAGACTCAGACAAAATTGGGATGCTCTTAGCTAGTATTTGTGATAATCTTATTTCAAGATGTGTTTGGACTCAAGATATCCAGAGCAACTTCTTTATGGTTGTGTGAAATCCTCATAGAAGAAAGGGTGGCAACAGGTTCTGATTGAGCGTCAGTGACTAAGACTAAATGCACTAGTGATGTTTAGATACTGCAATTACTCCGCAGTTTTTTAAGAACCAGGTTAAAGGGATTAACTTCCATTTAAGCCTTTTGTGCAAAATAGGCACTGTCCTTATCAACAGAGCAGATGTAAAAACCTTTGTCAACTACTTGAAAAGTCTCTCTGCTTGTCTTCCCTAGCACCCATTTTCGACAGCAGGGTTTGAACTGGCAACACAAATCTTGATGCAAACTTTGACAGGCAAAACATCTCCCTGGCAGCTGTTGCAATATCTCAGTTGGATAGCCCTGCACGCAATGCTTTCTGTGGCCTTATTCCTTTCTCCTGATATAGCTATAAATCTCTCCTGCTAGGTCAGTCTCTCTTTTTGGTTTGCATTTGCACGTTCTCATATTTTCCCAGAGAAAGGCAAGCCTGTCAATGTCATTCAGAAAGGTTTCCTGATCTTCCACAATCCTCAGACCCTGAGGCTGAAAACTGAGTGTCCATCTCCACTTACAACACACAAAGGAAAGGTTTTGTAGCTCTTGGCCTCATCATTCAGCAGCAACCTAGGCAAAGTGCTTTCATGAAGGAGGCCACATGCAAGAAGAGCAAAAAAGGAGTAGCCCAGAGTGATAAAACTGGTTTGAATAGGAGTTTTGTTCTCTCCTCTTACAGCTTCTTGTGCTTGAATCCATGGATTCTGGATCTATGGTGGGACTTTTAGATGCCTTCATAAGATAAGCAATAACAAATGCTTTTACTAATGAAAGCAATTTATTAACAGGACTAGTCTGATTCCTTCAACTTGATTTTAAGACTGCATGTTTTCCTGATTACTTCTTTGCATCACCAGAAGGTGATTTAAATTCTTTACACGGTCTTTCTAGCCCTGTAAATCAAAATACCAAATATCTACCAATAATGAGACAATTTAACATCAACAGGACAGTAACTTTTCAACAGAAAGAGAGAAGGATTTCACACTCAGATTCAGCAAGGAAGCTGTCACAATGACTAGTGATAAATGGCTAAGGAAAAATGGCTGTACTTGGGAGAAAATTCCCCCTTTTCTGCAGTGATTGCTCTCTGAAGTGTGTTGGAGCCTGTTCTTAATCTCAAGCACTTTCAAGCAGCAAAAAATCACTGAAGACCTACTATTCATACAAATAGTAACATTTAAAAAAGCCCATTCACACAGAGGTTGCAGTCAAAACTGATGAGTCAAGAGAGTCCAAGCAAGAGAGATGGGATGAGATGAGATGAAATAAGATGAGATGAGATGACTAGATCTCCTAACATGCAATAGGCAGCAGTTTACAAGTCCTGTTTGCTTTCTTCTCTTCTCATTTATGTGCATCTCAGTTTCTGTGAGTCTTATGTTTCATGCAGTCCTGGAGCATCTTCAGTTGGCATCTTCAGGAGAGAGAAGTTCCTAAAGAGTAAATAAATTGTCTCATAATAAGGGAAATGATAAATTCTTCAAAGAGCTGACCGTTCAGTTAAGTACTCAGTAGAAAACACATGTAACTCTTTTTTTCTTCTAAAAGCTTGCATTTCTTTTCAGTTGGATACAAGATAGCAGGAACCCTAACAGTCTGCTTCTTAGTGAGATCTGGTTAATACCAATCAGAAGAATGCAGGAATAGGCTTTGAGTATGCAAAACAGTTGGAGTTCATAAGGCACTTCAGTATTTGATCAGATTTTCTACAGATATATTGCATCTCCAGCAGTGAAAAGGTACACGTTCAGGGAATGCATGCAAAAGCAATGTGAATTTTTTTTGTAATTCCTGTCTCCAGCGTCTGTTGTGCTTTGTGGATTCGCTCAGCATACACAGCATGATGTGAAATGCACATCAGTGATTCAGTCCTCAACAATTTTTTTTCTAATTCCATTTTGAACTCACTCTTTCATTAGTGTCTTTTTAGTGTCCTGTAGCAGGAGTTTCACACCTTAACTGTGTATCAGAAGAAAAGCAGCTGATTTTGTTAATCAGTGTTGCTTTCATGTTTGGACTGCCTAAAAGTTGTAAGGAATCTTTGGTTTGCCAAGAAGAACAGAAAAGGGGAAGATGAAAAAAAATGAAATAAAACACCAGATTTAACATTTACAGGGGCACCTTTTGCAATAACTCAGAAACTGAGTAAACGACAATCTCACCCTCCCTGTTGGTAGCTCACATTGCTGTGGTGTGATGCCCTTTTTAGTTTAACAGCACAGAAGGTGACTCTCTTGCACCACTGAGGGAGCAATCAAGAGCCTTCTCCTCCCACCAACAAAGTCAAACAGTTGAAAGCAGTCAGAGTCCCATCTGGTGTGATGTGAACACCACTGCACATATCCTGGTTTTGGTGGAGGGGGTTAGAGGGGTTGGTTAACCTTTCTGTAATTGCTTTATTTTGATATGCCTCTTCAATTCCTGTCTTGGTATAGGAATGGAAAGAAAGTTTATTTAAAAAAAAAAAAAAAAAAAGAAAGAAAAAAAAAAAAAAGAAATTGCTCTGAGGTGAGTTGCCACAAGAGGAAGTCTGGTTCTGCTGTTATTCTAGTGTTGGATGCCAAGGAGGGAATGCTGCAAATTATGTTTTCTGCTTGATCAGTTCAGGTTTTCTACCTAAGTCAGCACAGATAGCCAGTGAGACAAAATAATCCATCCCTGAATGCATCCATGGCCACAGAGGACTAGAAGAAGCTACTCTTGGTTATCACTGCATTCACTGCATTCACTGGGGCAGAGTTAAAGACTGAGAATTATCAGCCCAACCATTATACAGATGCAAATTAATACTTAGAAATTATTCAGTCAACGTGCACATATTGGTCTACTGAGATGCCACTCTTCACATCAGAAACCAAAGGGGATTCACTGGACTGATAATCACGGTAATTCCATCAGTCTTACAACAAAATGGAAAGTATCAGTATTTGAGACAGAGATCAGTCATACAGAGACAAGATCAGAGAAGTCACAGTGAATGGGGTTGTCGGTTTCACAGAAACTGACACCTGCAGCCCCCTAACCACTACACATGGCAGCAGCATCTCACTTGACTAAATAGCAAGCTGACTGTGTGACCTTGCTGCATTTTCAGAGTTAGACCATGTTACCCTCCAGCATTGTTTCTGCACTTGTGCGCTGTGCTTTTACTTCCTTGTCCCTCTCTAAGGGCTATGACATTGCAGGTAACTGATATATTAAAATAATATTCTCCTGTGCTATAGATAGGCCAGAGTCTGCCTGTGCATAGATAACAAACCATCTTTGTTCCTTCTGAACAGAAATTGACTTTGTTCTTCTGGCTAGTCTGTTGCCATAATAAGGGTTTATTCTTTCACTACAGAGAGAGTTCTTTAAACTGTGATTTCATCTTCCCTGTACACCTCTGCGTCCCCCAGCCCCTCAATAAACCCTGCACCATTTCTGTTCCACTCTTCATTCTCAGAGCCTCAAGTCAAGGCTGGAGGAGCCTTGGTGTCATGAAGGGAACATGGGAGACTGAAATACATTGTACCTGCTTGACTTTTCATCACTGAGAGAGGGGGTGGTCACTAGAACACTTCTGAAGGAAGAGGTCAAGGCTTCAAGCCTGATGGAGTTCAGGGAGCATCTGATCCATGCTCTTAGTCATATGGCTCAGTTTTATGTAGTCCTGTTGAGGGGCAGGGAGTTGGACTTAATGATCCTCACACATATCTTCCCGATTTAGATATTCTGTGATTCTATGAACTGGAACACAAAACGTTCTGTGGTGGACAAGGCATACTCTGGTCAGAAGATGTGGTGGTGGAGTTCATATAGCTGTGTCCACATGCCTGTCTCTGAGCAAACTGCCCAATGATCTTCATATAAACCACGGAGAGAAGCAGGAACCTGGATTACTATGTGAGGCAACAGCAAGTTCAAACAACAGATACACAGTTTTTTACCACCGAGACTTTCATAAAGGAACACAGGTGAAAGAAGAGTTAAGAAGGCAGCTCCTTAAGAACTCTTTTACAGTGAATGGTGAGAGATTTGGGACACCCAGGCCCCCATGTTGGAGGGTAACATGGTCTAACTCTGAAAATGCAGCAAGGTCACACAGTCAGCTTGCTATTTAGTCAGGCTGTCTCTCAGGGTCCTGCTTCGTATCACCCTCCATGTAACATATATTCGAGGGGAGATTTCCACCCATGGCTTGGGGTCAGCAGCCCTGAAGTACATCACTGGTTACTCTCTGGAGTTCAAAGCACCTCCAGAGTTGCTGTATCATCCTGAAATCAGTCTGCACACAGGCAAGATTTGGGTGAACAGTTAAACAAGTTTTAGCCTGCTACAAGACAAAATTAAGAAACTAATTACTAGATCTAAAAATGGATAGAAGGAGGCAAAGCCATAATACACCTTTTTATCTGCCTGTGCCTGGCACTGTTCCCAGTCTTTTCTTGGATTTGCATGGAGAAGAGCTGGTGAGATATATTTGCAGCTTGTTAGCATGGAGGCTGGTTCCTAAGATAAGGCTCATCCCTGTGGCAGCATTTCCTTGCACTGGAACTGTTCACTTGGGGCAAAACCTCTCTGTAGACAGATGTCTCTTCTGGATCCCACTCAGCAACTCCATGGGAGTTTCCCATAACCCAGACCCTGGGTTATTAGTACAGTTTGGGTAACAACTTGGTAAGAGGGGCGCTGAAGGGAATTTTTATGCTGTATTTGCTCATGGAATGTAGTTTCATGCTGGGTGGCCAAGACTATTACCACCCTGGCAGTCAATAGATCAGCCAGTCACATGCTGTAGACAAGTTTCTGTTTGGCAGAGTTGCTGCAGAACAGGAGTTGAAATGAATCCGAGTTGGCAAGTGGCATTGTCTGCAGCCTGTGGCTCTAAAACCGCTGCAGTGGTGACACTGAACTTCTTTGTGTAAGGAGCTGCAATAAGACCACCTGACTCTCGGGGCTTTCAGTTTGTGCCTCTGGTCACGTAATGAAGATTAATAATGTTAACTCCACTTTGCAGATGGGAACAGTCAGTTCCTATGAGGAAAACACAAGTACCTTGTCCTGAAGTTCTATCTACTGTCATCTCAGTACAGATTTGGAATGTTTTTCTGAACTTCTGTATCTGATCTACATGATTAGATGGCTGAAGATATCTTAAATAAATGTCTTAAATAAACATTGCATCCTCTCATCTGCCCTAGTATATGTATAAGGAAGGAAGAGAGGTATAAAGAAGGAAGAGATCTTCTTTGATTTGAGATTCCTCACATCTTACCTAACTCTTACAAAAAACCAAAAACAAACAACAACAACAAAAAAACACAACACCAAAAAAAACACAAAAAACCAAGCAAATCTTCCCTGAGCTCTCACACATCTGCCTTGTGTCTTTGTGATGCAGGCTTTTGTTCAGGATGTGAATGTGATGCAGGTATTCCATGCTCCTCCTCCCACCTGTGCTGACCCTGGGAATGGCATCCTGATGCTTAAAAAAACTCCAATAAATGACACAGATACATCTGTTGTACAAGTGCAAAATGCAACCTCTGGTTCCAATGCATTTCCATGTGGTCCAGGTGAGCTTGCAATGGGATACCTGGAGACATAAACCACCTCTTAATTCTTCTTCCAGTGTTTCAGTAGCCTTACTTTTGACCAGGGAGAGAAAGGTATCAGACACTCACAAGCAAGGCCACCACTTGCTGCTGGGGAACTCCCTTCCTGGCAGACTTCCTCAGGTGTGGGGTCCCGTCTAAGCTCAGGGTGCAAGCCAGCGAGTTGCTATCAGCAAGACTTGCAAGCTTTGTTGTGACTTAAGTAATTATTTATATCCTCTCTAAGCTTACGATAACCTCTATAAAAATCATAGCACAATTCTTGAGAAGTACTTCCTAACAAACAAAGAGGTGTTGTATCAGTGTTTGGAGATAGGTCCATAGTTCCAAGTGCTTAATAAAGAAACCTCTAAACTGTATTTCCATAAGAGTAGGATGTCTAGGAATCAGCTTTTATGAGAAATAAGTCACATCTCGAAGAAAGTCCAAAGAAAGCCAAAAAAACCCCATGTAGTAAGCATTTTATATTCTCAGTGAAGTCCCACACCTGATAAAGCAAACACTAAGAACCCCTCCTTTGATTCTCTCCATCAGAGGAACAGATCATAGTAAATTTGTTCATAGCCACCCCTACCTTTAAAATAAGTGTTGTTGCTTTGGACTTTTAGCTCCTGAAAGGCTCCAGCTGAGGCCTTCTAAACAAAAACAAACAAACAAACAAACAAACAAACAAGGACAGAGTAAAACCTCTGAACCTGAAAAGTCACAGTGAAAGAATCATCTCCCAAAGGAGGCAAATGGATTTATTGGGGTTTTCTCTTACTTTGTACTTGTAAAACTTCTCAGGTTGGTACTCTTAGTCATCATGGTTAATACAGGGGGAGTGAACAGCAGTGCTTGTCAAAGTGCAAAGTATGGGGACTTGTTTATGCTGCTGGCATGATGCACCAACTCTATTTTGATGCACCAGCTCTATTTAAACAAAATTATAGATCCTTTTCTATTTCAGACAGATGGTTTTGGATGTCAGATGAAATTGTACCCACTTACTTTTCCTTGTGCACACTCAGTGGCAAGACATTCCACTCTAAAGGATAGTGGCACCCCATGTCATAGATGGGGAACTGAAGTGGCAGGCAGCACTTGTCCAGGGTCACAAAAGGAGTGTGTGAGAGACACCACAGTTTTGTATCCAGATTCCAGCTATGAGTATCTAGCTCTAGCTCCTTCAAACAGGATGTTTTCCACATTTCAGTGAAAAATATTAATTTTCTTACCATTCCTTTGGTCTATTGGGATGTTTTTTGTGTTGTTGAATGATCTCAATGTCATGAAGTAGTCAGTGGAGTTCAGTGAAAAAAAAGCTATATTGCCTGCTATGAGACATCCTTTCTGGCTGCCAGATTACCTTGTCCTGCATTCCTGCCTCCTTTCCCTGACAACAGAAACTTTAGTAGGTTGTTGGAAACATTTGGAGCCAGAGTTGACCCATCATTTCACTCAACCTTTTCTATTTCCTTCCAACACAAACACTGAACATAAGTGACATGCAGCTTTGACTCATGCTTTTTGTGAGGGTGGTTAGGTCTTGGTTTTATATTGATTGGAACAAGATACTGTATGTAAATGTGTCCACCAGACCCTTGAAAGGTCATCAGACCTGTGACAGAAGGAATAATACAAGTGAGCACGTTATTAAGATGCTGTAAAAAACATGTGGGAAGTGTTTGGAAGAAGAAGATAGTAACATCCAGTCACTTCCTCATTCAGATATCATAGTTTTCATCCTTTACAAAAAAACCTGAATGCTAGGAGCCTTGGCAAGAAAAGGGCATTTTCTCATATAGCAACACTGTTTTTAGAGGTGTTTTACAAGATGCAAGTGTAATCTGACAGCATGCTGCAACCAGAGAATGCTTTCTTAATCCTGGGATCCTGAGTGGAATTTATAGGTTGTCATCATCTTCTCAGTGTAGAAGGCACACAGTGTTAGCTGTGGCAGCTTTCACTTGCAGAGCAACAACATTCAGCTCTTCACCAGGCTCATCAGCAAAAGCAAGAGACCTCAGAGCAGGGCAGAATATCTTCATATTGGTTTGGATAGCACGTGTTTCTTCCATTTTGCTTTTGGGACACATGGAGCTGTGATGTTTATTATGACAGCAACTGTGTTTATCTTACCAGGATTATGCTGAAGCAAGTTTGATTGTATTAGCATAAAACACATCAGTGCTGGGAGTGATGCAATATGTTTAGCATCAATATAAAGGTTGCTAAGTTTTATGCTTTCAGCTGGAATTAGGGCAGCAACAGGACACTGGAACATATGGAATGCATTATAGGTTTTATGTTCGTGTCTCTCAAGGAGGATTAGTACACTTGCAGATATTCTTTATGTGCTGTACCATGTGCAGTGATAGTTTGTGTGTAACAGATTGATATTCCCTAGCCCCATCTCCCCATTTAAACCTGAAATCGAGTGTTTGGGAGTTCTTTAGGAGCTTGACAGCTGTCCTAGCTTATAAACATTACTCCATATCTGCTGCTTGATGAGTTATAAAAGTATCACAGTGTAAACAGTAAAGCTGTGGGCAGGATAGATTGGATATAAGAGGTTGCCAAGTTCCCCCTCATCTGTATCTATTGATGTGTGTCAGATCTGCTAAAGGAAAACTGTGCAAAGAATCTGGATTTTATGTCTGCCTTGTAGGAATTCCTTGATAAGCTACAGCCTTCATTGCTGGAGAGCTGAAAGCTCAGGAAGGCAAAACCCTTGTCCTTCTTCTCGCCCGCTCCTTTTGCCATGCTTAGAAAAAGTCAAATCTTCACTGAGAAGGAAGGCAGTCCCTTCTTACTGATCAGTGAATCCTTTTTGGTGGAGCCATCAGAAGATATGAGGTGTCTAATTCCCACTGATTTGCACCAAGATGAGCCCTCACTTCTCTCCAGGCCTATTGAAACCTCTTGCTTTCTTAGTGGCTGGGGTTTTTTTGTTCCTCAAGGCCAATCTTCTTCATTATTTAACAGAATTGTTCTCATTAACAACATGTATACAAACTTATGTCTGAGTCATATGTGTGTGATGGGATATGTATCCTATTCACACACACACTCACAGATTTGAAAAGGTGGGTCCCACTACCTGACAATCATGGACCATATTGAAATTAACTGCCACTTATATCCTTCAATATACAGTTTCCTAATAACAAAACAAAAATGAAAGCCTCAAACAGTTTGAGAGACAAACACTGGACTATAAATATCAACTGCCGTATAAATAGTCCCCTTAGTGTCATCATACCTATGTATCATAGCTTTGGCATCCTTCAGCAACAACAATATGATCCTGAACCATTTAAATAATCTTCCATTCTCCCTCCTTGAGTTGTGCTCTTGGAATGAAAACAAAAGGCACCACTACCAGTGTGTGAGAAGAGAAGACTGAAACAACAACACTGATGCAGTGGGTTGAGTCCCTTCAGAGCACATTTGAGGCACGTCCTTTGTCCTCTCTACATGCACAGCAGGACTGAATGCTTTTTTGAGGTATATGGGTTATTCTGAAGTCTGACATGACTTTTCAAATGTGATGGATAGTGGCTTAGCCATTTCATTTGTCAGTTTTCTGAGAACTTATAGATACTGCTCCTCAGTTCCTATGGACTTGTGCATCTTTAGGTTCCTTAAATGGTGTCAAACCTGATCTTCTCATGAGTTGCTCTTCATTCTCCCAGTCATTGCTTTTGCCTTCTGAGGCTCAGATGAAATGGCTGGAGAACTTGTTGTGAAAGACTAAGAAAAAAGTTCTTGGAGTGCATCAGCCTTCTCTCTGTCACAGATAACCAGGTCTCCCATTTCTTTCTGAAGAGGACCCACATTTTCTCTAGACTTCCTTTTATCACTGATATGAGAGTTTTTCCTCTTGCTTTTGACACCGCTGGATGAATTTTCAAACTTGATCCCTGGCTGTCCAGATAATTTGTCTTCTCCAGGATACCTGTCCTTGCTCCCACCCTCTGCAGGCTTCCTTTTTGTGTTTGAGTTTGTTCAGTAACTCCCTGTTCATCAACACAGGCCTCCTGGATTTTTTTCCTGACTTCCTCTTTGTTGGAATGCATCACTCCTGGGCTCAGAGGAGGTGATCCATGAATTTCAACCAGCTTTTCTTGGGCTTTATCCCATGGGACTCTATCAAGTAAATCCCTGAAGATGCCAAAATCAGCTCTCCTGAAATCCAGGGTAGTGAGTTTGCTGTGCACTCTCCATAGTGTCCTGAGGATCTTGAAGTCCAGTATTTCGTGGTGCCTGCAGCCAGTACTTCTCTTGAGCTCCACATTCTCCACTGTCCCCTCCTTGGTGAGAATAAGGCTCAGCAGAGTATCTTTCCTTGTTATTTCATCTGTCAACGGGAGAAAGAAATTGTCAGCACAGTTCCAGGAACCTCCCAGATCACTTATGTCCTGTTTCGCTGCACATCCAACAGATATTGGGGTGGCTGAATTTCCCCATGAATGTGAACAAGAAAATCTTACTGTTTATCTGTAATGGGCCTCATCTGCTCTGTCTTCCTGGTGGAGTGATTTGCAGCAGATCCTCGCTGCAATGTCACCTGTCCCTGCCTCTCCTTTAATCCTGACTCATAAACCCTTCATTGGCTCCTCATCCATCTCCATGCACTCCGTCTGGTCACTGACACAGAAGGTGACACCCCCTTCTTGTCTCCCCTGCCTTAATGTCTGGACAGAATGAAATTCCTCTATGCTGCTCTTCAGGTTCCCTCTTGAAGACCAGGCTCTGGACATTTATTTCTAGCATTGACATCGAAATGATAGGTGTATGATGAATTTATGTTCCCGTCTCCACAAAGGCTTAGTTTAAAGCTGTCTTCAGCAGATTGACATTTTAGCATTCCCCTCTGGCATTTCCCTCCACACAGGCAAAGCCTCCACTCTCAAAGGCTTTTTCTGGAAGCATATGGCTAAAATAGGGAAACAGAAAAATTTAGGATTTAAACAACAAACTGTCTTTCTGTCCCTTATAAAAGGAGTAGAAAATGAAGCACATACTTTAGCATAAGAGCTGGTCAGAATATTTTCCCTGGTAGAAGCTTTGTAAACTGAAGCTTCGAAACTGCAAACATCTTATCAGAAAGCCAGAATATTTCAACAGAGAAATATTGCTCATAGATTTCATAATTTACCTCCTTCTCCAATAATCCTCTCTTCTCTAGGCTGCAGGACAAGCATTTACCCTTTTCTTGAGTTTATTCTGACTGTGAAGTTCTCCTTTGTTTTACATCTATTCTATTTTTGTCATATTCAACTGTAGCTGGAGAAAGCCACTGAGAAAAAGCGGAAGCTGCAGGGTCATCCCCAAGTCTGAAAACTGGTGCAAGTTCTTACTTCTGCTCTACTAAAAGAACCATATAACTCATTCTTCTTAAAACTCCAGCCTAAAAGTACAGCAGATCAGATATTGGTTTATCCTGCAGAGGAACTTGTTCATGGATCTCGATTTCAGAGTCCCAGCCTTTCTCTCTCTTTTACAGATCCCTTTTCACCACTGAATGGCAAGTTCTGTAAAAGCCACAAACTTCCAAGCTATATGTAGCATAGAGCAGCTGTTTGTCCCAAAATCCCACTGAGCTGACTACAGCAACACACAAATTACAAGCTTTACCTACTTGCAGATAACCTACCAAGCAATTTCTGGCGTTGAGCTATGAGAGTCAGTGGGGTTCACTCGTGCATGTGATTCAGTTCTATTTTTGAGCTGTGTTTTTCTTTTGAGGCCTCTGGTTCAGAATTGCCTGGGGTAGGAAAAAGCAAAGTGAAACAAGGTGCTGACTTCGATTTACATTATGACTTTATCTTTACAACTAAGCATCCAGCAACATGCTACTCAATAGACAGCAACTTATCTGGCTTAGGAATTCAAAATTATACAGATTAAGTGCTCTCTTAAAACACAGAAATGGGGTGAACAGGGAGAGTGAGCTACTATGTAGTTGCACACCTCTTCTTTTCTTTTTCCTTTATTGTGCATTGCATATGTATAAGACCCTAAGTATCACTAAAATAAGGAAAAAAAGGCTTCTGTATTTTTTCCAATGATGGAAGTTGTCTAAGAAACACAGACCTCAAAATGCTAAATGGAGCAGACCCTAAACCACCATTAACAACTTAAGCTGTGATTGTAGATTCCCACTGACTTCATTAAAATTTTAACTCATGAGCAAAGGTTGGCTCCACACAGCCCAGCAGAGAGTGGGCAGAGGTCCCAGTTTGTCTGAGGATCAGTGTAATTGAGCTGAAAAGACCACAGTGCTCAGTGCCACACAGATGGAAGAGTCTGGGTCCTGAAGCAGTAATGGCAAAACTTTTCTTGGTGTTATTTATGAGCCACTAAACTCTCATGGGCCCTGATGTTTCCAAATATTAGACTAGGAAGTCTAGAATAGCCAGATGTTCCTGTCCTCATCTTTACTGCTCTAAACATTCATGATGGTTATATCATGACTGAATTTTG
>JAWWEV010000095.1:6103334-6134233 GCA_035583235.1 Hafferia zeledoni
CTCTTCTCTCAGGCAACCAACAGTAGGACAAGAGGGCATGGGCTTAAGCTCTGCCAGGGGAGGTTTAGGTTGGACATTAGAAAGAAATTCTTTACAGAGAGAGTGATCAGGCATTGGGATGACCTGCCCAGAGAGAGATGGTGGATTCACCATCCCTGGAGTTTTTTTAACATGAGGTTGGATGTGGCACTGAGTGCCATGATCTAGTAACCAAAGTGGGGTTGAATTAAGGGATGGACTTGATGATCTTGGAGGTCTCTTCCAACCCAGCTGAGTCTATGATTCTATGATCGTATGACTTTCCATTGCACTAGTCAGGCTTTTAATAGGAAATGGTCACAATTTACATCTCTCCACACTCAGAAGACTGCAAACAGTTGGCAGCACAGACCAACTAAATACAAAAAAATGCATTATTCTCCCCACTTTACTTGGAAATAAGCAGCTAAAAAGCACAAAGCAATCAAGTATTTTGTTTCTTTTGTCCCACCAAGTATTCTGTTTCTTTTGTCCTACCTCCAAACAGCAATGTTTGTTCTGTATGGAGTCCAAGAACAGGAAGACAAGCTGGCAGCTCCTTGTCCTGGCTGACACCCAAAAAGCAAGTGCATGCTGTGCCATCCATCTGCAAAAATGGATGAATGAATGGGGGACAGGTTTATTCTCTATTTCACTCATCTTTTTGCATCAAATTATTGGTCAGAGTATTTATCCTGAAGAATGACACACCAGGGATTTCCCACTGGTACAACCCTGTTCCTGGACAGGTCTAAGATAATGACTATCAGTACAGACACTAAGACAATGAGCATTGGTACCTTTCTTGTCCTGTTTCTGTGGCCTCATCAATATACAACATGATGGCAATTAGCTTTTTTATTAGCAGATCTGGAGCAAGCACAATTTGAAGGCCAAATTTTAGCCACAGAACTGACAGGGGAAAGCTGGTACATGTCCCTGTTCAGCAACATCAGAGCTCACAGAGGAGAGATGACTAACATCTTGTCACCACTTCATTTGGGTGACAGTTTAAATCTTTAAAGTATGTCACACAGAGGCACAAGAACACTCTGTCAACACACTGGGGTAGCTAGGAGCAAGCCAGAACCAGAAGCCTGTGGTTAGTGTGCTGTTGTGTCTGTGGCAACAAGTACTCTGCAGGGAAGAGATGGCTTGTGTCCCTCTCCTGAGCACAAGCAGAAGCAAAGGATCTTTTTGATATACCCTGAGGTAGTGAGTCTGAAGCACTTTTAGGTCTTTCTGGGTGCTGTGATTGCAGCTGAACTCCTGGGTCACAGTGCTGAAACTGTCCCATGTGGGATGATGACCAAGGACCCAGGCAAGGCTTATAAGACTTATTATCTTATTATTGTGTACTCTCTGTATTTGCTTTGCAGATGGAGATCTGCATAGTTGATGTGGGGAAGGATGAGTTGGCCAAATGAGGTTGGCCAAATGAGATAGGACTCTGCAGAATGGAGTAGAGCAGAATGAACTGGAACTTTGAAGGAAACCATATCTAAAAAGGTACATTTTCACTGATTCATAGTAATTTAAATATTACAATCAACTTTCAATATACTAATAAACTTAATGAAGTACATGCTATCATGTATATTACTCAACTATCTGCCTAAGTCATGCTCTATGTTAGAAGGAGTGTGATAAGATTGGACAATATATAGGGAGTGTAGAAATGTCACCTATTTAGGGGACAGATCAAAAAAATCTTGGAGACAGCTGACAGGCTACTCTTCTCTTCCTCATCCCAAATGAGGACACCTTCTTGGTAAGCTTCTGGCTATGATTGTTATTATTACCTTGGTCATCATACTATCATTGTTATTACTAGAGTTCTATCACATTTATCGATGATTTCTGTTGCTTCATTAAACAACACTATTTGTGAAACTGTGGTTATACAGGTTCTTATTGAATATGATCAGACTTTTAGTGCCAGGTTGGTAATAATCAGAAATCAAGCCTAGCAGCACCCAAGCTTCTGATCTCCGAGGACCAGCTGGAAAGCAAAGGGGTTTATCTTCTGCTGAAATTCTTTATCTTTAATGTAACCATCTAATTACCCAGCTAAGACAAGGACATAGCGAGTCTGTCACACAGCACATACTTCCTTCTCACAGCTCCAAAGAAAGGCTTATGAATCATTAGCCACTCAGTCAGGCACTCACACTTTTTGCCCAAGGCATCATGTTTCCAGCCTACCAGGACAAAACATGGCACGCTAAAGACTGGTAGGCAACCTACAGACACAGCCTAGATTTTCTTTCCTGAGAAACAATGTGCACAATGAGTGGTCAGGGAGCCCAAATTCCTGCAAGAGCCTGAGCAGCAGCAGCACTGGTATCTGGCACTGCCTTTGACAAAATAAAGGGCCTTGCCCTTCACTCTGAAAGAGGTGTGCCCAGAGACAGCTCCATGGCCCAGGCACACAACAGTGTGCCATCACGGCCTTTTCGAGCAGGGTCCTCCAATTCTCTCTCTAGATGGGGTGCTAGTCAGTGTGCTGCACACTTTGGCAACCTCATGTCTGTCTCTGGTGGACTCAGCACGTGTTTATGTCTGCCCTGAGATGACCTTTGACAATGTCAACTCCAGGATACCTTTCCTGAACTGTATCCTGCCTGGTGTCTTCACTCTTTCATGCCCACAACACTCACTGAAACTGCTCCCCTGAACCTGCTGCTGCCTGTTAGCACCAAACCCCAGTGATTGCTTGATGGAATGTTTGGGAGTGGAGTTTGTAAAAGCTGCTGTATATCTCAATATATTGAGAAAGTGCCTGCCACTCCAGCTGAGTTGTGTCTGGCAGAGGTGGAAGGCAAGGGTTCTCCTGAGCATATGAGATCTTTGAATCAGAATCATGTCCTTCCTGAAAGCAAAGAAGCTTGTCAAGGTTTGAAAGCAAGCTGACAGTCTCTGCCCAGGAGCCTACAATTGTAGCAGCTGAAATGGAGCAGCCTCCCATGATGCTGAACTAAATGGAGTTATTTTAGCATCCTCTCACTACATTCATGTCACTACATCTTCCCCCGAAGTTGTCAGCTATGTCCCAGGGTCTGCTTCTCCAGTGCATGATGCTGTCTGGCTTAGGAAATAATGTTTTCCTTGGTTCTGCAAAGCCTTTTTTATACAACTTCCATGACAGTTTTGATTGTTCCAGCTTTCACAGGAAAGATTTCTTGCTTTTTCCCTCATTATGCTGTTTCCCTCATGACACTACCTAATAACCTCTCAAAACAGCCTGGGAATACCTACCCCCTTTGCTATCTGGAGAGACACTCAGATGAAGAGCAATGCTACCTAAGTGTGTCTCTCCTAAAATGCCAGCTGCTGAACTGCAGAGGACAGTGACACTCACAAGAAGAGCTTGCCCAAACATCTGACTTCTGGCAACAACAGGGAACTGACAGTTCATCTAGTGAAGCTGTGAGACAGAAGAAACCTCAAGGCTCAGAGTAACTCTACTGAAACAAGAAGAAATGGGGAAACAAGCAGGAAGGGGACAAGGGAAATGTTAGATTCAATTTTGCATTTTTCAAACAGAGGGGGAGATCTCAGCTCCAGCCTTACTGTTCAGGCAGCATGGATGCTGATGGCTCAAGCCATAAAATCAATAAAATTGAAAGTACCCTCCAGATATGATAACAAAGATTTTGTAAAGATACTGCACAATTTGTCCACAGCCAGTTGGACAGCCAGAAATTGTACCCAGATTGCCCTGTGCAAGGTTTTAGCCACCACACAACCCTTCTCTCTGATTTAAATCACTTTTCTATTCCTCTCAGCACCCTGACAAAGGTAGGAATCTGTAGACCTACATCCACTGTGCAGTGATTTCAATAACAGAACTGATACACAGATATGACTAACTGAGATGTTTCCAGCTGATAATAAGTAAAAATAAAAGGAAAAAGCAAAGAAACTTCAATCCGAAACTGCATATTTGAAATGGAGTGTTTGGACAGTCCTAGACTGACTTTGAGGTAACAGGGCAAAACCCTTCTTGCTGCTTATCTGTAGAGCTATTCTTGGCTTCTCCATCTCAGGTTTTATTTTAAATATCTGTTATTTACCTAGAGCAAGTACTGGGGTTTTTCTTGTTCTTGAACAGTGACTAATTGCCTCATGTGAAGGTAAATATTTAAGTATGTGTACCGGAAAGCTGTTCCCTCCTAGACAGATAGCAAGCAGCACCATAAAAACCCCGTAGCTCATACGTGGGGTTTCACATGTTTTTTGCTTCATGGACTTTACTGTTTCTAAGATCTCTGAGGTACCAGATCTTGCCATACTTGGACTTGAAAAGCAATGCTTGCATGAAGAAACCGGATCTATTCTCACATAGCTCATGTTGGAGAAATTGAGGCTGATAACCCCTCAATGTCTGACAGGCTGGTCACATGTGTGTGTCTTTCAGAGGGCTTTGCTTATACCCAGAGATTATGGTGTGTGTCACAGCAGGTCGTGGTGGACAGAGGCTGCTCCCAGTGGTGATGTACGTGAGCTTTCTGCTGGTTGGCACTCACCAGGGTGTGACTTTTCTTCTTAAGGTCAACTATTTCCTCCCAGACAGATATTTCAGAGGACAAGTTGTGATTGAGAAGGTTTCACAGCCTTGCCCTTCTTCAGCAGAAGTCATGTCCAGCGCAGACTGTGTGTTGAACACCCTGCACGAGTTTAAAAAGTATCAGGTTTTTGTTAAGGTTTTTAAATACAGACCTGAGGTGGCTTTTTCAATAAAAACTGCATGCAAGTCACTCTGTGTGTGTACAATTCATATGAAGCCTCAAAGGAGAAATTGAAATAAGAATAGATCTATGGAAAATGAAAACAGGAACTGACTAATCAAATTTCACAATTTTCTTCATTTCAAGGAAAACATAAGACATTTGCAACACTTGCTGGATAAATGAGGGACTCAAAATTACCACATAAAATTATTTTCTGAATTTTTATTTTTTTACTAAAAGGTAAAGCTTTCTGAGTTGCTTGCCTTACACATTAGTCTTTAAATAATCCAGACACGCTACCTTTTTTTCAGCAATAATGTCCAGGCATTTGGGAAGAAAATCTAAGACAAAACCTCAAAGTGAAAAGATTATTTGGTTGTACTTGGTATTGCTATAATCTAGGGCATATAGCTAATTTTAGGTGGATGAATAATCTCCCCATTACTTGTTGGCAATGCACTAATATGTAGTTTATGTCTTAGAGTTTTTCTGTATCATAGGCAACTGGATATGGTCTGTCTGTGATTGAGTTTTTTATCAGTGTAATGCAGTTGCAGATAGAAAATCTGCATATGCTAAATGCCATCCTGGAAAATGCTATCTCTAAATAATAGAAATAAAATTACAAAGAAAAAAAAACATGATCTCAGTTAAATTGCTATGTGCAAAAGCACATAATGCTGGTAATTAAATGTTCAGATGGCAGTTTATTCAGATCTTTTCCAAGTATAAGCCTGGTCATCTGACTTCTGGAGAAGCAAGGCTAGTACAATATGTTAAACTTGATACTGCTTTCTTAGTTTTTCCCTAAAGGGAATACCAAAAATCTCTTAACTCATCAGCCTGAAATTGCCTATTTTACCACAGAAAAATTTATATTGGTCATCCAGGCACTGTTCCACCTCTTTCCAGATGTCTTTAATTTTCATTTTGCATTGCATTGTCTAAGATAAGTCACATCAGAACAGGAATGTAAGCCTGCAGAACAGCATGTCCTGCATGTTGGCTGTAAGTGATGCTGAACAGCAGTGTAAAAAGCCCCTAGTTTCAGCTGCAGTTCAATAGCTGTCAACACACAGGCTTTTTATTTGAAATTGGAAATAAACATTTTTTTTTTAAATTGAACTTAAAAAATCTGGGCCTGCAGCAAAACAAATAGTTATTCCCTTTCACATATAGCACAGGACTTGATTTGTGTAGAATATACATGAGCTTTTAGCAGTCAGGCCTTTGATCATAAGGTTGAATATTTGGCCCAAAGGTTGTTACTTTCCTTTAAGCACTTTCTAGAGCTATTCCTACAAAGAGTTGAGTCTCAAAGATAATAGTACAAAGGTTTAAATGCTTGCCAGCTTGGAAAGCTTCTTCCCCATCCACTTTCATGCTTGCAGGGAATCTGGATGATACTCATGTACAACATGACTTGTACTTGTCAACCGAACTGAAAATATGAACCACTTTCTTCCACTGGTGTTGGGAGTTAGTGGTGTGATCATCTACATCTGAAGCTATTTTTGTAAACATGGGACTATAAATTGTCCTGACTGTATTGACTCAGCACTGTTGTCATCCTGCACACACTGAGGATGCTACAAAGATAAACTATTGGAACAGAGCAGAAAGCCTGGTGGTCGTCAGACCTCCAGTGCTCAGGGGAATAGCACACTTGCAGCTGTTTGTTCCCAACATGGTGTGATTTAAGCTTTAACAGAACATTCACAGGTCAAGGCCTTTCAAACCACTTTGGCTGAAATATGGGACAAAGCATACCTGAGATAATCTAGTCCCAAGGCAATCCCAAACAAATGATGACACACTAAACAAAGGATATCCTTTAACATGAAAAATCCGTGTGTGTCTGCTTCTCTCAAGAGGTGGTCACAGCCCTGTCCCTGTTCCCCTGCCATTCCCAACAGCAGATATCTGGGCTTATCCCTCAGGGGTGCCTAAAATAATTTGCCCAGATGAGTTCCTTGTTGAGTTTTCATGGGGCACCATGATGTTCATTCCTGCAGTGTGAACTCACCTTGATACTATTTGAGCCCATAACATAAAGTGTCTTCTAGCACGGCTCAATCTTCTCATAAATCCAGGTGTAAAATTTTTCTTGCAGGCAGTTGTGGACTGACTTGTTCTTGAAGTCAATGACAATTTTGTTGCTGACTTCAATATACAGAAGGCCAGAATACATGAAGTGCATGGATTTTGGAGTAGAAAACTACTCAGAAAAACAAAATATTCAATCCTACTCAATCTGAATATTTATTTTTACACCATGTACATTGCCATAGAATGAGTGCACATTCCAATACTGTGCTATGTTTTGTCATACTGGATGTACTCTTTTTTTTTGGTGTGTGTGTGTGTGTATGACAAAAATAGTACTTCCATAGTAGAATAAAACAAAACACTACTTGTTATGGACACAGGGAATGTAACAGAAGCCATTCACAGGCTGCATAAGGTTGCCCTGATGGTCCCTTCTCCTTTCCTACTTGGCTTCGAAGATAGTCTTTACACTTGAAAGCCTTAATGATCTTTTCTCATGTTCATGCCAGGCATCATGAGTGCAACAAGTCTCTTCCCTCTCCACAGCCTCTTTCAGGAAGCTCGTGGAACATGTGTCGCCTGCCAAGTCCCTGGTTGGAAAACTTCACCCAAATATAGAAAGTCTGGACAAGAATGGGACATTTTTTCCCCTTCTTCTGCTGCGTGGTTTTAAGTTTGTCTGCAGCTGTTGGAGTTAGAGAGAGCCTTGAAAGAGTGACCACTTTTATTTTTTGACTAGATTGCAAGCCAGCCTTACCACAAAGCCATTTTTTATGGTTTTACAAAGAGCATGTGGCAAACCTTAGAAAAGCTACTTAGTCATCCTGTTAGTGACCAGTGTCTTGTGGAGTTTTTCCCTCCTCTCTCTTCTCTATTCCTCACAGAGATTTTTATGCCACTTCCCAGAGCAGAGGCACATTCTATCAACTGCACAGTCTGTTTAAGAAATGCTTCCCTGCTATTTCTAAAGCATCTTTTTTCACACAGCAGTGTCTCCCAGAGGTGATATTTAAAACATTCTTTACAGGAAAATTGCAGATTAACAACAGCAGCAACAACAACAGCAAAGAGAGAACTGATAAATCTAACTGTAGGAACAATTACTTTTATAGAAGCATCAAAATTTCAGTTGTGGAACTAGCTAGCTAATTAGGGGGGATTTTAAAAAAATGCAGATTTCATGGATAATGAAAAACAATTAAGAACCCCAAGCTGTTGCTTTGTCAATAGGAAATGAGGGAGATCCATGTTATTGGCCAGTTTCAGCTCTAGGGATTGAATGTCATATTAGAGCACACCTAAGAGCCTTCAAACACTTCTGTGAGACATCAGGTGACAAAAATGCCCACCTAGATGGGGGGACATTGATAAGTACCCAAGAAGGGACTGCTGAGGGACATCTTTTGTAAGACGGCTGCCTTTGGAGCACTGAGCTCTCTTAGCTGGATATCAGCAAAGTGAAGTTTATTCAGCTCAAAACTGGAGTTCTACTTTAGAAATGCATAGTACAAGTCAGGTTGAAATGCCATGAAAGGTTTGCAAGAGCTGGGGAGACTGTGCTTAGTTTCTGATGAGGAATTCTGCTCTGGATGTAAGAGTAATTCTGTCAACACCAATCCACTTTTAGTAAGATTTTTTTTTAAAAAGGAGGCATTTTTTTCAGCAAGAATTCCTTGGTGCCACTCCATCTTCAAACCAATGGGAAAAAGATCTACATCATGGGATTTTGCCCCATGAGAATGAATACATTTCACTCATTGTCTCATGTAAAGGTGGATCTATCAGTCAAATGGACAAAAGTTCAATAAGATCATGATCATAGAGTTGAAAACGCAGGATAAACAGTGCATTCAGAAAGGGCTGTTGTCACCTTCTAAATTATCTTTATATCAGTAGTTTCACTAAAAAAAAAATAAAGGGGAGATGTCCTTCAACTGCTTGAGGAAACAGAAAAATTTATTAAAACAAATTTTTAAAAATAGGTATTTAAATTGCTTCCCTACTCTCCTCTTTTTCACCTCTTTTTTAATTTCCTTTTAAAGAAAGATAAAAGAAAGAGGAATGTCTGAAGTGGAAGAAACAATCAGGGGTAGAAAGCACCAAGAAAGTTCTAATCAAAGTAAAGAATGCAGTTCATGGCAAACACATTTTCTCAAAGCTGTGCAAGAAATTCTGGAAGCTTTTAACCCTTCATCATTCTGTACTAAAGGAAGCAACCCATTTCTAAGGCACTGTGCTACATGAACAGACCACTGAAAAATGATCCATTAAAAGTACAGGGCAAGGAAAGAAAATCCTGGTGTGTAAATGCAGCTTGTGAGGGACAATTTTCCAGTCACACTCCAGAAACTGTGCTGGGAAGTGAGCAGGTGGTTGGTTGCACCTGCTGAATGAGCTGGTGCTACCCTGGAGATTTGTAAGCCACAAGTGAAAATGCAAGGAGGAACATGTTTCTGGGGAAAGCACGTCAGCTTGGGGTAACCTCTCTTGTTTGGGAATTCTCTCCAGCTCCTCTGGGAAACGTTTCCAGGTCACTCCACCCAGATTACATCACATAATTTCTATCACTCAGAAAAAGAGAGGGAGCAAATGAAACAAGTATTATTAAAGCTGAAGTGGTAAGAGAAGCAGCCTATGCAGATGGATATTTCACTCCACAGGAGTGAAAGTAAAAGAGAGGAGTGACTTTCTCTAGCAGAGGGCTGTGAAATGGGCATCAGATGTCCCATGAAGTGTGCAGCCTGTGTAACACACTTGTGTGCAATATTGAGATCACACAACTGTAAAAATCTCTGATGCCTCTGTGTACACATATTTCCAACTACACATCAAGCAGACTCTCATGAGTCTGTAACCAGTTAAAGGCTGTTGTTGAGGCTAAGGCAGATCCTTTCATAGCCACAGATCCTTTGCTTGCTTTTGGCATGTTATATAGCCTGCAGAGTATATTCTATTTGCAATCACATTCATGCTCCCAGTTCTCTGGAAGACCATTTGTTTACTGATATTTAGATTAAGAACATTCAAATGTCCTCCACACCTTATCCAATTTGTATTTGTGATATCAAGCTTAGCATAGTATGTGTTGCTTTTTTATTTCACTGGAGTAATGGCATAAATGAAGGGCAGAAAAAGGCATACATTTTGAAATTTACTTTTCCACAAAGTGTACACAACCAGAAAGAAACATGTTGCTATTTACTACTGGTATTGCACTCGCCCTGGGGAGCTGAGATTCAGATGAAGGACATAATATGTGTGGTTTTCTGCATCCACAGGCTAAGGGATGGATCTTTTACTGAAGGGTTTACAGCAGAGAGTTTACACTGACAGCCCAGCAAGTGTTTAAGGAAAGAAAAGATTGCATACAGAGTTTAAACACCATCCCAAGGTCATACAGAGACTCAAGGGCAGGAGTTGGAAGTTGACCACAGAGTTGCTCTCCACAAAAAAAACCTACTGCAGCATCTTCAATGCTCAAAAGTGGCTTTGCTGGGAAGTCAAGGCTGAGAAAAGATTCTGTACAAAAGGATAATAAGCTTATCTGGATAAAGCCACTGAAGCAGGGATTAGTATTTTAAAAGGCAGTTACTACTTTCAAGCAAACTATATCACATACTTCATTTTAATGAAGGAAAATAGGGGGAAAAAAAACCCCAAATATTTTATTGTATCCATCGAAATAGTATTTTTCCATGACAAAAAAGGATTTGTTTGTTTGGAACTTTCTGTTTTTAAGAGGCTCAAATGAGTTAGTGAAACACAAAACTGCACTAGATGCTCCCATCTCTAATTACCCACAAAAACTTATTTGTACTGAACATAAAGGTCTAAAATTTTCCCTAGAGAACCTACAAACATTGGATTTGATTTTAGCCTTGGATACACACAGTCTATACTTATGAGTAACATTCCGGTAATTTTGGTCAGACTGCTCAAAAACCCATCAAAGGCAGCAGAGATCATTGTTTTCAGAGAGTTCAGATTAGAAATTACCAATACCCACTCTAGCAGAGAAAGGGGAGTAAAAAATGTTAAGATTAGCTACAATGGATGACAATGGATCAGTCTATCAGAAAAGGAGCCAAACCAGAGGTAAATGTTAAAACAAAAGTGCAAAGCATAACTTTTGTCCTGCTTGCAAAGACTTGGCCTCAACCAGAATATGCAATGTTAAGTGTTATTGGACTCCAAGACTCCTATTTTAAACATACTGTCAATATCTCTCTTCTTTAATCTCAGCAAACTGATGGGTTGTAGCAATTACACAGGGTGATTTACTTAAAGTGCTGTAACAGGCCACTGCTCTGCCTTGCAGGCTAATCCAGAAGCTCTTTTTCCTTGCCCAGGCTATGTGGAAATCCACCTTGAGCCATATATAACAAGTCCGGGTGGAAAGTTTGTGGAGGACAACAGAATATTTCCTGTTATTCATCCATTTAAGGTCAGGAGAGGGGGTTATTTGTAATTCCCTGTCTGGCTAGAATTTCAACCCTGTCTCTATACTAGCAGCAGTGAAAACAGCACAGAATGGCACACAGTGCATATGAGGGGCACTTGGTACCATGGGAACTAGTGTCCATAAGACCTTGAGAGGTCTTTAAATAACAGGAAAGTTTTTCACAGAGGGAGTGCAGGGTGCACCTCGTGAGACCAGGTCTTGTAAGAAGACCCTGCTACATATTGGGGTGGCCAAAAATCATTGCCTTTGTGGTTTTACACTTTGCAAATGCTGCTGCACGAGGCTCAGAGGCAAGAATCCAGTCTCTCACTCTCCTCCCTCCAGATGCTTGGAGCAGCTCTCCTAGATCACAGCTTTGCAGGAACCTGGCCTGGGAGATGTAGAGGGACTGTGCCTCTGTGCTGGGTGGGGTCCTTGGTTCTGAGCCATCTCCACAGCATCTTCCTCTCTCACCCTCCCACCACCTGTCTGAGCAGAGGAGAGGTTCCAAGCTCACAGCCAGAGCTCTGTGCTGGCTCTCTGGCAATTCCTCAGCAATGGAAACAGTTCTCTGCAGGACCATTGTCCTGTGATAACCCAGCCTGAGCCAGCAGGAGGAAAGAGTTTTTCAGGATCTGTTTCAGCCTTTCTCATCATTATCCAGCTCTTCAAGAAAGCTGCACTGCCTGGCAAGGAAGCCTCTTACTCTGGTCTCTGCTTATCCCTCCCTTCCCTTCACCTGGCTGCAGGTAAAGGTGATGAACAAAACCCAAGGCACAAGCTGGCACTTCTTAGGTATGTTGTGTTAAAGGGCTTTGACAATTTGTTTTATGGGGAAGCCATGGTTTTGAGGGGAAATAGGATGTTAAATAAAGATTTTCTGGAGGAACTAACCCCCCTCATGCCAAAATTATTCTTCCCTTATTTCTGCCCTGTTTACAAAGCCTTGTAAATTCATGGACCTCTGGCAGTCGGCTGATAGAAGGCCCACAGAAGTGCGAAGTACCCTTATTATTGGAAAAAAGCAATCCATGGAAATATCTCTGCCTGATCCAGAGACGGGGAGGGGCATTGTCACTCGTCCAGCTCCTTGCTGATAGCTCTTCCGTCTGCTCCACTATTATCATTATATTCTGAAATGAATTAACTATCCAAAGGTTGGAAGTTTTTCAAGGGTCCAAGTAACCAGATAGGAAAGAAAAAAAGAAGGAAGGAAAAAAAATTATCTTGTTGCTAGAAAATCTGTCTTTAATATTTCTTTTTTCCAAGCAATGTTTCCTGATTTTCCCCTGTTTTCAGACACCTTTTTTATCTTGAAACTTGGTCAGATGAAGTTCTGTCTTACATCCATATTAATCTGTGGGGTTTTGTCTTTTAAATACATTTTGGTGTTTCAAACTGCACTTCACAAAGAGCATGATTCTTGTCTTTGCACTTCTTTGTTAGCACCAAATTCTTTATAACACTGTTAAGCAGCAGAACTGAGAGTAGCACAGGTGTGCTGATGTTCAAAAGGTCTTCTCTTATCATCAGTGATGGGTGCATCAGATGTCCTGCCAGCAAATCTTTCCTGCAAACAAGGTAGCATTGACTTAGAATTCAACTGAATTTCAGAATCAAAAGATTGAGGTTTGTTCCAAAGACATCAAGTTACCAATTGTTTCTGTTTGGCACCTCCAGATTTTTCTTAAGACTGTTTTATTTGTCAGTAGAGAAATGTATCACCATAAAAATCCTCCTTACAAAATGTAGCTTCACTTTAGGGGAAAATTAAAAAAAACAAAAACAAACAAACAAAAAAAACCACACACACACAAAAATCCCCCACCCACAAACAAAAAAAAACCAACAACAAAAAAAAAAAACCAACAAAAAACATTCCTAAACAAGACAACACTTAAGTGATTAAAGTTCAGCACATGTCTCTGAGATGGTAGCTTTTACTCTGGAAGCTTTAGGATGATTGTGTGAAAAGAGTGTAAAGAAGCACAGTCACACTGAAAGCCCTGATTTACACATGCTCAGGATGTGACATCCTGCTAAACAGTTCCCTGTTTTCAAACCTTTACTTTCAAGACACTTCTAGAGTATAAACATCTTTGGCAACACTATTGGAAAAAAAAAAAAGAATGTAATATCTTACTTTTATCCATTTCCTTTAAAAAGGTTAGTCCTCCATTGCAACATCCTAAAACTACCCTCACGGACACTGCTCTCTATTAAAGGGAAAAGGCTGCTACTGTTATTTTATTGACAATTTCATTACTTTGACTGCATAATGACTATGGATGCAGCTCTATGGGGCAAAACCAATAATTTGGATGCTGGATGGACATATCTGGACCTGCCTGCAATTACTAGAAGCAGTACTCAAACATAATGGCACTAAACCTCAGTGTGTTAACAGAAATACTTGAAACCTTACCCATGGATAATTTAACTCAAGAGCTAATAAAGGGAGTGAGACAGAATGCCTCAACTTTGATTATACTTCATGTTTCCAGCTGAGAAGAACCTGTGATAGGTACACTTTCATCTAGTTAGCTAGAAATCCCCTCCCCAGTTCCTTTGGGCTTCGCATGCAAGCCTTGATGAGTAATTGATACAACATTCCCTATCTGAGTCAGTATAATTGTACTTTCAACAGCAGATTAATGTCTGAAAAATACTGAGCTGTTCAGCTGAAAACTTCCTAAGCGAACAAGAATTTCTTCCAAGAAAGAAATTAGGCTATCTGATTCTATCATAAAAACTTTAATTTCCTCATTTATGATAATATTTAAGCCATGTTTCTAAAAGAAGTGAGAATCACTAATGCAGGCCTAGAAATATAATATTTAACACTTTTTTTTACCTCAGAGACTCACAGAATGTTTTGCATTGGAAAGGACCTTAAAGATCATGCAGTTTCAACTCCCTGCCATGGGCAGGGACACCTTCCACTATCCCAGGTTGCTCCAAGCCCTGTCCAACCTGCCTTGCACACTTCCAGGGATGGGGCAGCCACAGTTTATCTGGGCAACCTGTGTCAGGGCCCCACCACCCTCACAGACAAGAATTCTTTCCTAATATCTAATCTAAACCTATGTTGAGTTTAAATCACTTACCCTTGTTCTGCCTCTATGTGCCCTTGAAAAGTCCCTCTCTGACTTTCTTTTAGGCTCCCTTTAGGGAAGATGCTCTAAAGTATCCTGGGACCCTTCTCTTTTCCAGGCTGAACAACCCCAAATCTCTCAGGCTGTTTTCACAGGAGAGGAGCTCATCTTCCCCCTCCACTTCCTAAAAATATTCAGATTGTTTACTGTCACACAGATGCTTTAGTTCTGTTAGTTTGAACGTGCTTCTCTCTGTCCATTCTGGATTATTCCCCAGATATTACAAAAATTCTTGAAATGTTGTTTCTTTTTGGTTTTTTGGGAGGTTTTGGGGGCTTTCTGTTTTTCCCTTCTTGCATTTAACTATTACAGGATGAGAAAAACTGAAGGACCTTAAAAATTCTGATGTCAACCTGAAAGTCTCTCAGCCTCGCTTGGGTGGAACATGGTCCTTCTGACTCACTGGAGAAATATTCATAACATTCATAACAGTATGAAGGCCTGAAAAATGCCAGAAAAACTCACTCTGGTGATAGCAGCAGGACTTGACTTTCAAGGGAAGCAGTAGAACCAAGTTTTTTGAGCCAGCATGCAAAAAAATATGGATCAGAAACCTTTCAATTTCTGTTTCATTTTTTGAAGATCAGAGCAGTTCGGAGATACTTCCCTCTTTGTCCTTGTCCAATTCCATGAGCCTCAGTCCTCCTTTTTTTCATCTGGGACTGCATATGGATTACTTTGGACCTTCCTCCTTATCCATGACTTGTTAGGGACTATGGAAAGTACAGCTGCTTCTCCAGATAGAACTTTCTATAGTGCTATAGCCATCACTCTGATTTCCAATATGACACTTTTGATTCCCAGTGACCATTTGTGTCACCTGGAGCCATGCAATAAAATCCTTCTCACTGCTCCAATGGAAAAACAGAGTTGTCCCAGCTGAGGCAGATGAATCCCAGAGGCTGAATATGGTGTAGCCACTTACATCTGGGGGAGGAATAACTCAGCATCTCTTTGAGGGGATGGATGGATGGATGGATGGATGGATCATCCAAACCACATCCATTCTGGCCCAGAAAAGCTGACAATCAGGTCCACAAGGCTGCTTAAAATGAGTGTAATTAGAACTCAAGGGACCTCCAAGCCAGGCTGGTATATGTTTTACTCCTGAAATTTGCTGCTTAGGAGAACAGCTGAGCTCACCCCTTCTCAGCACTCCTTTGCCAGTAAACACCATAGTGAATACTCAGACATACTAACAGACTTAATAGCTTTGTTTTTGTTGCCAAGAGTTCTTGCAAGGTTTTGCTGACATTACTTAATTCCCAGATTCAGAAATCAGATGCAAACAATACACCCAGAATAAGATATTTAGTGAGTGTGGAAGGAATGATTACTGGGACTCCAATCCCTCCACTGCTACAAGGAAGCTCTTCTGAGGGCAAAAATCACCCTGTGTTGGAGTCTATTATGAGTCCATTTCATTGCCTTTTAATTAAAGACCTTTCTTTCTTGATTGCTTCTATTGGCATAAAAAAGGTCCTGTGTGGGCATAAATTACCTTTTCTTCCAACATGCAGGCACTCTGTACTTCCAGAGCAGAATAAAAATGCCTTCAGGATGTGTATAAACAATGCTGTCCCCCTTCAGCTCCAGGGTGTGTATCGCAGCGGGTGGGTGTTATTTCTCTACTGGAGTAGAGCAAAGCTGATATGACTCTGAGCATAGAAAGTAATTTTTTCTTTAGTGTTTTATACTGTTCATTCCAATTGTAAGATGTTTTTCCTTCTTTATATTGAATTGTTCCAGTTCTCCCAGGTGAAATCAGCCAGCTGTGAATGTATTTCAGGTCTCTTCCTTGCAGACTCCATCCAGATCCTTGATCTGGCTCATTGCAGCTGCACCTGCCATCACTGCCTATTTCACAGTCAACTCATGGCTTTTATTCTGTCACATCAGTTTGTTTCACTAGGGATTGTAGTGCAGAAGTGCTTTTATTATTGTGTGGATGATCAGCTCTGGCTGGTTACAGCCCTGAGGAGGCCGTGGCAACTCATGCTTCTTTAGGAAGAGTTGAGTGAAGAAACTATTCTTAAGGGTGGTTTTAACAAGGATGCTGAAACAAAAAGCAGTATTATTTACTTTCTTTCTTCCTTCTCAGAATAAATACCTCACACTATTTATTGTTATAGTTCTCCAGAAGCTGGTGCCTTTATAAATCTAACATAACTTATTTCACCAAAACAATGATAGAGGAAATCACACAATTGCTTTGCCAAGCATGCCTAGAGCATGACCCCACAGGTGTGAGGAACAATGAAAGTATTCCACTTCAACGTAAGAGCAAGATTTAAAAGTTAAAGTCAATTCTTATTATGGAGGAAAGCAAAAGCCATGATTCTAAATGTATGGGTTGTCCAAGAAACATGCTGAAGTTGTTTTCAGTGGGTCAGAAGATGGATGAACTTCATAGTTCCCACTTACAACCTCCTTGTTCTTCTCTTCCTGCCCTACTAACCAAATTAACACCCTACCAACTGCAGCAGCAGATTTATGCTCAGAAGCCTGCTTGTAATTTTCTATCATAACCTGGCAGAAAAAAAGTGATTCAAGGCTCAAGCTCTTTGCATGACGTCCTCAGCTCACCCCAGTCTGTTCCTCCAACCTATAGCTAGTAGTAGGATAACGAGTTCCCATTCGCAAGGATATTAAGCATGCAACGGTTTGTCTTGACTGCTAGAAAAGCTTATTTAGAAACAAACAAACAAACAAACAAAAACCTGAAGAATCCAAAATCTGAGTAAAATTTGACCTTGGCAAACATATTTTGTAGGGAAAACTACACCTTCAGCCTGTTCTCGCTCCAAGAAAGCACACATATGCTATAAGTGTTGCAATACCACAGAAAAGTTTCAAGATAGAAACTTCATGTTAAGTGGCAAAGAGCCATCACTCTAGGTTCCCAGACTATTCCTGCCACTTCTGAAATCCCTGGAGATGGTGGAGGCACCCACTTTTAATGGTTTGTTGTATGCTCCTTATGAGGAAGTATCACTGTGGATGCAAAATTTTGGAGAGGAAGAATTGAAAGTAATGTAGGATTACAATTAGGTGCCACCAGAAGCATCTGATTTCCATGGATTTGCATGATAAGGAAAATCAGAGAATCATGGTTGCAGAGTGCCCTGGTTTGGAAGGAACCTTAAAGACCATCTCATTCCAACCCCCTGCCATGGGCAGGGACACCTTTCACTATCTCAGGTTGCTTGAAGCCCTGTCCAACCTGGCCTTGGACACTTCCAGGGATGAGGCAGCCACAGCTTCTCTCAACAACCTGTGCCAGGGCCTGCCCACCCTCACAGTGAATGATTTTTCCTAATATCTAATCTAAACCTACTTTCCTCCAGCTTTGAACCATTCCCTCTTGACATGTCACTTCATGTTCTTTTAAGACAGACCCAAAGCCTGAGAAGTATTTATAAGCCTCTCAGTATGTCCCAAACAGGTTTCAGGGGATTCACCATCCAGGTTACACACTTGAGTGGTCCTGAAAAGCAAGTGTCTGAAAGTCAAAGCATGTGTAGGTTCAGGCAACGTGGACCCTTGGGGGCTTTTTCTTGGTGTCTCTATAGTGTGTTAAACATTAGTCAGGCCTCTCAATCCTCTTGCAAGACTAGCTCACCATGATTTTCCCAACTGTCAAGCCAGAATGCTCTTCTAAGTAGATAGAAGCAAAAGTATTTACATGAGAAGAGTAGTGTAGAATTAGCTAGGTAGAATTTCACTGCCTCCTAGGAGGAGTTTGTGCCAAAGTGTTCTGGATTCAGTGACATTTGAGGACAGTCACTAAATCTATTCAGAAACAATATGGACCTGCCCTTATCAGAGTATAATAGTAGAGTCACAGTCAAGCAAAGATTTAGCTTAGAAATCCTCATGTTTTCTTTGGTGAAGTAGATTTGCCAAAATAAATACTAAGGGTATACTCACTGTGCTGGTAAATGTCACTACCTGGTTTAAATTATTAATAGTAATCCAACCATTATTACCACGCCTGACAGATGTCTCTAATCCACTCACTTTAGCAGCCCTGAAATGTCACTGCTGATTTCACAACTCCCTTGTCCCACCCTGAACCTGGGCACACACACAAAAGAGTGAGTCCTGAGCCAAGGACAAGATGAGATGAAAAAATTAATAGGCAGCATGATCAAACAATTTCATCTCAATGACATATAGACTCTATAGAGTATATGTCAATGACATATAATGTTTATTTCATAAATATTTATAAAGTAAGGAAAGAGTCACCCATAAAACCCCTTAAATGTTAAAGCCCTTAAATCTGAAAGCATAGAAGCAGAAACAGAATACAGGGTTGTTGATGCTCAGTAAGGGCTTCTGACACCATGCAAAGACATAGATCCCTACATAGGGAGCATGCAGTCTACACCACACTGTAGGAGAGATCTGGTAAGCCCCTGTTTTGCACAACCCACGTTACAGGAGCTGACAGGCTGGCAAGGTCAGGGTGACCTTGAGGCAGCCTGAAGATGGAGCTAAACAACTTCAGACCCAGGTAAACAACGACCTCGTGGCGCCTGGGGGTCGTGACTGCTGCGTGCACGCTGCCTACCCAGCCAATGGGAGCAGACCACCGGCGTGTGGACACCGACCTCTGGCCTATCCAAAGCTGTCTTTGTGCTCGTGTTCAGCCCCAAACCCTATATAACCTGTTCACCCCCCTAATAAAGTCCTGAACGTTCATGCTTTTAACTTTAGCATGTGGCTGTATCTCTGTGAGAAAAATGCACATGTGACTAGAAGCCCAAACCCAGGGTCATGTCGGGGCTGGCAGTGGGGGCACAGAAAGTCCTCTCACAACAACGAAGCACCCCCTTTTTCCCCAACACCACACTGACATATGTGTTAAACTGTTCATGGTGCATGGTGTTAAACTGTTCAAAGTCTCAGGACAGACCTCCAGAAGATCCTGTTATCACAAATATCATTGGGCCATGTTTCAAGACACCATTAAATCCCTACTGTGAAACACAGCCTGTCTGTTCTCAGTGTCAGTCACAGTTTTTATTTTCCTTAACAGTAAAGGCACAGCATCACAATTGTTCTTAAGGTGTCCCATAGGAGGGTGGCATAGAGCAGACTTCATTTGTCACCCAGCTATGCCCAAGTTGGATCTGTTTATCAGACTGTTTCTTGGACCAAGGCTGTACACTAGTAATAGGTCTCTTTAGCTGATGGAACTGATGGTGCAGTAGAACACCTACAGAAAACTGTGTGAAGTTTACCATTTTCCAGTCCAGAACCCTGTAACTTTGATTTGTAGGTTGTTCAGGGGATAGAAGGAACAAATTCTTTAACTGTAGCTAAATTTGTGTTGCAGTAGCACAAGGAATAGTAAAGGCCAAGGGGAACTTTTACTCTCGTGACACATCTCTCCTGCAGCCCTGTCCTACCTTGTTTTACCTCCATTGCAAAGGATGATCTGAGGGCAGGAACAGAGATGTGAAATACAGTCAGGAGAATCCTTCACTATGTCTGAAATCAGGGTATCAAGATGAACCAATATTTCACCTAAAATTTCCCCTGGAACATCTCAAATCTGATATTTCTCTCATGTACTTTCCTGTTAAGTTAAGGATAAAAATGCTTAAGCTTAGAGTTATACCAATGTAAAAATTATATGAAAAACAATGCAATTAAAAAGGGAGCAATTAATTTTCTGGCCAGCCAGCTAATTAGTTTCTGGATCTGGCTTAACTACAAGATAAAAGCAAGGGGATTTAATGTTAGGGTGCCATATAGTAGAAAGTTTAAGCAACGAGGTGTCTATTCCTGTCTTGATCTGGCAGTTTATAAATCTATGTACCAGAAATTACAAGAAAACTCTGTGCTCAAACAAACAAACAAACAAGTGAGAATAAATGCACTTATTACATTTTTCATCCAATATTTAAACACTTGGACAGATCTTCAATGTGTGTAATTAATCGTGGCATTTACCACACAGTCAGAATTTTGGCAATGTACAAAAAAATGGAAAAAGGCACTAAAAGAAAAAGAAAGAACAAAGAGGAAAAAGAAAACTCCTTGAAGTGGGCAACCTCAAGGTCTGCTCTGTAAATCATCATTCAGATCCTTACGCAAAGTTTGCTCTCTGTATACAAGAAAGTATTTTCATCAAGTAGCAGTTTCAAGAGGCAAGTTAACTGCCCTACGGATTCTGAACACAGAAATAAAAACCTTTTGCCACCCAGCTCTGCTGCCAGCATCAGCTCCTGACGTGATCCCGGGCACGAGACACCTGTGTTTCACTCTGTGCTTGGAAAACAGTCTGCAAAACAAAACACTTTTACTCCAAGCAGGCAGCACAGGCAGTACACAGCAGCAAAAAATGTGATCCCTCATAGAGAGATGAAGTTCCATAAAACTGCACAGCTTAAGGCCACACAGAAAACCTGTGAATGTATTGGGAATCAAAGCCAGACCTTCACAGTTCAGCTCCCACTTTGCTTTTACTGCCAGAATATCCTTTGTTCTCCCCACCCAAACTTCACCTCAGCTGGCAGCAGAAAGGCCTCCCATCACATCCTAAGGCATGCTGCTAATTAGCATCCTGCAAAACAGAGGTTCTGGATTCCTATACAACTCTTCCCCACTTCATATTTCCTTTAATAGTCCCAGGAACTATTTTTACACCTCCATGCAACACAGAAAGACAACTGACTTCAGTCTCCCATGGTGTATTTTCACTGCCTGGATTCAGACACTACCAGCGTTCCAGCTGAAGACAAGTTTTCTGTCATACATATCCTGGTTTTGAAGTGTCTTTAATGGGGAGGGAAAAGAAACCGTACAACAGGAACGTTACAGCACCACAGTCCACATGAGGTCCTGCAAATTTAATCTGCTTTTCCCTCCCACCCTGCCTGTAATAAAACCAGAAGACCTGGAAAACATTCCTGGGCCTCTTAAGGGTGCCTGGAGAGCCACCACCAGGCATAAATAGCCAAGGAGAAAGACAGTCTCCTACATGCTCAGCTGGGTTTGCTGCACAAACACTGTTTTCTGAGAGCAAACTTGAGGGAAGGAGGGGAAAGTTGGGTGTGAAGGTCATTAAACAAGGAAATTCTATAAATAGGAAAAAAGAGAAGCTTGGGGACTGTAAGGAATTAAGGTGATCCGTTTTGGGCACTGGGAGGCCTCAGAACACCTGGCATACTTATTTCTATTTTAAAAGAGGAAATGGTATGGTCAGAGCTTCCTTTACTGGAGCTCTGTTAAGGACAGAGAGCAAGGAGGTGGCAGTATTTGGTATTTAGTTTGGGTGATTTGTCCTGACAGTTCTCTTTTGAAAGGAGTAGCTGAAATTCACAGTTCTTTGGCAGGAAAGAAGGAGAGGAGGGAAAAGCCAATCTTTGCAAATATTTTCTATTACTTTTGCCTTTCACCACTAAGTCTTCCACATTATGAATTAATTCAATTTCTTTGGCATCTTGGTGAAAACCCACTGTGTTTCAAGGAAAATTCATATCAAACCCATGCCAAAATTGTACATTTCAGTGTTTTTGGTACAAATTGGAGTAGACTGAGTTGGCCCAACAGATTAACCAATAAAGAGGAACTTAAAACATTATGCACTTACAAATTTGCAGTCCACAGGGAATTCAAACCAGATGATTTTCATGTGTGTTTTCTGAGTTATTTCAGTAGAAATGGTTTAAAGAAGAATTTAATTTACACTATGAATTAAAAACACAACTTCAAATGCACATTAGTGTGTCAGTGTAGGGAAATTCTTTTAATTCATGCTTCCTCAGTGAGGATGTTCAGAAGTTCCTCCTAAAGAAAACCACAGAACTGAGAAGACTGTTCCCTTAATACAGCTTTGAGTGAAGTTGAAGCAACACCTCCTATTTACTCCTCATACCATTTAACACAGTTCTTTTAGTAAAAGGGCTCACCTGAGTCCATTCCCTGATTCTCAGCCTCACCCTTGCCTGAGGATTCAGCCCACCTCCACAGATGATATTTAACCTCTGCATTCACAGTACAAGGGGTTAGACTTCCTGAAGAAGACCGGAGGAATCTTTCCTTCAGCTGAAAGGCAACAGCAGCTTCAAGTGCCTGAAGGTAGATATCCAAGCTTTGTTCAGTAAGGTGACAAAGCAAGTGTCCACATCTCTTACAAAGTGAACTGGAAAGATATACTTTTCCCCACTCAGCCAACCCCACTTGTATATCTTGCAGTTACACAAATTTTTTGACTCCTGCCTGCTCTCTCATTCCTTCACTTTTTCCTTTATTTATGCCTCAGATGTCTAAACATTCCTAAAATCTCTTGTGCTGTGTTGACTGGAAAAGTTCTCATTTTCTCACAGATTAAACATAAAGACTGAGCAACATGGCATATGGTAAGCCAAAGAATTGAATATCTTATTTCTGGAGTCAAAAGGATGAGGGTTTGGGGGCTTCTTTTTCCTCATTTCTTTACTCCTCTTTGTTTTTCTGGCATGTGAGTTGTCTCTCTACAGCCACACACTGCCTTTTTTTACCTCAGCTGCTCTGTGCAACATCCCTTACATTGCATTAACTTCTGTTACTAAATTCAAATCATCATTGTCTGACATTTTCTTATCTTCATCTCATGCAACAAAGACCTGCAAAGCCTTCAAAAGAGAATTTTTGAGCCAGAGGAAAATCCTTGCTTAACTCCCAGTGAAAAATAGCACTCCTTAGACTTCCACTCTGCAGAAACAGAGCAGCCCCACAGAGCTGGTCCATGACTTCAGCAGTTGTGCTGCACCTCTTGCCTTGACTTCTCATTGCCAAACCCACCAGGGGAGTGAATCCAAGCTCTGCATACAGTACATACTAGATGTTGTTCACTCTGGATGAGTAGGGATTGCGTGTCTCCCAGAGTCACAGAAAATACACTCAGGGAACAAGTAGAAGGTTCAGACATTGCTGTTTTCCATCCTGGTGCCCTCATCAAGGGACACACTTTGTCACAGAGATGAAGCTACGTCTGTCACTGCCCACCACCTTTCCAATACAGCCCTATTTGGAATGACCCCACAGATGGATTTTCTACCTCTGCCTACCATAGCAAGTACAAGAACACCACATTTTAGATGGATAAGCTCAGTACACAAGACAGAGGTCTTGCTGTCCTCAAGTTGGCTCTGAAAGGAGGCACAAGTGATTAGGCATAAAGCTCACAGAATAAGAGATAGTATCTCCTCTGGCCCAAAGCTTGCTGGTACAAAGTCAGCCTGTCAAAGCAGTTTGTTCCACCTCAATCCAGAAGAGTGAGTTTATACAAAGGAACAAGTGACTATGTGTCCTGGGATCACAGTATTTCTAACAATGCTCTTGGAGCCTTAAAGCTAAGTTTAGGGCATAGCTATACCACAGCCTTCCAGCAAATAAACCTTTCTTGTACAGGGTTTGAGACCCAGATATAATTTTTGCCTTCATCCATCAAATACATGATACATTAACAGATGCAACAAGATCCACAGAACCATCCCTCTAGAGCCCTAAACAGCCATATGCACATTTGCAAATGCCATCAGACATTTCCCAGGCATAGGCTAAACTGTGAAATGGTGAGTGTAAATGACACCAGGAACACACCAAAAAAATTTAAAAAAAAAATATTGTGGAGCATAGTACCGTGGTTGGGAAAGTCATTATCCTCAGCCTGTAATCTGCCAATAATTGTCCACCCATCAATGCCTTCAAATCAGAACGGGCTGTCTCTCAAAAAGATATGCCTTGTTCAATTACAAATTACAATGCTGAACTGGAGGAAGTTTTACAGCCCGTCGTTAATGCAGTTATAATGGTCCCTCCTGCTCTTATAGTTCCATGATTGTTTGAAACATTAGGAAAGGTAATGGAATCAGAAAAGAATTCTGCTTACTCCTCTACTGAAGGAAATTTAAACTGTCTCAAATGTATCAGTACATTCGGAGATTCCCAATTATAAAGACTTCAGCTGTCCACAGAGGTGAAAAAAATTAAGCTCATAAGGAAAGCAAGACACAAAACAAGTTGCTACAATGGCTGGAATGACATTTTCAGACTAGTCAGTTCTATGTACATAAAACATGTTGCTCCTGGTAACAGAAAAACAAACATCCTCCAGAGCCTGTAAGTGCAATTTGGGTGGGATTTTTCAAAAGTACTCAAGGTACTCTGAAACCCAATTTCCACTGACTTGCAGGTGTGTTTGAAAATTTCCACACTTGTGTCCCACCCTTCCTTCTCAGCCTGCCATTCACCATCACAGAACAGGATGACACTGAAACTAATTTTGAAAGAAAACTTCAATAGACGAGTTTTCGGGCAGCTTGTACCTTGAAAATGTCAATAAGACCATCGTCATGAGATGAATAATGACACCAACATTACCAATAAAAAGAACACACTAATATCTGGCAGATTCCAGGAACTCAGTTCCAAGTTGGTATTGCTCCACACAAAATATTGGCTTATTTCCCAGTAAAATGATTTCCAACCTTTCTTGTAGCCAGGCATTGACAGGTTACCACAGAGATGCAAATTTTCAGTTCATGACACCCACGAGAAATTTTGCAAATCAAACAGCAAGATAAAACTGTACTCATAGGTTGTACAAATGGCATTTCAGCAGTGCTTAGAAAAACATTACTTCTGAAAATTTGTGCCATGGATATTATACTTTCTGTATACGTGGTTGTTCAACAAAACAAAAAGTTTCATGGCAAGTATTAATGGGCAAATAAACAGACAGAGGAAGTCAGGATGACAGATGTGCATTGAAAAGCAACTTTTCAGTGCAAATGTCAGTGCTAGGAAGCCACAGGAGCAGGTAAACCAATGTGCAAGTTTAAAGCAACATCTGATATAGAAATTCTAGAATGAAAATGCATCTGAAAATAAACAAGACTACACTTTTTAAATTGAACTTAACTTACAGGCAAGTTTGTCAACCTTATTTCTGCACCTTATCTAGGAAAAAGTTCACAAATCAATAACCAGAGTCTGTAACCACCAAACTGCATTGAAAAGAGGAAAGGTTTCAGCATCCTTCACACAAAGGATGTTCCTTTAATATTAGAGTTAGGAATAAGTGAGCAGTGGGATCTCTCTTGCTTGAACAAAAACGTTTAGTTTTTCAGGTTTTGAGAGTGAAATAATTCTGTATCTTAGAACTTTCTGGTGTAAAAAATACCTCCAACAATTGCTCTCCAGCCACCAGATTCCCATTTTCCAATTAAAAGTGATCTCACACACACTCTTTGAAGAAAAAGATGCTTTACCTGTAGGGAATATACATACAGTCTCCTTATTTCAGCGTGTAGGTCAGGAAGCCAACTTTATTCAGTACCTTCTTACTCAGCTTCAACAGAAGAGGTTCAGAGTCCAAAATTTGGAATTATTTTGGTTTTTGTCAGGAGTAGTCTTCATTTCTTTATTGGCTTCAGATCCTTACCAGTATCTAATGCGAACGGTAGTCAGTGCACATTGACTTCCTACCCTTCCCCAAGTATTTTTTTAGCCTATTTTATAGATATTTTTGAAGTCCCTATTTTTCAAATTATTTTAAAAAAATTCGTTTCTCTGTGATTCTATTAAAGAGGGCAGAAAGAATAGAGAAGTATGGGAAAATGCAAAATTTACCCATTTCTTTTTTCCTGCATGAAGCTACAAAGAAGTCCAGTGATTTCTTGATTTAAAAAACAAAACAAAACAAAACCAACAACAAAAAACAAACAGAAAAAAACCAAAACCCCACCCACCTCATTATAAGGACCTCAGACATCAAATAAATGACTGCTAATAAAAACTGCTGTTTAACATCAGTTGTTGCTATCAGAAAAAACGAAAATAAACAGATTATTCTCTTTCAGTAACATCATGTTTGGTGGCCTTCAAAGAGTTGCCCAGGAGCACCAGGATTTCCTGAGCACACCTACTCCAGTCCAGGAGTTCATGGCACTTTGCAAACTTGCTTCTCAAGCTTCTCTGTGGTACAGGTTTTGCTGCATTTATGGGTGACATCTCAGGTGAACAAGCTGGAGCACAGAGAGTAGAAGGGTCACATTTTTTTCCAAAGCCTATATGAAGTGAAAGCAGATAATGGCAGCATAAGGAAAGGGTTTGTACTGTGGCTCATCCAGTGATCTCAAGTCAAGTTCATTCTGTACAATGAGCCTCAGAACAGGAAAGGCAGAATGAAGCTGTACCTGTTAGACTTTGCTGTGAGGCATTTGCTTTTCAAAGTTGCTGTTTTGGCAAACAAAGTCCCAAGAATAAATTAAAAACAAAACAAATAATTAAAATACTTTTTTAAAATTTGCAAGCTTACTATGGCCTATTGTGGTGGTCTTGAGCGACAACCACTTTCTGACTTTACTGAGGTCAAGGAAATGGGTGACATTTGAAAATGACATCTCTGAAGGGAAGACCTGGGTCTCTCCTGGGTCTCTGTTCTTTATTTATGTGTGTTGGGGCTTGAGTCTTCATGAGCTGCTCTGAGAGCAGGGGATAATTTGTTTTGATTTTTGGATTTACATAAAAAACAAGGAATTCTAGATACCCCAAGGCAATCTGGACTAAGGGGCCATGTGTGTCAGCCCGTCACAAAATCCCCTCCCCAGAGAGACATATGAAGGCTTTATGAATATGGGATGAACTGCAGTAGGAAAAATCACGTATGTGCTTCTGAAACACTTATATGTCTCTCATTGCAGACTAGAATTTATCTCCAGTTAATTTCTGTGTTTAACTTTGCACATCCATTTAGACCAGACTTCCATGAGACATACTGCCAACAAAGAAAAGAGAGGTCTGATAGGTCACTGGAGTGCATGGTTGGAGATCTCTTTTCTGCATCCCCAGAAAGACTTTTGCGTCTCTAGACCCAAACTCATTTATATTGTCAAATTTTGGCACAGGGACATGAAACACAGCAATAAAAATATAAGATTTTGGGGTCATTAAACCATGGTAAATTGTAATAATAAGCATTCATTGTACAAGAACTACAGGGACAGCCTCCACTTTTCATAAAGGAGTTAAACATGCACAAACCCACACAGATTTGGATATCTATAATTCCTTATAAAGATTTTAAGAAATATAATTTAATTAGCCTACATTAGTATGGGAACACAAATAGGAAGGAGATGATTTATCATATGATTTTCTCACTTGGTCTTGTTAGGAAAACAAAATTGGTTGCATTATACACAGAACTGGAAATATTGTAAGCAAATAAATCATATTGTAAAGGAAACTTGAATATATATATTACATCAAGGTTATTCAAAATCTGGTCCAAAAATGTTTTATCAACTCCTTTCTACTGTCCCCATTCAATGCATTCATTAGTGGAAAACCCCAAAATAAATGGAATTATTTGTAATCTGCCATAAAAATACCTTTTATTTAACCTGTTCTCATGATTCTGTGGAGCATAATAATAAAGACAGGAATTTGTTCAGGGTTAGATAACAAATAGTGGTTTAGAAAATGTATGTTTTTTGGAAACAAAGTATTTTGAAACCAGTTTGTCACATATCTTATCAAAACCATAGTGAGCTGTAAAGGAGACTTTCTTGCTCTAGAAGTGTAAGACATTTATAAAAAAAAATCTTTAATCTTTGTTGACTTTGTAAAGCCAATTTGTTAAAACATGTCTGCTTTCTTCCCATAGAAATAAGAATGAGCGCCCAAGAAAAACCCCAGGTAAGAGAGTTTGAGCTCATCTGAGATTCTGGAAATGCAGAAAAAAGCCAACAGCAAAACCCTCTTCAACATCCCTGAGTGAGGAATTGATAATTGGGCGTTTCAAACATTGTAACCCATCTTTTCTGTCTTTCTCTCTAGTTCTGCTAAATTGTTGTGGTCATGTAATGTGTTAAGGCACGCCAACAGTTTTAAGACTGTATTATCCACTGCTGTGTAAATTAGTGATGAATTATTATCCTTTGACCTGGTCTTCAAGTGTGTTAATGTCCCTAGGAAAAACACAGTAAAATTATTTATGTCTCCTGTAATTTGTCATCATAGGATGCCCAGGAGGGAAGGCTGCAAGTCTCCCGTGCTCACAGCATGAGAGACTGTGGTCCACAGGGGAAAGAGATTTTGGGAGAATGGAGATTGACTCAGCTTTCCTTTCAGACTACATTTATGAATAAAATATCAAAAATTATGCTTGTACCACAGCAGAGACCTATGTGCACATCCTACTGAAATTGGTCAATACCTCAGTTAACAACCATGGGTCAGGTATGAGGAAAGTCAGACTTTTCTCTGAATGAGTAAAAGATGTGCCATACAGCCCTGGTAAGTCCCTGACTCACGTAGATGTGAGGTTCTCAAAGTGAAGGATCTCTAAATTAATGGGAAAGAGGTAAATAGAGAGGTCTTTACCTTCACACAACACCCAGCTACCACAGCCCTTTCCTCCGTGAGTGTCAGATCTGTCCCATACCAGCCCAGAAAGTAAAAAAGTGGGAAGATCTTGACTTCTTAGTCTTCCTATATGTTTTTATAAGCCCTGCTTTCAGACTAAGTTGTACCCAGAGCAAGATGGAGTGTTATCAGCCCAGGCTAGTACTGTTCTCAGCATAACCAGCCATGAATGCCTGACTATTTGTTCCTTACTGATATCCTATTATATTAGTATAATACAGGCCAACTTTTCTAATATTTACCTTGTTATCACTTATGTACATCTCTTGACTTCTGTGTTTGCCTTCCTCCCAGTAAATTTGTACCGTGTTCCCGTGGCTCTTGGCCCTTCCCCTCTGAAAGCACACTCTGCTCCGGCAGTGAGTGTGCACAGTGCACCAGGACCTCGACCTGTTCCAGAGGAGCCCAACAAATTTCACCATCCCCCTCCACTTTCTTCATGATTTTTAAGGTTCAGACATGTTTAACCATGGAGATCTCACTTCACCACAATACTTTCATTTAATAGCATGACACAGACATGCATATTAGATGGCACAAAGCTCTCTGGGTGAACAATGGAGTGCCACAGGAATGAACCTGCTGTGTCCCAGCTTTACTATCTACAAGGAACATTCCCTATCATGCACCACTCCACACCCAGCCTTCCTCTTAAAAATAACTAGCTGGTTTGGTAGAGCCCATGGGTATGTTTACATTAGATTTATATTAGTTACCAAGGGCCTGGAACCCAGTAAAGTAATGGATAACCAGGTTATCTGGTGGAGAGTTGATAAACATAATGCATGGCTATAATGAGCACATAACTGGTTCATGATTCATCATGGCAGGTTTTTTTCAAGTGTTTTGGGATTCTGGTCCTCAGCCCAGGAATCACAAAACTTCCCTGCCAGCTGCAGCAAATTAGCACTCTGATTCTGACATATTTTGGGTAAACTGTAGGTTGGGGTGGAGGGGGAGAAGTATGGAGCTGCAATAGCTGCAGACTAAACCCAAAGCAACTAATTCTCAGCCACCCACCATTAAAAATATTGTGTAAAATTAAAGAATGCAAATTAGTGCTAGTTCTGCACTTTCGTGTACCAAAGTGTGGCTGGATCAGCTGCATTCATTCAAAACACTGAATCATCTAATCGCAAGTTGAGAGAGGAAGTATTAAAAGAAAAAGCTGTAAATTCCAACAGTCCTTGAGATCACTGGAATATATATTAGAGAAGGATGATCCAATTCAGGAAAACTTAAAAATAAAATTCTTTTCAGTTTAAAGATTAGCTGATGATCTGAAAAACTTTATTAAAACTTTAAAACATGATACAAATTAGCATTTAATTTTCAACTGGGGAGTTCTGTCTGTACATTCTTGGAATGTGGCCATACTGGCAGGGGGATTGGCAAAAGAAGACTAACTCTTGTCACACATCCTGTTTTGCTGCATCAGGGAAATCAGACAACAAAGCTGAGTTCATGATTTTTGCTGCTAACTGGAACCCACTTGTCACATGTTTGGTGTTCATCAATTGCTAACAGAACTCCAGATAAATCGAAGAGAAAATGTTTGCTTTCTATAAAGAAATTAATGTTTATGTCAACCATTATTTTCTTCTTTGATGGTCTGATTCAACTGCTCCCATCAAGGAAGCAGCTTATTTTAATAAATCACAATTCTGTGACAATCTCCTTGTGTTATTGGTCAGGAAAACTCCTAAGTGTGTACCTAAGTGCTTCCTTTCAATAATTCCTTTACAAATCAGAGCCTCCAGGAAAGAGACAGCAGGGAGGTGTTGACCACTTCTGCAAACCCAACAGGCTGGGCACAGGCTCAGAAAAGTCCCAAAGCATGTGTGCAACTTCAAGCCTGTTCAGTAGTCAATTCCTATTCATTGAAAGTCTTAAGCAGGGTGGACTTGAAAAAAACAAACAAAAAAAAGGTGGACTTGATTCTGTGTTTATGGTCAGGAGTATAATTAAGTGGCTTGCTGAATTGTTGATATAATCAAGTGTCTAAATAGTTCCTGGTCAGTTTTGGTTGGGTCAAATACTGTTGGAATTGTGCCTTTTTTTTTTTCTTTTTTT
>JAWWEV010000095.1:6146232-6169003 GCA_035583235.1 Hafferia zeledoni
ATGCAACTTTTGTTTCAACTTTTGCAATGAGTAATTCTGTTGTTACTTTTTTTTTTTTTTTTTTTTTTTAAGATTACAGGAATCTACAGGCCTGTTAGTGTAACAATACCAAAATGCAGAGACTACAATACAGTACAGAGCCAGAAGGCACCTGGATAAATAAAATCTAATTGAGAAGTGTTAGCATGACTTCTGTAAAGAGCAGCCCCTTCTTACAAGCCTCTTGCAGGTCTTTGAAGGGATGAACAAACATTTGCACAAGGGTCTTTCACATCATACGATCTGCTTGGATTTCTTACAAATGTCTAACAAATCCCTTCACCTGAGGCATCCAAGGACACCAAGCAACCGTGGCACAGCTGGGATAGTCTTGACAAGTATGGATAGTTCATAAAAAGGAAACAGAAGGTCTGGGATAATGGTCAATTCCTGCAAAGGTCACCCACCTACAGCTGTGCTCTGTGACCCGTGTTTTTCCACTTTTTCATAAGTGACTTGCTAAAAAGGGAGATGGGCTTTCTACAAAGTTTCTCAAGGCAGTAAGAAAAGCAGTGAAGAATTACAGTGAGGCCTGGATGGAAAGATAGGCAGTTTTGTGAAAATGTCAGCTCAGTTCTTGGCAGCAGCCAAAAAAGAAAACCAAATGTTAAGAACTGCAAGGGAAAACAATGAAAAGCAGAACAGATGACCTTGCTCTGCCACTATGCAGATCTGTGTTTTACCTATGCTATACAATTTTGTAGCTGTGTTTCAACATTTTTGGCTGAGCAACTGCATTACTACCCCATACTCTTCTAAACAGGCCTTCTGAAAATGGGGGATGTACAAGAAAATTCCCATTAAAAAGGTAAAGAAGTAGCAACTACCTACCACTGTATGCAGGAAATCTAGAACCAGAAGTGTTCCAATGATATTTGTTGATGTCAGAAACATAAAGAAAGCAAATGTAACCATTTTTTTCCTTCTGTTTGTTCTCAAATAAAAAATTGGGAGAGGGAAAAAAAACAATAATGATCTTGAGAAAGCTTAAAATGCTTTAAATACTTTTGTCCAATGGAAAATCCCCTATTGTCAGATGGTTCTTTCTCATTATTAACAATTCTGTGCATTCTGAACATAACTGCAAATACTGCAGAATCAAGGTTCTGGCAGAAACAAGCCCAACAAAGCAAACCACATTTGTAATCAGCTTTCAGATGTAGATTCCCAATCACAATCTTGAGATATGGTTACAATGTAAATGATACAACTTCACAGCAATTGAAAAAAATATTCCTTATAACATATTAGCCTGTGGAATACCTCCTGAGGAGAAAAAGTGAATTTCAATGCTTTCACTACATTTAAAAACGGAATGTGGAAGTACTGAAAAGCATAAGAGTTGTCCACCATTGTGTGACCTTGTGAAGATGACCTTAGCAACACTAAGATTTGGGAATTGGAAGCCATATTTGATAATATTTTACAGCCAAAATGTCAGGGGTCAAGCACCTGTCTTGTTTTCTAGATACTGGAAGGGAAGCAAATCTGGAGGATATCTGCAAGATGTTATAAAAAAAGATAGCTTAACTACTATTATTGGCTGAAAACTGAAAATATTCTTTAATTTATCTAATGGCATATTATTAAAAAGACTGAGGAGACAGAAGTAAGTTCACTTTTTAGGAAGATTGTACATGTGAAAAAAGCTGTATCCTTCTGTGGAGGGTCTATTCCACTTCAAATTCTGTACCCACCCCCTCAGAAGGCGTAAGACTGGATGGGTGTCACAGATCATGTGGGATCTTGTGCCACAAAGTTGTGGTTCTGTGGTTAGTTCAACTTTCTCTTTCTTTCTCAGTCATCACAAACCTAATTTCAAATGGGTTTCAGGTACCTGCCTTTCAGGTTTACTTACAGGCTTGTGCTTTTAATTAATTTAAAGCCATTCCCAGGTGGATGAAGTACAAGACTTTCTCAGTGCCTCCTCCCATACTGTCTTCATCTTTAAAGGACCACCTGGATTTCTCCCTTTCCCTACTTTCACAGCCTCAGCTGACAAAGCTTCTTGACTGTTGAGTTTGTGGCTGCCTTTGCATCCAAGGAATTTGGCAATCAGTGTATGGAAGAAACAACTTCATGCAATTTCATTATGTGAAAACAGTATCCAGGATGATTGTGTTATGATGAGGTTGCTGCTGATTTCAGAAACACAAGGGAAGCTTCACCCTCCGGTAAAAGAGGAGAGTAAATAGAGCTGGTACCACCCCACATGCAAAACCCCAATTTTACAGCAACTCAGCCTCAAGCTGAATTTCCAAAAGTTAAAGACTGTAAGCTCCAGTCTACCCTTTGCCTTTCTCCAAGTAGAACAGATAGACTGTCCCAACATCACTTCAGTAGGTGTAGTCCCTTCACAGCGGGCACAAACCAGTTTCTTTAAAAAGAAAAGTATATAAAAAAAGAAATCTTTGTAAAGGATGTTGGTTGGTTTTTGTTGTTTTTTTTTTTCCCTCCGGAAGTGAAGTGACTAAAGCAAGAGGCATCTTGGGCATATTCACCACTCTCCTTCGGACACGTGAGGCTGTTGGAAACTCTGTGTCAGTTACCACATCTCACAGCAGATGCTGTGCCAATCCATTTATAAATGCCAGCAATCTCATCCCTACTTTAACTCCTTATTTGCCCCTCTCTCTTTTTTTTCCAAGCCACTCATCATCAGGGCTTTTCCTTGCCCTCTCCTTGCTGGCTGCAGTGAGCTCCACTGTGGCTGACCTGAGGAGGAAACACCCCATGGCCTCTATCTTGGCTTGCCAGACCAACAGAATCCCACACATACCTTCCTCTCAGCATACACTGAATAAAAATGTGATTTCTTGCATTCATATTGAACGAGGAGCTGCTTGAAGAAATTGAACACACACAAAACCTCACGTTTCACCTGCTCTCCACAAAATAAGGTCACTTTTGTCTGATGAAGTAAACCAAAGTTGGAGGGTCCTTCCATATATCAGTTTTAAAGGAAACATCGTGGGGCACAAAGCAGCATCACACCAAGCCCATCACAAAAGCACTTTGAAGCCAGAGGACGAAGATTACAACACAAGTTATCTTCTTTGACACCTGCAGGAAATACAGTTTATTTCAAGAGAAGCTGGACTCCATCATGATTAGCTGGAGCAAAAAATACCAGGGAACAATTTCCACCCAGGTCAAGTTCATGGGAGGCTCAGGAGCCTTGTGAGTGAAGCAAGGAATGGTCTCCTTCCTTCCACATGCACAAAGTACCACACTGGGTCCTCCCCCTGGAGAGCACCAAGGTGTCACCCATGCAGGAGGCCTGGCAGGAACAGCCTGGATGCTGCAGGGAGGGTACCACAGCTGATTGAGGGATGCTGAGGCACTGCTGGTTGCAAGCCTGGGACAGAACAGTGTCACCACTCTGCTGAGGAGGGAGGAGACTGCCGAAAGGGAGACACAGATCCTCACCAAGACATCATTGTGGGAGTTGGTATCTGATTGAAAGGAAAGGCTGTGGTTTCTTGAAACAGGAGTAAAACGCCTCCCCACTTTGCTACAGGCAGTTGTTAAAAAGAAGGACTAACAGCTGCTGTGCCCATGGAATGAACTGAGTGAAGTGGCTCATAGAGAAAATGCAAGCTCTGGAATCATTCCTGTCAAGGACAACTCATCTAGAGGATAAGAAATTTATCCAAGCATACTCGCATGTGCCCAGAGAATTGAATCTGAGGTAAACAACAGATAAGAAATCAAACCTCCTTCTCTAAAGCCCTTGATATGCAGATCTTTCTCTTTCCTCTATGTCTCTTGGGTGCCCCCCAAACTCAGCTCAAAAGCTACATTTGCCCTGGGACTTGAGATAGAGACTGATCTAATGACATGGGGAGAAGTCAGAGCTCTGACACTTCTGCTGCTGCTGTTCAGGGGCACTGCTGCTTCACGAGGCAACAAACTTTTCTGTGATGCTGTAGGCAAGACCAGATGGAGGCAAGTCTCTTGTTTTGGAGGAGAGATTAAAATTGTTTCTTTTTCTTATTACTGTTGTACTACTGGTCCATTATCAAGGCTTCCCTCAAGATACTGGTGGGTATGAGACACTCTCTTGTTTGGTTTCTAAACCAGTGCCTTAATGTCTACAGCAGTCTGGAAGCAGCACAAATAATCCCATCCTGGCTTGGAAGGGAGAGAAAACTTGCATGCAACACTGAATGAACATCCCAGAGATGCAGTGACCAGTGATTCACTTTGAGTAATGCTGACTCACTTCAAGGTATTTTCCATGCACACACGCACACGCTGAGAGAGTAAGCAAGAATAAATGCCTGATCTCAAGAAAGTTCAAACTAAATATTGTTGTAACCTTTTACTTTACCCAGAGAGAAAAATCAGTCTCCTTTTTATGGAGAGAGACTGTTTGGCAGAGCAGCCAAAACCAGTTGTTTTTGTTTTTACAGGAGTTTCAAGTCCAGAGATAACTGCTAAAGACAAGTTTTTAGGGTGTGTGGGGCAGGCCACAAAATTGCAAGTGCTTAAAGCTTGGAGTATGTAAACAAAGGCTTGTAAATGCTGCAGGGTCTCAGCATGTACATCTCTCTTGGGGAACTGGGCAAAGTTGAGTGCAATGGCTGCCAGAAGCAATTGCAAACCTTCAGGAATATTGGAGTTACCCTGCTTGTGAGACTGAAGCCCCCAGAACACTTCCATTCTCCCTGTGCAACAGATATATGTCCTCAGCTAAACCTTCCCCATCCATAAGGTGCTTGGGCTGAAGGAGCAATAACACATTGCCCTGGACGAGTGGTACTTCTGCTTCTGCTCCCTGATGTCTAGATCCATCCCAGCAAATGCTCTGCTTAACTCCACTCTCCTGTTACTCATCCATATCTGCTGCACCCTTACCACAGTCAATTTCTACCTTTTTTCTTCAATCCTCAGCAATTTCATGAGCACACACACACTCTGCAGTTTGGGTACATATCACATGGTCACAGCAGCAACACCATTTTCTCTCCTGCAGTTAAGTCCTGCTGTCCCAAGAAGCAGCAGTTCTGGGCCTAGGAGACATCCCTGGCCAACTCACTAGACTTGTGGGATCTCTATGCTGCTCCTGAACAGGTCTGAACACTTGCTCTCTGTGCCATCATTGCCAAAGCCTGCAGGAAGCGATAACAATATTCCCCTTCGGCTCCTTGGCAGGATCAGGTTGCAGACAGCGAGTGCCACTGCTTAGTGGAGTATCCTCACAGAAGCTTTCATGGTTTTGGGGGGTGTGGGGGCTTGGTGAGGTGGTTTTGCCTCTCTTTTCTGTATTTCATTCATACCAAGTTAATTTGTTGAGAATTAAAAGCCCAAGAAAGCTGCAGATCTACCTTACAGTTCCCCAGTATGAGCACGGAACTGTGCCAAGTTGATCTCAGCAGGTGGGATGAGGCAGGAGGCACAGTTTATGGCCAGGAAGAAGCCAGCCAGGTTCTAGGCAACAGCCATGAAGCTAAGCATCCCTTGCAGGGCTGATTTAGACGGCAGATTTTCCCACAGTGGTACCGTTGCCCCTGCAGTGCCCTTCACTGCAATAGTACCTTCCCTGCATCCACGTGCAAGGCGTGTAGCTGGTCAGAGATCATACACCAGCCTGTCCACCTGCAGAGAAGTGGAGTCAATCCCAGCAGCCTTTAATTACCCTCACTGTCCAAGAGGCTGCCTGGAGTTAAGCACATGCACTGTCTGCCAAGGGGAAGGACATGGAACACCTGCTTCAATCTGGGAGCCAACGGGCACTTCATTAGTTTAATCAGATAGAAATAAATAATGACAGTGATAATAAGAAGGAAGAGTGAGTCCAGATTATTAATGCCAAACCAGATCCAAATTGCTGATACACAAAAACTTCCCTGCTCCCCTCCCTCTCCCTGATTTTGTTGTGAAATTTCTTCATTGCCACGTGTTATTAAATGGAGAGCTCTCCACTTCTTCCTCGTAGCATCCAAAATCTGATTCTTTTCCCCCTTTTCTAAACAAGACTCAGTGCCAGCACTCTTGTTCTGTTCAAGGGAAAGTGAGGCACGGGAATTACAGAGGGCTGAGCGCTGCAGCTGTGGCAGCCCCGGAGCCACGCTGTCCCCACCCATCTCACCACAAAGTGTCACGGGCTGGCTGTCACCACCTCAGGGATTTCGGGCTGTCTGCAGTGGGATCACCAGGCAGACAGTAGCCAAACTGATCAGCAGCACAGCCTGCAGACGGGGCTGTGTCACTCAGACTTTGGCTTGCCCACGCTCAGGCGAGCTGTCCCCAGCACCACCCCAAGCTCTGCCCAAACCTGTGCGCACCAGCCAGTTGCTGTTAGAGAAACAAAAGGTGATTTTGGCCCCACATGCCTGTTGATCAGCAGGGACAGGGAAGAGGGTGATTTTTTTTTTGTGGGCAGCAGAAGTGTGAACCCATTTTGTTGAGCCAGAGGTGGGGAGTTTATCCACCACTGTCACTGGGGCTACAGTGTCCTGCATCCATCCTGCTACCCAGTCCAGTTTTCTCTTCAACAAATTCACCTGCTACAGCCCACTAGCAGCCAGCAAAACCAGATAGACCTCCTCAGGATGGTAAAGTCTCCCTGTGATGCTGCACTGACACTCCTGGCTACAGCCTGGAGAGAGAGGAGGGAGGTGGGTAGCTGGGTGTCTCTCAAGCACTGCTGGTGCTGCCTGACCAGGGTATTTATCATCCTCAGCAGATGCAGCAGGTTTGATACTCCAGTAAGAGACTTTGCCTTTACCAAGGTAAGGATTTTGTTAAGGATTCTGCAGGGGGCCTCTTTGGGGAGAATCTGCTGTGCCTGACCTCCCTGCAGTTTATTTGGCTCAGAAGACACCTTCTGTGCTGGATTGTGCTTCTCTTCCCATTCTCTGCATACCTCTGGCCTTTGCTATGAAGAAAAGCAGCAATTAAACCAATCACCCTCTGGAGAAGTGATGAAATCTCTTGTAGGAGAGTAAGGGGTGAGGGGGAAGGTGCTCAGGATCACCTCTGACACTGGCAGAACTGAGCAGCTCCACACATCCAGAATCCTTGCAGGATGGCATTCTGCAATGCGCTGCTCCAATGTCAGAGCCAACTGCAGCTACAGAGAAATGAAAACTCATATATGTATAATCTTTGCAGGCGCCATCAGCAGTATGAGGCAAAACAGCTTTGAAAACACTTACTCATATTCCAACCACTCCCAGTACTGGAAATATCACCAATGATAAATCACATCTTTTCATTAACTTTGGTTTTTTCTTTTCTTCAGTACCAATCTAGCCAAAAATTTATCATATTACAAATTTCTATTTGTTTTTGCTATTTATTCCTCCTTCTCTTATTTTTTTTAATTTGGTATTTTGCCTACTTCTTTGAAAGGCTTGAGGAAGAGTACTGACACTTCCCAGGGAATTCAGCATCAAAGACTTCAACAGACAGTTTGTCCCAGGGCATAGGACTACATCAATATAATGTCTTGTCAACAGCTGTACTACTCAGAATTTAAGTTTCCAATTCTCTTGGTCTTGAGTGACTGCTGGTCTTACCACTGAGTATCAGCAGAGGGGTGAGAAAGGCAAGTTCTCACTTAACCACTGAGCTGTCAAGTGAAAGAGATCAGATCAATATACAACTTTCTCTGCTACTCCATCATAGTATTGACCATTTCATTTAGACTCAGAAATGCCTTGGACCCAACCTGCATTTCCCAAAGTGAAAATACTCTCTGGTTTTCTAATTTTGATTTTTAATTATTTTTTTCTAATTATGCTTGTGCATCAGAGACAGGAGATGATAAACTGGAAAGAGTAAGGTCCTCTTCAGTACAGTGGGACTTTTGTTCAGAAAAATTTTTAACATTTTCCCTCTGGTTTTAGGTCCCAACTAATTCACATGTGTCCCCTACCCAGCTGAATTGTTAATCCTTCTCCATATGGGGTTTTAGGCAATTCTTTCAGCATTTACCTCTATCCAAATATCCAAAGATACTTCACCTCCAACCCTAAAATACTGAATAGATTTTAAATACCTGTGAGACCTGTTCTTCAGAGTCCTTCAGATACAAGCTTTAAAACAGCTCCATGTCTTCTCTATATTCCTCCCATATAAATAATATGCTCTAATCTTGACTGGGATCCTCACACAGATAATGACAGATCATCAATCTCTTGGGAAGTCCGTGTCTTTCATCATGACACCCAAGCCTCAGCATGTTTTTGTCCACATTGTCCCACCTGTTATGCTAAAAGCCCTAGGAGAAGTACAGTGATATAGGACATCCCCCAGAGACAAAAGCGGAAGAAGGAAGGGAGCAAAACACCTAATTCAAGGTACTGCTGGCTCCTTGTTCCTTTGTTTCACCTTCAAACAATGGGGCTCCATAAGAGAGTGTGCCTTTCCCCTTTTAATTGTATTTAATTTTTTCACAGTTGTCTAGGACAGCATGAGTGGTAAAAATTTGTTTGTTTGGGGCAGTTTTCTGAATCAGCCTGCATTTATTGGCCTGACATACATGAAGTCTGACATTTTAACTATGTCTAGGATTCCCCTGTATCTTATTCTACTGCAGCTTGGACTGTGCTAGACAGCAAACAGACTCAAAGTACCCTGTATAATATATGTGAAGGCAGTTCTTCTCAGTAAATGTCAGTTATCAGCAGGGTTGGGAAGGAAAAACAAGGAGGGAATCCTTTCACGCATTAATGGCTTGCATCAGGGAACAGATCACTTGAGTTTCATTTGAGTAGGTCTTATTAAGAATGGCTGAAATTGTGAATCACTGACCAGTGAGGTACAGTGATGGTTGGGTTTGATGTGACACCTGTTTGTAGCAGCTCTGACAGAGACTCTCTGGGGTCTTGCAAGGGATCATCAGGAAGAGGCGACCCTGACTCCACAGCTGTGTCTCACACACTATCCCTGCTATTGGAAATGTCTGCTGACCTGCCAGCACCACAGGGAACTCAAAGAATACCTGAGCATACTTCACCTGCTGTTTCCAGAAACACACCATTCATGCTAGAAAGACTACAGTTGTCCATAAGAGCCCAGGAACTGGGAAAAGGTCATCTTTGAGATGCTTATTTCCTGTTCAGACTTACAAGATAATCTGGATATGGAGCATGGCAAAATATAGACAAAGCTGAAAGTAGTGCCATTTGTTTTTTTGCCTTTTTTTTGTAAAATGAGAAAAATTAACCTTGCAATGAAGGCTTTCTTCCTATTCACACCAGAAATGGCTCAGTTTTTTTCTTGTCACCTATTCAATGGACCAGTTTAACAACAAGAAGAAAGAACCCACCTCTTCTTCCCCAATGAGATCTGAAGAATCTTCACCAGATCAAACCATTCAATTGGTGAATCTTCCCCCTCCACTTCTTCATAAACTATTTGGAGGACTGATTTCAGTAGTAAAGGGACATTTGTAGGAATGTGGCTGCTTGTACATGGTGTTGAAAAACAAAGATGAAATGTTTTTCCAGCAGACTGCTACAAAGAACTCAGCGTGTTTTAGTGCAAGATTTGCCTTAAGTTTGGGTACCAGCCATTGACTCTCTAATCAAACCTCCAAGGCCCTGTCTGGCTGTTGTTCCAGGTAATGAGGCCCTCAGCCTCCAAGAACCATTCTCAGCTTACAAGGAGTGACCATTCTGACCAGCTGATTACACCATGAAATCTTCACATGGCCAGGATCTGCAAAACACATGCAAAATACCTCAGAAATCCAAATGTCCAGAAGCAAGCTACAAGTCCTTCCCAGGGCATCACAATGGGCTTCCCAGGAGAATGAGGGAGAGGGGATGTGTTGGCTGAACAGGCTCACAGGGTGGTCCAACTGCATCAGTTGCTCATGCTCATACTGACTCCATTCCTTTTGGAACTCAAAAACCTGATGACCAGCAGCCCTCACATCAGCTGTGGTCACCTGAAATAACTCCAGCCTGAGGACCATGCCCCAGCTGCTCTCATGGGATGATTTATTTCTACCACAGCACAGCTGCACCCCTGTAGTCCTTGCTGGTTTCCAGCATGTTCACAGAGAACAACTGGCATTTTGGCATCCTTTCCTGCAGGGCATATGTTTGGCAGTGATTGGCCTCCTTAAATGCTAGACTGAGATATGCTGAGCACAACTTTCCATGACTTCAGAGACAGATGTGTCACTATAAAGCAGAAAAATTGGGTTTGAGCTTTCTAATTCTCCTACAAAGCCAACATTTGAATTAAAAGTAGGCTGGAAAGCAAGGAAAGTGATTTCACTGGTTAATAAATGAGTGGTCCAACCCTTCAGCTGTCAAAGGGAAAGCACCGAACCTGAAAAAATAGTACAGCTCTGTTTTACAGATGAATCTCTAGTAGTGTATAGATGATAAAAGAATAGTCCTAACCCTCTGTGTTGAAGGATTTTGCCCCATCTTCCACCCCCTAACACTTGTGCTAAATCATGTGACTGTAATGTGTGAGTTGCCCCAGGCTAGAACTTTCCCAGTGGATCACCATCACAGCTCTTCTGCAGATCTGTAAGATTGTCTTGTTGCTCAGGGACAGCTGAAAAAAGTGTCAGAAAACATTTCAGAGCAAAAGCTCCTAAAGGAGTTTTAAAACAATGCTGTGGCAAAGCTCTCCTGTGGGATTAATTATGGAATTACTTATATCTTCAGTAATTTAATTTCATAGAAACATAGAATGGGGTCACTGCGAGAGCAGGGACACCTTCCATTAAAACAGGTTGCTCCAAGTCCCATCCAACCTGGCATTGAACACTTCCAGGGATGAGGCACCCAAAACTTCTCTGGCTAACCTGTGCCAGGGCCTCTCCATTCTAATAGATGTTTTCCTAATATCTAAAGTAGGCAATCTAAACCTACTCTCTTTCAGTTTGAAGCCATTCTCCCTTGTCCTGTCACTGTTCAAATTTTTTCATACACTGGTAATGCTTTCTTCCTCTGGTGTACAATCACTTTTATTCTGAATGACTGCACTTATATTCAGAGAAAATTATTATTTGATGAAAGATAAATGCAAGCTTCTTAAATGCCTCAGTGATAAGCAGGCAGTTTTCCTTTTCTTCTTTCTATGCTGGCAAAATAAGAAAAGCCAATGTAGATCTGGCATTCTTCCCAAAAGAGATACTTCTGGTTTTGTTAAGAATGCTCAGAATGCTCAGAGCCAATCATTCATCTTTTCTTTAAAGAAAGAAATCTGGATTGCACATTAACCATGTGCTATATACTAAGTACAAATCTATTGCCCAGATTTTTAATGTGAAATATGTACTCCATTATTGCAGAATTACTTAGGCACTGGAATAACCACTTGCATATCAAAATGTCTATTTTCACTTGAGCAGTTGAGAACTTATATTTAAAAGTGAAACAGCCCTGTAAATGCACATCAATTACATATTCTAAGCTCTGGAAGTATTACTGCTCAGATTGTATAAACTGGATGCTGTAGTTCTAGTTTAAACAAAACTCCACTGGAGTCTGAGGACTGAATGTGCCTCAGCCAATTTTTTCCTTTAAGTCAGTAAGATATATTATTTATTTTAGGACAGGGCTGTGCCTATACAGAGCCTAAACATTGTTGTAAAAGCAGAATTTCTGTTTCCCTTAGTTTGCCACTATTCTTTTTCAAAATCTTTCCCCAAGCTTTTGAAGAATTGAACTTTAAAGATGTTCAGCTAATTTTTAGCAGTTCTAATCATTAAAAAAAAAAGCATTCCTAGTAGATTTTAAAGAAGATGGCACATTCCTGTAAAACACTGTCTTTAATTTAATCATTGTCTTCATACAGAGTGTCCTGTAGAAAAATCTTTTGTCTCACAGCATTACTAGCCTCCTTTTCAAGGGTGCTCTTTCTCCCTGATGAAGCATGAAAATGCTTTTCCCTCACATTCAGTTGGTTACATTTGAAAAACACTCTAATGTTGTCCAAAAGTGATAATAATTTCAAAAATCTACATGTATTTGCACAAAGTCGAGCACCAAAATGAAAACTCTCTACCCTACTTATGGATGACTGTGGAAGATTCCTGGATATGTGTTATTTCTACTGGTGCAGACATGAATTTGGCTCAGAGAGGCTGTTTAAGATGGGGTTGTGGCAGTTTTGGGGCAGGAGACCGAGGTGAGGAGGCCGAATAACACAGGTACAGTCGGCTGTACCCTCTCCATGCTGACAAATCAGGGGCTGTCAGAGCAGCGGAGCCTGCCAGCCCAAAGGCTTCAGGGCAGATCCAAACTGTGATTGCGCCTGTGGTCTATTACGGTGCTCCAAAGGCAGAGATGTTGCAACTGGTGGGAGGGGGGAGTTGGAGAAGGGCTTGGCAAGACTTCAGCCTGCCCTTAGTCTTGTTAAGGACAAAGAGTTTCCACAACCCAGTGGTTTTCTCAAGTGTCAGGCTAGGGTTTCTTATTAAAAAGTCGTCTCCTGACCTAAGTGTCTTTCTTGGGAATGCAGGTTCAATAGTAAGACACAGCCTGAGCTGACAACTTCATGCTAAAACAACTTGATGACTTCCATCTGAAGGTTTGATCCTTCAGTTATGAAGGTCTCTTTAATTAGACAATATTCATTTCATTAACTCTGCTTTCAGAATATAAGAGTTTAACAGCAGGGACTGATTATTCTTTTCAGTGCAATGTAGATTTTTTATTTTTTTTATGATCCAGTTGGGAAATACTTTTGGGAAACACTTGTTCAAAACAAAACAAGACAAAAAGGAGGATTTTTCTAAGCCAAGAAATAATGCTCCTAAAGAAATGTTTTGGCTAGAGAAGGTTATGCTGGGGTGGTACAAATGATGTACCTTTGTTGGTGCTCTAAATTCAGGACAATGAAAAGTGCAGCTAACAGGAATCACTGCACAAACATGGGATGATTTGAACATGAGCACAAGGGGCTATCTGCATACTCATACATTTATTTTCCCCATCTGTCTCTCCCTTCTTCATCAGTCAGGGTCCAAGCCTGTTTAAACTGATGGCAAATTTTCCATTGACACACATAGGCTGTGGACCAGATCCTTCAGGCTTGTAGCTTGTGCCCTTCAACAGGTTGAGATGAGAACAGACAGAACCAGGAGGGTGCAGAACCAGGTCTGTGCTGATAAACCGAGATGTCTTTTTTTATTTAAAAAAACCCAACCAACCAAACAACCAACCAAACAAAAACCCAAAAACTTGTTAAGAGAGAATGTCAAGTTTTGTAATAGCAAGACAGCTCAATTAATGTGAAATTGTCTCTGTGGGAAGCAGGAATTTAAACTCCATTTTGATCATTAACCTGTAGGATAGCAATATAATGGTATTATTAGACCTAATTTTGCCTCACTTACTTAATACTTTCTAATAAATCTCTCCACTGAGCCATGCTGAAAATAAAAACACTGCTTTCTGAAGGGCCTATGAATGAGAAGCTCTGGGAGGGAAGGCTGACATTCCAAACACACCAGAGACAGATGTTGAGTGTCCAGAAACATTGCACTGACAAAGTTCTTGCTCCTGAGCCTTTGCAGCTACCAGAGCAGAGCTGTTTCCCACTGCTGGTGGGAAGGCTTTCTCTGGGCACCACCAGCCTCTGGAGTGACTTTGGAGGGCAAAGGGAGCTGTGGAAAAGCAAGAGTGGTCAGGATGGGAAGAAGTATATGGACTTTCCCATGGAATGGAGCTGGCCTCTCCCACTCCCTCCATGCACTTGCCAGCTCTTTGTGGGTTTGGACCAGACAGGGAAGTGCTTCATCTGGGGAATGTCAAGGGAAGAAGGCAGACAGATCACAGCAGGGATGGGCTGAGCCACCTGGGGTTGCCACAAGGCAGTGGGGACCAATGGGAGCCCCAGGGAAACCCCAGATTTTACTTGCTTTGCTCCAATGGCAAAGCACAGTTTATCAGGCACTGGTCAGGAGAGGTGGGCACAGGTGGGAAATTGACCTGTCATACGACCTGGCTCAGACCTTCCATCAATATGCTAATTTCATAGTCTTTCCAGTTTTTTGCGAAAGGCTCTCTGCTCAAGGCTTTAGAAAGCAGAGTCCTGTTGTTTTAAGGGCAGCCTTCAGTAAGTTTGAGCTCTACAGCCACAGGCACTCACAGCCCTAAATTTTCCTGCAGGAAGCAAGACCCTGCTGTCACCAGACACCAGCCTGCAGCAGTCTGGATGCAGACCCTCACTGTCTGCAAGCACAACCCACACAGCCCCCAGCACTGGTAGGTGTTTTGCACACTTCTGGATTTCAGTTCCTTCTTCAAGTGGCTTTCACTCAGTGCAGGTTGTGACTGTACAACCTGGACCAAATGCAAAAACTATCCAGGAGACTTAATTTTTTAAATCTTATTCTTTAGGGTCTTCTGTTTTTCGGTATGACTGTTTCATTATGTTGTGTAGTGCCTTGTATTTAGGGGAGCTGTTAAAATAAAAGCACTCATATTATTTTATTATGAGTTCTGCTTTTCAGCAATGCTTCAATTGATGAAATTTTTCTCTGATAATTTGAGTGACTGATAGTATTGTGATAGTCAGGACCAAGAGGAGAATGGGATCACACTACACTACACAGTGAAAACCTGGCAGCTTTTGCCACTGGAATTTGTGGAGCCAGGATTTTGTCCTATAAATCTCAAGAGTGCCTCCAGCTGTAAGAGCACCAGCACACAGCAAGAAGGCTGACAGTCCCTCAGATGCAATAAACCTGGAGGAAATGTGAATGTTGCAATGAACGAGGTTGTCAAAGAGCTTGCACATCTTCATTTCCTCTGCTGGAGAGTGTGCAGAGGGAAAAGAAACAGGTTGCATTAATATGATGTCATGGATGAAGGACCTTGATGTTGTCATGAAGGAAATGTAGGAGAATTCTCCCACTGAGTGCCTCTCTGAGGCTGCACAGGTCACCTCTGCTGCTCCTTCACTCACATTCCTCATCTTGTCCCTCACACCAAATGAAGACAGCACTGTGTGTTTTAACTGCATATTCTGCTATCAGCTAGGGCGATGAAAGAAACAAATCCTGCCTATCTCATGCTGGCCACCTAAAGCTCAAGTGTGTTTTTTGTCCACAGTATTTCTCTGCTTTTCAGTTGTAGGGGAGAACAGACACAGATGTGACATTCAGATGTCATCAGGAATAATGGGCAGAAGAAAATGGAGGAAACTTCACTGCTGACTTTGTATGAGGTTTGTGTGCTACAAATATGGTGTAACAGGTATTTTTCTCCTGTTAAGAGAAAACTTTGGACAATGTCTCATGACACAAGTGCAGGTGGTTCAACAGGCAAAATCAGCTAAAATCCCCACAGAAAATAGAGTAGAAAGTTATGATTTACATCTATGGTGTAAAGTTAAGGTTGGTCCAAACTACAAGCAGGGTCTCATCAGCCAGTTAATATCAGGCCTTTGTGTTGCCCTTTTCACTCAGGCAAATGGATTAGGATTTGGCATGGCCACACAACCAGATTTTTATAGGGGCAGCTCATACTCATGAAATTAAATACATGACCACTGAGTGTTTTTAATCCAGCTGCAGGAAGTCAAGCAATAAACAACCTGTCACTGAGTGCCAGAAGAACAAAATAACATGCCACTAACTGCTTAACAGGAGTTATGAACTGAACCTGGGAGTCCTGAGGCTGGTCTGCTGTGCCACTGCTGGATTGACTCCAATCCTCACTCCTTCAGCTTCCCAGATGAGGGCCCTTTAGGAATGGGCATTTCTCCATGTGTGTACGTCCAGGGATGTGGTTATTGGAGATAACAAATGCCTTCAACACCAGGAGGAAAACACAGGGTGATTTCCACCCACATTCAAAGGTGGGAGAATGGGCAGCACCCTTGGGGAAGCCAAACCTCATCAGCACCACGCTTGTTGGTTTCCCTGGCCTATACCAACAAGAGTGTGCCAAGAAAGGTCTTTTACATAACAAGAATTGTTATCCCATGGAGACTAAGCATTCACTTTTTATCTCATCCCAAAGATGCCAGGCTCCAGGGGACCTCAGAGCACCTCAACAGCCCCTCTTGATGAAAGGTAAAACCCTGCAACATGATGTTTTTGTCTCCTCAAATCTTTCTCTCTGATGAGACTGTGGTCAAGGTTTGGATTGAGAGTGCTTCTCCTTTTGAGATGGGTTCTTATTATGTGGCCTCCAGTGCTCTTTTATGATGTTCTTTTCCTCTATTCTTCTCTGAACTTTGAAGTGCTCTTGCATGAAACAGCATGACATAAAATAAAATGACACTCATTATTAACACAAATGAAACATTTGGTTTCAATTATCTCCCCTCTCTCCAGTTGTGAGGAGTGAGAAATCACTCATAAACCAGGCAGCATTTTAAGAAATTGCAGACTTTACAGTGGAAGAGAAAGGAAGAAGAACAGACTTTGAGATACTGAGGTTGTCACAGCACACAAAATGATAAGAGAGGACAAAAGCCTTTCTTGGGGTCCTTCCAACACACATGGACAGACCTGAAAATAAGAAAAAAATTAAACACCCATGCAGAACTGTCAATTAAGCCTTAAACTAATAACTGGCTGTGCCACTGACCTAGGTGGTGACCTCTGGAAAGTCACTCTGCCTCTTTGCATTTCTGGTTTCCCACAGGCTGTGTTTTTGTCCATTTGGCCTGTCAACAGAGGAACTGAAGGAAGAAAGGGTCTCTTTGGAGAAGGATTTCTTCCTGACATACTGCTCCCAGCTTCAGGAGGATACTTCTAGACAGGATTACTTCAACTTCTCCACAACTAGGAAGCAGGGTCAATTTTAAAAAAAATAAATAAATAAAAAAGACAAACCAACAAAATAAATCTTTATCTCTTTTCCAATTAAGCTAATTTTACTTTAATCACTTTGTCCCCTTTTCATTCTGACAGATAATGTTTAACCTTTGAAATAGAATGCATGGACTCTTGAACTAAGAGCAATAAAAATGCTTAACAGCATGTGAAACAGAATTCCACCCAAACTCAGGGTAGTACAATCCTATTATCCCAGCCTGTTCCATAAAACAGCTGACTTGAGAGCCCATGTCAGTATGGAATGCAGTCAGCGCTGGGTTTTTTCATCTCTGCTTAATAATGATCCCGTTTAACCTAGGCTGTGATGCACTGCAATTGGGATTCCTAGGGCTTGCACATGTCTTGAAAGGAGGACCTCAGCAAAACTCTCTCCGGGGACTGTGGCACTGCCCATAGGACTCAGTAGAAAGATGCCCTTTTCCACCTGAAACAGATTCACTGCACATCAAAACTGTCACTGAGAAACTGTAGGACCAGGGTTAGATGTGTCTGGGCTGAGGAGTTTGCTGTGCAACAGGCTGCACCAGTGGGAAAAGCATTGGCTAACATGTTCCTTTTTGATCCCTGAGAGATCTCTCGTCCCTCCTGAGCTGCAGAACAGCTGCTGTTTAGAAATGCACAGCACTGCAGCACATAGATGTAAGGAAGGGAGGGAGCAAAATAGCATGTGTGGTAGAGGAAATTTTAAGTAAGCTAAAGGCTATTACTCATATGAGAACTAGAACCTCCACCCAAGTTCTTCTAGTTTTCTCCAGCACTGCAAAAGGGACCAAATAATTTTTTAAAAATAATTAAAAAAAAAAAAAAAAAAAAAAAGAAAAGAAAAATAAGGAATTGCTTTTTCCTGACAGAGTCTTTAAGAAAATTGCCCTGTGGCAGAGAATGGTACAGGCACTCACAGGACAAATGTTTCTTTTTTTTTCCAAGAGGGACTTTTTTAAAATAAGAAAATCAAAAGTCTTTATATAAAGCAGGTAATTCTATGGGGAAAAGTAAACATTTCTTTTTTCCCTCTTTTTTTTTTTTTTTTTTTTAATTTGTGGCCCTCATTTTGTGGGTGTTTATCAAAATGCTTCTTTTTTCTGCAATGCAATTGCAGCAACAGTCCAGTGAAGAGCAGGTGCTCAGAGAGGCAAGTTCATGTGTTGTTCTTACCTCTGGTGTCAACTTGCAGTGTTGAACAGTAGATAAAGCCTGAGAGTGGGACAACAACACATGCATTTTTTTTTTTTTTTACTTTGTTCATCTCTCCAACAGGAAATACTGTGACACTTTCACTAGCAGTTTCCTAGAAGTGGTATAATGCGGGAGTACTGGGACCAATCTTTTGATAAAATCCCTGGAAGGAGATATCTCTGCCCTAACACTTCAAGAATTTGGAGTTTTTCCTCAGATGTGTGTCAGGCATACTTGGCAGTTGGGGTCTAGGAGTATGAGCATCTTCAGAGGACTGGAGTAGCCATTAAACATTATATGCAGAAGGGAGTTGTATTTGTTTGTCCATCTTGCAACCAGCATGGTCTTAAGACAAGTTTGGATGGTAATAAGGCTAACTAGGCACAGCACAGGGCTGAGAGGACAGAAGGGGCTTTTCAGACATCCCAGCTCTTTCTGCCCACCTGGTCATTACCCATAAATGAACCTGTTGGAGCTGATCCTTCCATTTCAGTCCCTCACCTGTCACATTCTTGATGGGGATGCAGGTCCCTGATGACAACCCACTCTGGGTTGGCAAAGACCATGAGCCAAAAGTGCTGATCCCCTGCAGTGCCTGTGTCTTCTAATACACTTTGCTGGCCACTGTGGAGAGGTGATAAGCACAGAACACTGGCCTGGCACTAGGAGAAACCCATTCTTCTACCCAAGACATCAGGCTGGTTCATCCCACTGTCACTTCATCTCCACGAGGCCTCTGAGATGAAGGTGACAGGTCCCTGTCAGACTGTAGCACCCATGGGAGTCAAACATCCAATGAAAGTCCGTCCACAAATCATCAAGGCTCCACATAGGCCCCACTCTACTTCAAAATACAATACAATACCATAAATGTATCCTTTTCCAGTGAAACAAAGAATTCTGAGGCAGGTAGGGAAAGGGGGGGCAGTTTTAGGGAGTAAATGTGTTTTGTCTTTTTTTGTACTCATAGGGGTTATTGTTTTGTTGTGTAGGATGGTAGAATAAGCTCTGTAGAGTGGGGAGAGCTGATCTAAATATAAATCAAAAGAAAGCTCCCAAGAATTTCCAGTGAGTAAAAAGCCTTGAAAGGTTGTTTCACTGAGGTTTTCACAGAGATTATTAATACAACTATAACACAGGACTTTAAATGCAGCTGACCTTTCTCTTTTATTTGTTTTTTGTTAATAAATCTACAAAGACAGGCTTTTTTGAACACATTATACTTCTGCACTTGGTTTCTTACTTGAGTTGAATTACCCATGTTTTTCATTAGAGACCCATAATCATTACCCTTGCTTGCCTCCCATTACACAAGGAATGGAGTCACAGCTATACCCCAAATGCACCGTCTCCTTTCTCCCAGAAAACTACCTTCCTTCCTCTGTCAGCTCCCAGCTTGGTTTTGTACCACCAAAGAGCTGCCCACGGCTCCTAATTTTCCTTTTAGCTCAAATTGTTCCAGACCTCCCTCCTCTGAAGGCTGCAAGTCTTCATTTCTCTGCCACTAATTGCCTCTGTCATGTAGCTATGTGATGCAAAGGGCTGCTCAGATACACACCAGAGCGTGGCCAATGCATTCCCCACAAACAATAAGCTGTCACCTTTGCTGTGGTGAAGTCCCCAGAACATGGCACACGTACTGCCTCCAGGAATTTGGCCCCGTTGGTTTGCCATCCTGTGCAGCTGGGGAATAAGAGGTTTCTATTGAATGTCAGCTCTTATTTATTAGAACTTGCAGTCAAACAATAGCCCACACACAGGGAGTGTCTGACAGACCAAAAAATATGCATGCAACTCCATAAACACCTCAGCCTTGTTTGTGTGTGTGTGTCTGTGTGTGTGTGTGCAGGCAGGGGACACTCTTGCCTTCATACTTCACATGCTACTTCTAGACTTCTGCTGGATAACTGATTTGGTTCTGTGTACTTAGACACATGCGTGTCCTCTTCCCTGAGAGCCACAAAAAGCAGAAATACAGCTTGTGTTGAGCAGCCACACTGTTAAGAAGATACTTTCTTTCAGTGCCACCCTAGTTTCTGCTTATTCTCTCATGTCACTGATCTAGGGCACATGTGCCATGAAGTGCCAGTGAGTTGTAAAAGATAATAGATCTCATGCTTGTTTTCATGCTGTGAAGTAAAAAGCAGCACACAGGCCCATGTGACCACTGGTGATTCAACAGCAGAAAAATTTGAAAAAAGCAGATCATTTTCCTCAAAGACAAACTTCATCTGAAGTTTCATGGAAATTCTCATGTGAATGAATGTTTTTAGGTGTATATATACAGAAAGCTTGAAAATTAGATAAATTATTGACAGCAGTTTTCGGCATTCAAATAGAGTTTTGATGGAGGAAATTGTCACTTTTTGGAAAATCCAGAAAGAATGAGATTGCAAAAGCTGGGAGGTGACTGTCAATGTCCCAGGAGTGCTTGCCAGCATTTCTGCCTTCCCTGAATCACCTTTTAAGGTGACTAAGGGAAGCCTAAAGGTGACTCAAGGAAGCCTAAATGTGGCTAAGTGAAGTCTAAAAGCAAAGAAAAAGGCAGACAGAACAGGAGAGGTGCCACTATGTCCAACATTACCTATCAAAGAGCTCCCATAGAAAGGTAGGTTATTGTCCTAAGTGATGCCACTGAAAAGCCACTTGTATGCTTCAAAGTTTCACTCACTTTCTCAACCCAGAGCTACCAAAACCACAAAAGGAAGTAGAAACTGATGAAATGGCTTATCTAAGGGCAGATCAGCCCATTCCTTCTTCCAAATAGAAGTGGAGGCACTCTGAAAAACAAATACAGCACTCAGGATCTCAACTTGAGCATGAGGAAATGCCAAGAGTTTGTGCTGTTAGACGTTTATTTGCTTATTTCTACCATGTCTCCAAATTTCTTAGAGCATAATTTGGTCCCCCCTTTCCTTCAGAGCTGTTCACTGCTCATGAGCATGGGCTGGGTTGCAAAGACAGTCACATGTTATTACTCTCATGCTCCTTACAGCATTTATTCAAGCTTTGCAAACAACTGATGATTTTCAAACAATTGTTTGCTCGTGTGTGAAAATCCATCCCATTTATGTGCCTCAGATCAGGCACCTGAAACCACCAGCTGAAGTGATGTGGCCTTGAGGCTCGTTGTTCTTACACACAGTACCCAGAACCAGAGGAGCACAAGGAAGTACTCCAATGCTTCTTGAAGTAGCTATAAGGATCTAACACACTTCAAGACAAGAGAGGCCCAAGTGAAATGTTAAAATTAAAGCCAAGGAAGGACATTTGAAATTAATAAGAGCAGACATATGATTTGAAGTCACATAATATTTGTAAAAGCCACTTACTATGACAAGTGCCTCAAGGAATGTATCCAACACCATCCCTAATCATTGGAAAGAAGGATTTTTGTAGATGTGTTTATAAACATCTTGGGGAACTGCTTAAGTAGTAATCTCATGAGGAAGCTCTGTTGTTCATTCCACTATATGCAGAGTCTGACTGAAAATCTAAATTTTGAGTTGTATTCGTTTTCCCCCTTCTTCTGCACTTATTGTTTTAAACTTTTTTTCTAGTTAGCTGATCCAAAGTCTCTCCAAATAAAAGTTTATATGACATTGTTGCCACAAGGATTCTTGCCAAGAAAACGAGTGGGGCAGATGCTGGCTGACTTGTTGATTCACTCACTCAGCAAAAAGCTATGTGGATGATTTTGTTTTCCTCTGAGGTGCAGACTGTCCCTTTCCTCCATCCTTTCTCAGGCCTCCATGGACTATGTGCCTAATACAAGCTGTTGCTGGATTTCTGTTAACCTGCTCCTGTCTGAAAGTCAAGGAATGCTTTGCCACTGACTTCAAGAGTTCCAACCATTCTCTTTCGTTCCTCTATATCAGCTCTTATCAGGCTATTTATCTGAACCTGGATTATATCCTCCTACCTTTATATCCTACTAATCTCTAACCAAATCCTGCTCCCACTCAGGGGAAAAAGGGATATAACAAGTTCAAGGGCTCACTGGAAAGCAAATATTTATTTTTATTTTTAGATGGGAAAACTAGGTATTGAATTCAATCAACATTTTTGTGCAGCATGGTGCTCTCAGGTCATTCTGGTAGTCCATGTGAGCCTAAAATTGGGGGAAATGTGGAATTTTTACAACATGAAAAAAGTTTTTTCCTAAAAATTAAGAAGAAAATTAATCAATGCCAAATTTTCTGCAGAGGTAAATAAAATTATTTTTCAACTGCTTGTGATAGACACTTGCAAGATCTTTCAGGAAAAAAGTTAACTTAGATCAACAGGAGGGTTTACTTCTCATCCTACGCTTCTAATCCATAGAAAGAATCCTAAACTCCATCATAGATTTAATTTTCAGTTCTGGAGAGCATATGGGATGTAGCCAAAATTTTATGCCTATAGCAGGATACATTTCAATTGCCCACAGCTAAATGCCTTGTTTATTTGCATTTCAATGCAGACTTCTGGAGTTACTTGACTAAAGGGGACAGATCTCTGTTGTTTCACTACCAGTGACATTTTTCCAGAAGTTGAAAGAGCTGGTTACAAAATTGCTTCATTACATGATTTAGCACCACTTGATGCTGTTCTGTACAGTGTCTTTTCATTTTACTGATTTTGTAAAAGTAATTTTGTATTCATTTGCTTTAAGTCTATGTCTCTACAATCATATGTTGACCATAGAAAAAAAGAATGAGAAAAGAATGAGAATGTTTTTTGGGTGTTTTTTTTGTTTTGGGGGGGGGGGGGGGGGCGGGTAGAAATTGCCCCACTTCCGAG
>JAWWEV010000095.1:6169103-6179350 GCA_035583235.1 Hafferia zeledoni
GCACCACTTCCGAGTATATTTAAGATTAAGTTCAATTACTAAGAAATCTCTTGAAACTCAACCTTAGGCACAAACAACTGACCATGTTTTAAAAAGACAGAGTGAGAATTATTTTTTCTGGGATTCATCTGAAGTTCCTGGAATTACACAGATAAAAACATAATTTGGTGTTTTAGATTAGAAATCACAATTTGTATGTTCAGAGATCAATTTCTTAAATCATAGTCTTCATTCACTTTGATTTCAGCCGTTTTGTAACTATCCATCTCAAGGTAAGGGACAATAACTTTCTTTTTCTGTCAATACAGTATAAAGAGCAAAATATCTTGTGGAATTAAACAGTGATGTCATTCCAAGGGGGAAACACACATCAGCTGTGAAACTATCTGTTTCTCACTCCACCTTAGAAATATTTGAGTACTCCAGAGAAAACAAGTATGTATTTGATGGCAACTTGGACAGAATTAATAGTGCTACACAGAAACAAGAAGGAATGAAACATCAACACACCCTGGGCACACTGAAAATATTTCTCAGCATAAACAATACTATGTAATGTACTCATTCCCTTTTATTTTAGTAAGAAAAGAAAACCAGAGTTATAAACTCAAGCTGTGCTCCCTCTGCTACATCTGGCTCAATCTGAAAATGATCTGGCTTCCAGACTGATAAGCCAGGCTTTGTCATGCTATACTATGTGGGACATTTGTAACTCTGAATTTAAAAATCACACACACCAACCAACTCAAATGTCTGTAAACCTGTTTCTTTATGTCATGAGCTTTTACAGCTGGAAAAAGGAAAATAGAGCAGAAGAAAGGGGGACAGAAAAGCTAAGACCAAGGCCTGGCATCTGTGAAAGGTGAGTTTGAGTGCTGCCTATTCCTCTCAGGAACTCCACAGTCCCAGGTCCCTGCAACTGAAGTTGCCCTCAGCTTTCCATCTTAAGCATGTTCTCTAATTGTGAGTAGCAGGTCCAGCAAAGCATCTCCCCTAATCAGTTTGTCAGTTGCATGCATCATGAAGTTGCCCTCCACAAGCTCCAGAAAACAACTGGTTTCCCTGAAAGTTTGTCTGGTGTCTTTATTACAAAGCCTTTGCCTTTCAAGTCAGTGGTCATATAAGCACCCAAAACCATAATGAACCTTTGTCCATTAACTGCAAAGCAAGAATGAATTTTAGTACCTTCAGAGGTAAAAATGTATTGATGAACCTTGATTAATTTTTTCCAGTGACACATAAAAGACATACTGTGGAGTGGGATGATTCTCATCCAGTGGTCCCTTTTTTTTTTAATTAAATCATCATGGAACCACAGAACCATAGAATATGTTGAGTTGGAAGGAACCCATGAGGATCATTGAGTCCAACTTCTGGAACAACCCCAAGAGCATTGTCCAAACACTTCCTGAACTCTGGCAGCCTTGGTGCTGTGCCCACTGCCCTGGGGAGCCTGTTCCAGTGCCCAGCTATCCTCTGGGGGAAGAACATTTTCCTGATATCCAGCCTCAACCTCCCCTGACACAGTTTCATGCCACTCCTTTAGATCTCTGACCACACTCTCCTGTAAGGAGCGAACCACCACCTCACACTGCTGTAATGCCAGCAGAGCAGTATGGAGAGCAGCACACTGAATTCAGAGTCACCAGGGCTTACAGGAGAAATATCTTCTCCTTAACAGCAGGCTGGATGCCTGAGCACTGCAGTAAGCCCTCTGTTAGGCAGACCTACCATGAGGCAAAACACAAATTAAACACTACTTGGTCACTCTGGGACTTGGCCAAAAGCATCACACTAGACATAGCAAGACAAAGCTTACAAATACAGATCCTGTAAGACAGCTGCCTAGGATGAGCCTGAAGGGCTTGATGCAAAGTCTTCATCCACCTCAGCTCACATGCAGGAGCAGTGCCTCAATAGAGCAGTCAAAGTCTGCCCATTTCCCTCTGGTGGACCAGTACACAGTGTAAGAATATGATCAGAGACTTGGCCTCAGTAAAGCTGGACCCTGTTTTTTGCCCCAGACAAGTCACTGAGAAGTGCTTAAGCCTCTCACTTTGGAAGCAATAAGAGGTTGATGCCAAAGAAACTATTAGCATGGGAGCATTATCCATATGCATAACCTCTGTGGGATGATGTTCATATGCAACTAGGCTTGTGAACTGAGGAAATATTAAAAAGGTTCTGTCAGAAGCACATAGCTGAAGAAAGGTGTATAGAACCAGTTGCAGCCTACTGCCTAAGAAAGCAAGTGATATCCTCTGGTGGCGACAGCCTACTATATTGTTCAAAGAAGAGGGTTTAATAAAACTTTCTACCAGACCAAAGCTCTGCCAAATACTCCTTGATACGCTACAAGTTTTCTCCTTTTCTCTCACCGCAGCATTAAGTCACTTCTCCCTTTCCTCTCTCCCGACCACTGCAAACACTTGGTGTTGAGCTTTAACTGTAAACTCAGGTTTGAGGCTGAAAGAAGCTTGTTTGTCTCTCTGAGTACCACCACTCATGCAGAACTGGGTACTGTTCTTGTCCAAACTGCTAAAAGACTTCACTGTTGCTCAGAAACAAGGATGATTCAAGATGTAAGCAGCACATGACAGCAGCAAACAGCTATGGGTAAGTTGGCACAGCTCTTTTCTATACACTTCCTACTGCTTTGCAGAGGGAAGGATTCCCAGTGGAAAATTTCACAGCATAACTCAGTAGCCAAGAGTTGTATATGGCTACTGCAGCCCTCCAGTCTGTTACCTGGGGAAGAGGGTTTGAGCCTTAGAGCCATCTTCCCTTTCAAAGACCTCAAAGTGACTTTGTAAGGCAGACAGCCTTATGAAGGGCACCACAGCTAATTTAGCACCTTCATAACAGGATTGCAGCTGGAAGATGAAAAACAAAGGTGTAGGACAGGGTTCATGATATGGCTGTGTCTCCTGTGTGGTGCACAGCCAATTTCTTTCAGTGCCTCATGACCTTCCTCTTCCTGCTCTGGTCAGGTCAGAAGGTGAATCACCAAAATGATAAGAAGGGGAAAAGAAAAAAATCATTGCTCATACATGTTTAGTTTCTGGTTCTCCAGAGGCATCAGGGTGGGAGGTGGAAGGCTGGGAACAAAGACCAGAGTTGCCTTCAGGTCCTGGAGCCTAAATGAGGAATTCTGGGGATTTCTGCAGAGAAAGACAGTACCTGGTGAGATTTACAACATCAAACCTCAAGGCTGCAAATGCTTGCACAGGTCTGGGACAGAATCCTGCCTCAACGTGGCTCTGCTATTGATGGCAGTATTTTTACTGATATCAAATTAGAGAGTCCAAGCCAAGATGAAAATGGCAAGGGACAAATCAGCAACAGTGGGTGGCTTGACCACGTGCTGTTTCTGATCCTTCTCTGGTTCTCATAACTGCTGCCATACCAGATGAGCATGCCCTCTTAGCCAGCCAAGCTTTGGGAGAATGGCAGGGGCAGAGCCCTCAGAGAGGAAGAGCAGAAGGGCAAGGGTTAATGTTTTACAGAGCCTGAAGGCAGTCTGGTTATGCTGTTATCCAGCACATGACAGGAGAAAAAGAGAAGAAGGAAAACTGTGCCAAACTTGCATCACAGGCAAAGCAAAACCTGGCTCCTCTAGCAGGTTTGAATGAACCCTGATAAATAGAGCTGACAGATGGTTTCCAGTGGTTCCTCACCCTTATGAAAATCCCTTTCCCTTTCTTGTCTGTCAGTCCCTATCCCACTCCCTGCCTCATTCAGAGCTGGCAAGTCAATGCATTCTTCACAGGTTTACTTCTTTGGCAGAGAGTACCACTCACAAGAGGTTTCTCAGGCAAGAGCATCATCTCACCAGCCTATTTGCTTCTCTTCCCCTTTCATCTCTTGTTTGTTTTCCATTCATATACAGAGAACTCACCCCTTTGCCAGACCATTTGCATGTTTTGTAATAGGTGACGATGATGCAAATGTCAGGAAGTGCATGTTGTCTATTATTTATGCAACACATTATTTACCTGCAGGTTATTTACCTTATATTATGTATTTAGTTCTTCCCTATTCAGACCTTGGCCCAGAAATAAGCCCAAAGGAAGATCTGCGTTTAAGAACTGCAGGTGTGCCTTTGAATGGCAGGGGCAGAAGAAGGGACTAAACTGGTCTGATCCTTGCTTTGTCACCAGTCCCTTACAGTGTTTTGGGTGAACCCCTCTGTCTCCAGCAGGCAGTGGAGGAGAGGTGTGTTTGTACAGCTGCATGCACAGTGGAGTGCTGTGGTCTGCTTTCATCAGGGTAACATATTGTTCCACAGTGTAAGGCATTTTTCTGCCCCTTGGCTTTATAGAGCAAAGCATTCCTCCCCAGGGCACTGCTGCAGGAGGCAGACAAGTGCCTTTCAGCACCTTTCTAGACTCAAGTCTCCACCAGAATAGTTGGGGCAAAGGCAGGTTACAGAAAGAACTCAGAGGTATCCTAACCTTATCATGACAAAACCAGTCTAGTTCACAGTTCAGGCTGCTGCTGCTGCTGCAGACTGTTACAGGAACATGCACTCAACACAGCTCCAGTGTCCTGGTTGAAGCTGAGCAAACAGGACAAATACAGCAGTCTCTGAAGGGATGGACGCATTCCTGTTTAAAAATGACATATCCAGAGCCCAGTGCCAAACAGCCCCACAAAATCAGACCTCTAGCTAAACTGATCACTGAGTGCATCACATGTTATAAGGAGTCTGTGGATGTTTCAAAGGCCCAGTAGTTAAAGTGTGTTAAAAGGAGATACTAAGTTATTCACATGGACTGTAAGAAGCTCATATTTTTTCCTGTGCATATAATTACTGTCTCTATTGTGCTAATGACATTTATTGGTCCTATATTGGCCCTTATTAAACCATCTTTAAATGGGACTAACTATATGAAGTGTGGCTGCACTGACTGGGGAAAATGCAGTTTTGTCCCTGAAGACTCACTTCAGAGAAGTGACAGAGAACCTTTTCTTGTTGCCCCTGTAAGTCATCAAACCAAATAAATCTTGCAATCTGTGCCACTGAAATCACAGAAGTCCACAGTGAGCTGTTTACAAAGCAACTCATCAGAGATCATCCATTAAAGGAATCTATAAACAACTTGGTACCCTTGCAGCTCTGAAAAATTTACTGATTCTCTCAAGTAAGTTTGAAAATGAAAATATTTAAGCAGAATGAAGGAAGATGAGATTCCCTACACCACTCTGAAAACTAAAAGAGTGCCTGACAATTACTCACAAGGCTTTGGTGTCAGTCATTACCGGAGAAAATTAGCACATTGATGAAAAAAACCCAGCCAAACCCTGTGCTGCAGGTCCAGTAAAGGAAGGCCTTAGGAATAATTTACAGAGTAATTTTCAGTTCTCCTGCATTATCTTCCTCTTTATGAGGGCCTACAATTACTAAAACCTGAATTTAAAGACCTGCTTTCCTGTAGGAAGAGCCCCATCATTCATGCTGCTATAGGGGGAACTAAACTTTCTTCACCATAAACTTGGTCCACCCCCTAGAACAGAAAAAAATCATCAAGGGATAAAATGAGGATCTGCCATGGCCTACAAAGCAATGAATGGGCATGGGATCATCCATCTCACTCCAAGACTAATTTTTCTGTGTGAGAGCATTTATCTCCCAAACCAAATGAATATGCAAAGTTTTTCAGTAACAGAGGAGGTGGGGCTTTTTCACAGACAGAGTTGTAAACTCAGTTCTCAAGTTCTTTAATTTTTTTGAACACACAATGACTTTGCTGTAGAGTGCCATCCTGATAATAATGATTTATACAAATTTTTTGTCAAATTGCAATTCATCTTAAAACACTACATAGATTCAGCAAAGTGATATGCAAGGCATGTGCAAGGATCAGATTGCATCATCCACCAGGACACAGCAAGCATCTGTGTGATGATGGAGATCAACAGTTTGAACAATGCAAACTAATATTACCCAACAGCTCAGAAAAGGAAGTGAAAATTAAATTATTGCATCTAATTGAAACTGCAAGAAGAATTTTGAGCAACAGAATTCAATTACCCAAGTTGGAACTTAATCAGAAGCTAAACAAAATGTGCTACCTGCTGCAAAGAGAAAAACAAAAGCATTGAAAATTTGGGCAGACTTAAATAAGATATAAAAAGGATGATCTTGCAAACTCTGATTTTGTTTTAACTCTACTTCTTCCTTTTTTTTTTTTTATTTTCCTATCTCTGTTGCAGCAAAGAGAAAGGTGAATGTGTCTCAAGAACTACAGCGTGTGCTCAAGCCTGCACACAGACTACATCCTTATCTCTGGGTGGCAAGGGTTGCCCAACCACCCTGTGGGTTTACTAGTTCCTACTGTCCTGGGTGGCAGCTCTGGTGTGCCACCAGTATTAATCTCTGCGATTTGGAGACACATGATGCATCCTTTGGATCCCATCTGTTCAGATAGGAAGAATGCTTTTATTCACACAGCAGGAAATGTTCAGCCTCACTTGAAATGCAAGAGACAGGCCAGATGCCAAGAATTTTTTTTTCCAAGCAAACTGGGATATCTGATAAGATCTTCCCTAAGTGAAACCTTTCTAAATTTATTACACTGGCTGCATGAAGAAAACTAGATGCTCCAGGGTCTAGGGAATATTAATCTGGACCTAAAAACTGGGGCAATCAGTGTCTCCCATACCAGCCGTCAATATTCAAGGCAGCACAGATGCAATATGGGGTTCTGCTCCTTACAGCTCATGATGGAGTGTCTTGTTCACCAACCACAAATGGAGCCTTTGTCAAAGGGAATTCAGCTCATGCTGCCCCACAAAGGCATAAGGGTATATACAACAGAAATGTTTAAGGAGTCCGAAAAATCGTGCTGACAATGAGGTCTTTGTGGTGATGGATGAAATTGAGAAGGTTGCTGGGCTGATGAAGGACAGAAATTAACATATCCCAACTCTTGCTGTGCCAGGGAATGGAGCCTTTATGAAAAAAAATCACATAGTGATGTATCTCTGGTGAACCTAATTATTCTCCATGGCTGAATATCCAGCTCTTCACAGCCTTTGGTTATTCCTGAGGCAGAACTTCAGTGCTAAAAATGCAAACATGCTGGTTTTGTGGAAGAGAGCTTCTCCAGACTGAGAGAATGCAGTCCACAGCTGGAAGTAGGAATGGCTATTCAATTCACCTTTTTTTCTGGGGAGTTGTGACATGAGGATATTTAGCCACTCAGGAGTAAAATAAGCAGGATGAGTTTGAGCTGTTCAGCTGAGGAAGCTCATCCACAGCAGTCAAGGGCCAGGAAAGATGTTTCTGTGCAGCTTTGTACTCAGCATCAGGTATGGAGCTATGGAGTAAGGGCTCACAGGGGGCTAGTAGGATAAATTGCTCCTATTTTTAAAAAACCTGGGTCTGCTTCCTCAGCAGAAGTAGGAGAGAGGGCATGGAGCTGGTTGCTTGTGCTCATTGATCAAGACTACAGAGCCCAGCACTGGAGAAGAAAAAAGAATCAAGTTAAAACAGAAACTATGGGTACACTTACATAGGCATACAAATGTAGTATATGGATACTGCAGAAGCCTTTTCCTTTTACAGGAGGAATCTCCACAAAATTTTTCATAGCAGTTCCTCACAAAGTATTATAATGCCAAGGCCAAGGATATTTCCTTATCTCCAGTGGCCCATAACAGTTTAGCAGCATTTGCTTATACTTTGCTATAACTAACTATTCACCACTCCTTTGCATCATCACAAGCTGCCCTCTAGTCCCTACCTTGTCCTGCAGTTACCAGTCATGTCTGGCTGACTGCAGCTGCTTGAAGATCTGACTGCTACAGACAGACAGCAAATGAGAACATACAAATGCTTTTACTGACTGAAGACCATACCTAGCTCCCAAGAAAGGGGTTCAGCCTGTCCCGTGCCTTGTCTAGCTGTGGTGAGTCAGTTATCTGCCAACAGTAGTGGGTTGTGCAACAGGCACAGCTGTTCCGGCAGATGGGCCTCTCAGAAACCAAGTCACAAGTTTCATTTCCATTGCCCAAAGTGAGGAGCCTTTTTTCTCTTCAATTAACTTTTCTGTCCTCCTATGCACTGGAATTGTCCCTTCCAAACTCCAGAGAAGGCTGGGGAATTATTCTGCTGCTTCCCCAGCAGCAAAGGTGGCTGCCCACCTTCAGGAGGGTGAAGGGGACACTGGCACCTGTAACCAAGCAGGCTTTTCTGCCCTACCATCTAATTTCTCAATGTGGATGCAGGAAGACCAAGAGCAGCAGGGATTTTCTTAACTTCCCCACCTGGCAAGCTGCTCTGTTCCAACCTCTTGTGCTTTCTGCTACAGCCTAGGTGTTCTTTCAAGACATGAATGACAAAGCAGGACCTGAAAAACCGAGTCCCATCCTTCTTCCTTCCTCACTCCTTTCCCAGCCTTCTCTGTGGTGGCCCTGAGGACGTGCTGGGTGCCTCTAAGCCTGGCTGTAACAACTCTGCTGCAGTCAGATGCCAGCTAAGAATCAGATGGGTGGTGCAGGTGCCTGTGCTGGACAAGGTGGATGAGCAGGTACCACTATGAGAGACAGTGATATTGACATATATCCAGTCCTGATTTGGTTTTGTGTGTCTGTTTGGCCATTTGTCTGGGCCCAAGACAACTCAAGCACAAGTAGTCTCAGGGTGGAACTCAATTGCCCCCATCGACCTTACCTTCAGGCATCTGCTGCCTTTGGAAGCGGCAGCAACATTTTCCTCTCCTCAGCCCCTCAGTTCTCTGTGCCTCAAGTACTGGCTGCAGCTAGGAGCAGTTTCCTCCTTAGCAATGTTTACAGACTCTGTCCTCTGGCCATTGAGCAGCTTCTTCTTTCTGTGGCATTGTGAAATCAGCTCCTTGCCACAGGGAATAGTCAGTACTGGAAGTGGAGCTGCAGTGTGGAACTGCCAGCTCTTACAGCCTTTTATCACAAGCTTCATAATATCTGATGTTTTGTTTAAAGCTCCAGTTCCTGTCAGCTGGTAGTTACAAAACAATATCAAAGGTTTTTTGGTTGGGTTTTTGGTTGTTGTTGTTGTTTGTTGTTTTTTTTCTTATTTCAATATGAAATAATTCTCTCGTTCTCAAAGTTGCAGAGAAAAGCCTGAAAACATGGCCCAGGGCTCCAGTACCAGACAAACAAATAAAACTTCATATTTATACTGTATTTGCATGTCATTTGTAAGACAGCCTCACCAGCATTTCAAGACTGGCAACACCGCACTGTTTTCATCTGTGGCTGGGAAGCACAAAGGTCAAATCTCTAATGAGTTTATGTCCCTGCTGGTTTCTCAAGGTCATGTTCTGCATGACCCAAACAAGCTTATTAAATTGCCCTGCACAATAAAACAAAAGAAAACCAAATTCATGTTTGAAGAAGCACATGGTTCTGAGCAGGTCAGTGTATCTGAGACTCTCTAGTGACCCCCAAAAAAGCTTCATGCAGGTAGTGGTCAATAAGGAGGAAGCTCATTCTCAGTTGCACAAACAGACCTCTCAGTTTCTAGATGTAGGTTCGTACCTATGCTCCGGTTTCCACCTTGCCACCCCCACAGGCTGAATTTGGTCCACAAGTTTGGCTTGAGCCCCTGCAGGTGTAGCAGGCCACTGCTTCACATGCTGCCATGTCACAGCAGCTGCTGTGAGAAGTCCCATTTCCAAAGAAACATTTCAGTCTGGCAGTTCAAAAGAGATGTAAAAGGTAATGTGATAATGCCATGACAGGGCTACTGTCCCAAGCACAGAGAGCCCTTTTATAACAGGATTATGTTACAAAGCCAGTGGTTGACAAAATCCGTGGGTATTTTATCTAATGGAAATGAGCAGGTCTGCTCTCCAGCCCTGAAGATAATTGGCACAATTTAATCACATATACATGTGCAGCCTCACCTTGAATATTGTGGCAGTTTTGGCCACTGCAATATAAGAAAGATATTAAGCTCTTAGAGAGAGCCCACAGGAGGGGAATGAGGATGGAGAAGGGCCTTGAGGACAAGATGAGGGAAGAGCAGATGAGGGTACTTGCTTTGTGAAAAGGAGACTGAAGGGAGATCTCATTGTCGTTCCAACTTCCTCAGGACAGGCAGGCACTGATCTCTGCTCTGTGGAGACCAGGGACAGGACCCAAGGAATGGCCTGGAGTTGCGCCATGGCAGGTTTAGTTTGGATATTAGAAAAAGTTTCCTGCCCCAGAGGGAGGTCGGGCACTGAACAGGCTCCCCAAGGCAGTGGTCAAAGCACTAAGGC
>JAWWEV010000095.1:6184183-6206697 GCA_035583235.1 Hafferia zeledoni
CACCTCAGGAAGAGTTTATCCACTGGTGCAACTGCAGTCTCAACTGCTCCTAAGAGGTGGGACATCCATAGGGGATCCAGAGGTACAAGTGCCGCTATGAGAAGGAGGAGGCCTTGCCCACACTATCCAATATTAATCTGACCTAAAACTCCTGATGCTGCAACCTCATCTCTGTGTCTGGTGTTGCTCAGGGTCTGTGTCTCCCTCCACCTGCACAGACACAGGGTCGTGTACTGAGCAGAACCTGCATCCCAGGAACTGCTCCTGCAAGGATGGCCACCAGCAGAGCGTGAGATGTCTATTCTGTTTTTCCAAGCAGTTTGGAAACATCTGCAGCCTCCCAGCCGAAGGAGAGGAAAGAACCCACAGGACAATGAAGGCTGGCTTTGTGGTTGGAGGCTTTGTCTGGAGTTAGGACATCCCTGTTCTAATTCCTGCCCCGGCACCGATTCCAGGCAAAGCCACTGCGCTGGTCTGCACATTTGTTACTCCAGTGGCAATAACACATCGCAGGGAGGTTTGGGTCATGCAGTTCAAGCTCTCCGGTATCCTCCAGTGGCCAGAGAGTACATGGACTCTGTGTAGGGCTGGGATGCTGCCAGCTCCCCCCTGCCCTCCTGCAGTCCCCCTACCCTCCAGAGCGCCCCAGCTGACGGACCCCACCATCCCCTCCCCACCCCGCATCCCAAAGTGCTGTTCCCTGGGAAGGGCTTGCCTTAGCACCGTTTGTTTTTTAAGGGAGTTGCTAGAAAACTGTCCTGCTTTTTTTTTTTTTTTTTTTTTTGTTAATAACTATATCATGTCTGGTATTGTATTTCTGTTTTCCCCTGAGGAAAGAAGCCAAAAGAAGTAGGAAAAACAAATAATGTGTGGGAGAGTGTTTTTCTTTTCTTTTTCTTTTTCTTTTTTTTTTTTTAACCTCTGTTCAAAGCCTCTTTCTGTTTGGCTCCAGCATTATTGCGACTACAAGTTCCTTCTCTTCAATCTTTTTTTTTTTTCTTTTATAAATATATTGACTTAATTTGAGGTAATAATCTTGTTCGTGTTGAACCTCTAATATTTTTGTACTTAAATGCTCAAAGCTCTGCTTTTCTTCTGTCATGCTTAGTATTTTTCACATATTTTTTCTTTTTTTCCCTTTTTTGTTGTTCTTTTTTCTTCTTTTTGATTTATATATTTTTTCTCTTTTTCTTTCCTTTTGTTTATTTTTACTTTTTCCTCTTTCTTTTCTTCATTCTTATTTCCTTCCTTCTTTATGTCTCCTATCCATTCCCTTCCCTGCTCTTCCCTCCCCTTCCCTTCCCTCCACTCCCTTTTTGTCTTTATCCCCCTCTCTTTCTTTCTCTTCCCTTCCCCCCCCCCCCCCCCCCCCTCCGCTTTAATTCTTCTGGAAAAAAACCCAACAAAACCCTACCAGAGAATTAAACAAATCATCTGTAGAAATTACAGAGACATCTCTGGGAAAACACTAGCTATGAAGCATGTTTGGTTTGTGATGCACTCTCATCAGACACCTTGGCACAGACCATGTATTTATTTGGGACAGGGGTAAAAAACATGCAGCAGGGAGACTTTTTGATTGTTGCTGCTATTAGTGTCAAATTCATCTTTCTTGTCCCAGGTTCCCACAGGTTTTTTTAAACCATTACGGTATGTGGTTTCCAACCACGGATGAGAGATTGCTGAGGAAAAATACTCGGCCTGTTCAAAAATTAAAAATGAAGTGTTATCTTTTCCTCCTTTCCCTCTTGCCTTAGGCGAGTATGGTGGAGGCCAGTTCATGCCCTGGGGCTGTGCCAAAGGTAGTTTTCAGATTTGTGTCCTTCAGTCTCCCTCCTGCAACCACTCATAGAGCCATGCTCATCCCAAATCTACCCATCAGCAAACACACAGCCGTAGTGCCTGTTCAGCCTGCCAGAGATGCTTCCCACTGTGACCCTCTGAGCACCCAGCCATGCCCTGGCAGACCCACAGTCCCCTCATGATGATGATGCTGCAGGGAGCTCCCTGCCCGAGGGATGTCCCAAGAGAGAGGGGTGGAGAAAGGAAGAAACATAGGAGAAGGCATCCCCAGCCTAACCCCTTCAGGGTGTGCTGGGGCAGTAGGAGCTCCCCTGTGTCCACCCTGTATCAGAAAGTGGCGGGAGCACAGTTTTCTGTGGAGGCTGGTTGATAGGAAAGCATTATTCCAGACTACAAATTGGTCACAAGTCTCAATCTCTGAACAAGCAACTGCCTTCCAAGCTCAGGGTTTCCCTGGTTGGAAAAATGATTGAGGTGCAAAAATGAAATGCACCCCAGCCTCTCCGTACATTGCTATTAGATTTAAACCAGAGACATGGGAGTTGCACTTCTTGTAAGCAAGGAAAAGTACCTGGTATTGTGGATGCCTTGCTCTGAAATTAGTTTATCCCAAGGCAAAAAGAGGAGTTACAGTAATCACTCATTCATCTCACAAAATAAAACTTTGTCTTAAACTTCTCTCTTCATTTCTCCAGAAAGCTGGTGCGGAGAAAGGGTAGAAATAAAACCTTCCTAGCACCCCACCAACCTGTACCCCACAGGGAGCAGAAAATACAGTGTAGTGTATTATCTTCAAGAAACACTCACTTTGAAGAGTAACCATGGATTTCTCAGTCCTTACTAGGGAAATCTTTTTAATAAAGAGTAAGGTATTTACATGGTCCATCTCTCTGTGAGGATTTCACACACGTGTCGAACTTTGGGGAACACAGAAAACTGATTTCAGAGTGGTCAGAAACGACTCAAGCCGAGGGAGTAATGTGCACATACTCCAGCCAAAAAGCTGCTGCCCTAGCCTATATTGTGTTATGCTTTCACTCTCTCTCTGCGTGTTTAAACTTCTTAAAAAATTGCTAGAGGAAAAGAAACAATTATTCTATCATACAATTAGAGGACAGGTTTTGCATTTTTCCGCCCTGCTTTCTTTCTCTGTCCCAGTAGAAAACTTGGAGTCGTTAAGTTACTTTTTTAGGCACAGCTCATCCCTCTCAGCTCCTTCCACAACGAAGAGCTGCTCTGTTTTTCACAGGCAGCTCTGCGCTCAGGAGCTTTTAAAGGGTTTCTAATCCTGGAAGGCCGTCTGACATCACCCTGCTTCTTGTCTGCTGATGTTTCGTACAAGCCCCACATTTCCTTAATGTTTTTCAGAGCCACCAATTACTGCAGCAATCTTGTGTTTATGTTCTGGTTTTGTGCTCATTTTTTAATTTTTTTTCCTTTCCCCTGATGCTTTCCTGGCTTGTGTCCCAACAGGCTGCTCTCTCTTAGGCGTGTTTTGTGCCAAGGGTTAAGCTGGACCAGCTTGTTACAAAAGAAGGAAAAAAAATACCCGAAGAAGTGGGAGGGAGGAGGGGTTTTTGGTGTGTTATTTTTTTTTTTTCCCTAATTTTCTTCATTGACTTCAGGCACCATGTGATCAGGAAGCCTGGACTGTTTCCATTTCCCTTCCCGACTGAAGGGAAACATTGTGTAGCTGTTGCCCTGCCACCAGTGGGACGGCCTCTTCGTGGCGTTACGTAGGAGGATAAAAATAACCGGGATATTTAAGGCCGGCTGTGGAATCCCAGTGCAGGCAGAGCGAGCTTGGTCAGCCGCCGAGCATCACCGGCACCGGCGCGATGTGCTGCGCATGATGCAACTGCAAATATATGCCTGGCAGCAGCAATGAAACAGTTAGACCTTGGGGAGGCCCAGAGGAGGAGGAAAAAAAAATAAATAAAGGAGTGGAGAGCGTTTTCATTCTCTTTTAACACATGTTTCGGGCACAGCTGGTATTTTTCAAAAAGCTGGTTACTGTCCCCCTGGTATTCCATGTTCTTGCTGCATCTGTAGGGAGACAGACCCTCAGCAGGGCTTGCTGGGCTTCAGGTGTAAACCAGTGTGACACTTTGTCCTGAAGTTTTGTAGGGATAGCAGCACTTCCCCATCCTGAAAAGGAAGAGGCTGGAACAGCACCGTGTTCCCTTTCGGTCTCATTAGACTCTTTTCTCCAAATCACAGATGTGGCTGAGTGCAACGCACATCTTTTCTGCTGATTAAAAGTAATTACATTTCAAAAGCAGCCAGTCCACAAGGCTCAAGCAGAAATAAGCAGAAATGGCAGTCTCTGTTTTAGGTTCTTTCACAAATAACAACAGAAATCTCTAGAGGTGAATTTTTTCCTATTTCTTAAGCCTGTTTTCACACTATACACTAGCTCTAAACTTTCCAAAGTGTTACACTGGATGGTGCCTGTCACAACTGCAGCACTGAGAAGAGGCTGGCCTTGCCAGTCCTTTCTTTTAAACGGTTCTGACAAGCAAACCAGTGCAACTTCAGTTTTTCTTTGTCCATCTGAGACTAGGACGGTGCAGGTGAGAAGCAGAAGACACCACGGACAGTCTGGTTACTCCTGTTATTCAGAGGAGAACCTCCTCACCACACCAGCACATGTCACCATCTCTCCCCTCTTATTCAGTCAGGATTGTTAAGAGGGCCTGACAGTAGGGACTGAGGGGACTTTTCTCCCTCAGTGCCACTCTGATCTGGGGCAAAACAGGACATAATAGTGGTCTCAGCAGCTCCTATTTGCCTTGCAGGAGCTGAAGTCTTTGGAAGCCCATGTTTTTAGAAGTCCATTTCAATGAGTGCAGGTACATGGCTTCTTTTAATAAGAAAATAAAAGGCCCCATATCTCCTTGCTGAACTGATCAGTGGCCTCCTTTCCACAGAGGAGGGAAGTCAGCTATAAACTTTGATGAGGGACAGAGATTGTTTCTGCCACATAGCTCCGTTAAATGTTAGCTGGATTATAATTACTGTAGGACCCAATGCAACAAGAATCCAATTTAGGGAAGTTGTGACAATCGCTGTGCACAGACTTAAGCTTTGTTTATTGCTTATGCAATTATGTGGGTTTATTTCAAGGAATTTAGGGGTGGGCAGTGGGGGAGGGTAAATTTAAGGGCATTTGTAAGGTATTACACCTGCCTGGACTTCATGCTGGTTTTGCAAGTGCTTCATGTTCTAAATTTATTCCTTCAAGTTGAGTGAAATACTGAAACCAGCCAGAAAAACAGACAAATGACAGGAATGGCTAAAGCCTCAGTTTTCAGCCCCACCAGTAGCCCTCCATGTAGATAATTCCTATAAATCATTCATATTTAACTACACAGTATTTGAGAACCACTCAGACCAATGGACTTTGATCTTATAAATGCTTTATTACACTGGGAAATATTATCCCCACTTTATATAAATATGGAGCCGCACAGGAGATAGAGCAAAGGCCCAGTGCCTGATTATCCACATTAAGTCTCTTCAGTTTAACTGGGAAATAATTTTACACATCTGGGTTTAAGTAGCAGAGCTGGGGTGTCATCCTGCCCTGATGCATGTCCATTTGCTCCCCAGCACTGCAGGAGCATCTACTGAGTCTCTTTCTGATGTCTAAATACAAACGTACTGGATGAGAGACAACTCCTTCCTACCTTCCTTCCTAGTTGATTTGCCTGGAGTAGAGAAGGAGCTGCAGCATCAACTCTTCCTGCACAAGGAGCAGACTGAAATGTTATCCAGCCAGGAGAAGCTGTAGGAGACAGCTTGGTAATTCATTCTGCTGAGTGCAGCTGCCTGGATTTATAGACACCTGCCCTGACACCCACGTCCTGAAGGAATTCCCAGCTTTTCTGGAAACTGGCCAAACGTCTGGGTTTGTCCAGCCATGTGGAGTACCATCCAGGTGTATAGTACTGCCCAGGAGCTTTAATGGAGACCACAGCCATGTTTGTATTGCTGGGCTGGGTGCTCCCTGACATTTCAGGTGCTGCTGGCACAGAGAGCAGGACATGTGGCCAGGGAAATCCATGACTCCTTAGCTTCTCTGGCAGGAGCAACAAATTTGGCCATGTAAAACCAACTCATCAGTCCATCAGGACCACTGTTACCCTCCTCCAGTGCTGGTAGGCATTCCCTGGTGAATCTTCTTCCAGTTAGTTCAGGTGTCATCAGCCTCAGGCCCCCTCCCTTCCTGCTGCCATGTGGGTAAAATGAGCTGCACAAATGTAGCACACAAACATATCTATATCTATATCTAATCTATATTTATATCTATCTAATCTATATCTATATCATCTATATCTATCTATATCTATCTAATCTATATCTATATCTAATCCATATTTATACAGCAGTCATCCCTTCCTGAGGGAAAGGGTTTCAGCCTTTCTGGAAGATGAGGAATTGCCCAGATTGCCCCAGCAGATTTAGCAGATGGCATCTGCCTTCACCAAGGTCCTCCCAGGTGACGGTGAACTGTGCAGAGAGATTAAGCTTTGGTGACACCCAGCCCTTGTGCCGTTGGCGCATTTCCATCTGTTTCAGTTTGGATAACGCATCTACCATGTTGTCAGCACATGGCATTTAAAAATTTCATCCTGGGCTGCCATGGCCATGCAAAGAGCACGGTAGGCAGGGATCTGTGTTCAGGATGCTGTCATGCAGCCAAATCTTCCCTGCAGCAAGCACGACCCAGCAAGTTTCACATGCTTTGGAGTTTTAGAACAAAAGTTTCACACAAATTTAATTAGCCCCAGATTTTTAACATTAGTGTGCAGTTATAATGCCTCAAAAAGAGCTAATTCTTATTGACCGTTTCCCACTGATATGTTTTCCAGTTGGCAGGCTCATCACACCTTTACTAAATGAACAAGAACTCCAAAGCCCTCAACAAAGCCATTTCTCTTTTCTTTCACATGTAGCTTGCCATGTTGTTACAATTAAATTTCAAAGCTCCAGTCTCTGCATTTGTTTTGTTTTTCTGGCGTTGTTTTTCATCCAGTAGCTGCTACAGCTTAGCACAAAACAGTGTCACCCACCCGGAGGTTAACAGGCCTCTTTTCCTCCCACCAGGTGTCCTAGTCTGCTGCTGAAAGATAAAACTTGATGCTGGACTTGAATGGCTGTGTAACAGAGCCCTCATTTCTTTTTACCCTGTTACTCTAGTTATGCTGATATGGTAAATATCAGCACACCTGGATTCTCTGCATCTATTCACTTATGTGTCCTTGGTCATAACATTTAACACCTGTGTTTTGTCTTTGGCTATGTTTGCCATCATCTCCAGGCTGCAGACTCACTGTTACAGGTCTGTGTCATGATCTCTTTCACTCTGGGTGGGGACAAAAGCACAAGGGAGTCAAATCCCATGGAGGATCTCCTGCTGCCACTCCAGCCAAGATGGTTTGGAGCCAAGGACAGCTGCCCAGCAAGACGCACCCCTTCACACAGAATGGAGAAGCCCCTGCTTCCTTTTTTTAAAAGAAGTTGCATCTTGGAGGAGTCAGGTTTGCCTGTTTACTGACAGCACTCTGATTTGTCCCTCCATGGCTTCCCTCATGCTTTGAGGCAGAGCCCAGCCTCCTTAGCACCTCACCTTCAGAGAAATGAATGTTCTTTGGCATGAAAGGGACCTGCTGTGCTCAGTCTCCCATAAAACATTCCAGCCAAAAGCAGCCTGAGAACACATCTAGGCATTTCAGCGTTTCCCTCAAAGGTGGCAATCAAGCAGAGAAAGCTCAGCCCTTGCACACCCCTATCCTATAAGGAACTGCCTTCACCCACTGTAAATAAGACAAAGGTATGATCTTCAGCTGATCTCAATTACTGGAGCTCCATTGAACAGAACAGCCCTAGGATAATTTACACCAGATGAGCATCTGCCCTCAACATATGTTACATTATGGTTCAACAAGATGGTCTCAGTTTGCCTTGGGGGAGGAGCTGCTGGAGTGGAGAGTTAGGTTTGCTCATGTCTAGGAATGATGGGCTGCAAAATCCCCGAGAGTAAGCAGATAAATAGGGAAAAGAAGGCGTTTGGTTATTAGGAGTTCTTATTTCCAGTGATTAGGGTGGGAAAGAGCAGACTGTGTGGGAAACAGGCTTCCCTACACCCATTTTTGGCAGCTTTTGATTGGCCCCTGACCAGACATTTATTAAAACAGCCTCATAAGTTGCGGTCTCACTAAAGAACAATACAAAACCAACAAAATGTTAATGCATTCAATCTGTTCCTGCTGAGATTTCTGCCTCCCCACCTCCCTGATTATTAGAGAAGGGGAGAGGGGGGGAGGGGGGACATGGAAGAAGAAAGACAGGGAGTGGGGGGGAAAGAAGAGCTTGAATTCCCAGCCTCAGCTGACAGATCTGCTGCAGCCTCCTGGAGTTTTTGAGTTAGAACAAAGGGTCCTCGGTACAGGAACTAAAATTGGTTTTGACTGTTCATACATTTTAACTCAGCCCAGGTTAGGCATCCAAGCAAACTCAAAGCACTGAAGAAGGAGCTGGAACTCTAGAAGAATAACTCCAAGGAAGGATAAAGGGCCTTCCAAAGAGGGTGGTGGATCATATATGACACCAGAAACCAAAACGAACTCCAGATTGTTTTCCTCAACAATCCTGATGAAAAAGTGTGCTGCAAACACTTGTCAGCCAGAGGTTTAGGATAATCTGAGCTTCAGCTATGGGAGCAAGGAAGAGGGAGGAAACAAATACTTTGGCAAACAAAAACCCCAGGGCAGGATATGTGATGGAGCTTCTGGATGCTGACAAGGAGGTGGGAGGGGTTTTAAACCACCCCTCTTGCCGAAATTTGAGGGTGGTGCATCCCAAGCCTGCTGCCAGAACAGGTTTTGCGATTCAGCTTCTCCAAGTGCCTGAACCTGCTCTAGACAGCCAGCTCTGCAGTGGGAAATCAGAGAGGCCAGGATAGTCCCTCCAGCCGCAGCTCATATCCACACATCCAGCCACATCACTGTCCTCGTCCCCATGTCCCTTGGAGAGCCCTTCCAGACAAACTATGCCCAGGCATTGTCTGTTGTCTGGAGAGCGCTGGCTGGCAGCATGCCCACACCATACCAGGGCATGTGCTGGCAATTAAAGAGTGTAGATGATCATGACAAGTGCTCAAGCCCATGCTGGGGCTCTGTTGGGTTCACCAGTAGAGACAGACGCAGCAGCACCAGCTGCAAGCAGCATTTCCATGGGAAAAGGATCAGACTAGGAACACACAAGGAGAAAACTGCATTTGCAGTTGGTGTCTCTGGAAACAGTCTGGGGCTCTTTTCTACAAGGTTAGCATCCTCTGCTCAACAAGAGCAATGCTGCTGGAGATCTGCTGGCGAGATGTGGTTGTGATGGGTCATCTGGATCTGCAGTCCCTTTTTGGGTGGGATTTTCACATCTGTTCTTCTCTGCCCTACAACCAATTTCACTGAGACAGAGCTTAGACAACACTGAATGCTTTCAGAAAAATCTTCCAGCAGTTCCCAGTTCCAGTGACAGGAATGAGGTGTTTGCATGGAGAGCACACAAATGATGGAGAGTGTGCAGGAGTGGGGCCTACCACCATTTCATTATCAAGAACTACTTTTTTGTTTGTTTCTGGGTTATGGGTTTTTTTTTAAGTTTCTTTTTGGGACAGATATTACTGAGAAGTTTCTATAGACAAATCCATGTGGTGAAAGTGGAACCTGAGCTGAAGGCAGGAGTGGTGTCCGTGCTGGAAGTCATGTAGCTCTGCAGAGGGGTCCTGACTGTTCCTCTGTATTTGTTGGTACAAATTTCCCAGTTCAATCAGCCAGACTCCTCCTTTATGCCAAATTTCAGTGGGCAAGAGGAACTTCCAAGTTCACAATGGCTTAATTATTAAGAGGCTCTGATCTTGAAAAATTGAATATAAGAATAATTTTGCCTTTGCTGGTGCAATGGGGTTGTTCACAGAGGGAAGCAAATGGCAACAGATTCCATGGTGGTTCATCCTTGTAAACTGTTTCAAGCACTTATGCAGCCTTATGAAATGGTGTTTTCTGGTCAGTGAGGAACAGCACCTAGAAATAGACAACAGACCCATATGACGGTTCTTGGCCTTTGCTTAACACATCCCACAACACATCCCTCCTGAAAGAAAGGCACATGTTAGGCATGTAGAAAAAAAAAAAATGTGTTTATATACCAGATTTCCCCATCCTGCCTCCTCAGCTGAAGTCATGGACTGGATGCATCGTGTTATTCTGCACGATGAGGTGCAAACTTGCAGCAAACACATGGACTCTACATAAGGTGGCCTGAAATAAGGAGGCAGGGGAAGAGGGAGTAGCAGACCTCTCTGAACTACTAGAAGCAACTCTGCACTTGCTAGGACTGGACATGGAGACTGAAGGGGAGCTCTAGAAAGCAACTTTTCCAGTGAGGAGGCTTCCCTGGCTACAGAGGGGTGGCCACACTGTCATTTTACTTGACACTCTTCTTTGTGCAGCCTAATCCCAGCCTGAAACTTCCACCTGCATCCGGGTGGGCAATGGCAGGCATCCTCTTAAATAAAAGGCAGGCTTTGAGAAGGCCAGGCAAGCTGCCAGCTGGTCACCACATCTGAGACATTTTATAGAACTCCCCTCCACTGGAAGAGTTTTAGAGTTTTAGACAGTCTTTCATTGCTACAGCTCACGAGGTTGGTGGGGATAACAATGTGAATCCACTCTTGAGGGGCTTCTTTGTTGGGAAGCAGCAGTTCGGGCTGTGATCAAGAAAGGAAAACAAGGCAAAGAAGGGCTTTGGGGTTTTCCCAGTCTCATAATTCCTGAAAATGTTTCCATTTTCCATCTGGTTTATCCTCTTCTTCCTTAGAAGAGTGCATTTCAGGGTTTTTCCAGTGCCCTGCAAAGGTTTTTTCAGCAGCAGGAAATAGTTCTCACTGTTTGCATTTGAGACACAACAGGGTGCAACAAACTGGAAAGCTGAAGCAGGCCACACCAGCTCCTCCACCCGTGGAGGTCTTCTTGAATGACCTATGGAGGCATCTGATTCCAGGCCACAGCATCTGAATTTTGGGACTGTGTTTGCTGAATTCAACCATTTCAGCCAATGCCTTCACCTCAGATGAATTTCTGAGTTATCAAGAACCAACAGATTGTTTCTCAGAAGATTGTTTTCTTCAGACTCCTCTTTTTGTTTGCCCAAGGGTATTGGCCCTTCTTGAAGAACCGGACATATAATTAGAAATTAATGTCTATTTGCTTTGATGGATTTTGCCTCTTTTCTGAATCCTGAATTATCCACAAAGCTGTTACAAACAGAATAGAATGTATTTGTTCATCAAAAAAATGATTCACCCGTTTCTTCAGGGATTAATTCTCAGTTTTGTTCGTGAGTGGCTTGTTGCAAATAGTCATAAATTCTACCATGTTGGGTTCCAGCCCCGGAGTGATCTTTGTCTGGACTTCAATGGGGCTTTGCATGGGGGGGGCCTGGCCACACAGATCTCATTGCAGGATTGGGCAACGGTTAGTTACATAAGTCATATGATGTTGTTTCTGTTCTGTGACTGGTTGGCTTATGTAACTAGAGAACAATAGCGTGCATTTGAATATAAAGGCAAAAATCGTGCATCCTATTTGTTCTTTGTGAGAGTCTGTTCTGCTGTCTGTGCAGGCTGTAAAGATATTTTCTTTGACAGTCCGTTGGTTGGGGAGGACATCTGGAGTAGGTGACAGTAACAGAGCTACTGAGATGCTCTGTATGAGTTCATCTGAGGACTATTTGCAAACACTGGCCTCACATATTCTCCCCAGCAGCAGCTGAAAAGGAACAAACCCAAAGAAACCATGAAACCAGGCCTTGACTGCAATGCAGCTCTACTGATTTACACCTTATAAATGCCTAGACATCAAGTTTAATGTTTTCCTTATTCCATTTCAGGGGAATGAAAAGGCCTAAAAGCATGGACAGGGTTAAAAATGGATAGCTTAGGGCAAAACACTGTCCAGTTAATATTTGTGTGTTTATTCTTAAACATATTTTTCCCACTTTTTATTTCTGTTAAAATCACAATATGACTTCTATTCAGAGAGGAAAAATAGGAATTCGCAACTTTTCTTTTCAGTTGATGTCTTGGTTTTGTTCATCTATACAATACATGTCCAGAAGATTTTATCACAGTGTCCTGGAGATTGTATCACAAGTTTTCAGTCCTGGTCTTGTTTTGCTGTTTGTTTGGTTGGTTTTTTTCTCCTTCTCCTTAAGTCCCACTTTTTGGAGTCATGTGATTACACAAACATTCCCTACTTCCAGTGTTTTAAAAGTAAGTTTCTAGTCGGCATTGTTGCACAGAAAAGACTGAAAACATAAACCCTCAAGGCTGAGAAAAAGAACACACAATTCGCAATTCTTTTAACCTCAAGATTTCTCAATATTATGTTTTTTGAGGATAGTCTGAGTAATAAGTTTTAAAAGCCCAGGGCTGACACTACTGAAGCAGAATCAGGAGGAGACCATCACTTAAGTTCATATTACATGACCTGATGGTCTTCCAGACTCTCTGGAGGTGTCACCATGCAGGAGGCAGGTACTTTTTCTAAGTCACTTATGACAATATAAGACCATCATAACCTATTCAAAGTAACTTTTTTCATTTACACATGTTGAATTTTAGCAAAGTCCCAAAAAACACATTATTTTTGGTAGCAAGCTTCAGCAGCTCAGAAAGCATTGTTACAATCCACAGTGTAAATACTTGGTCTTATCCTTTGCAGACTCCAATGTAAACGTAGGTTTTGACAAGGATGTTGGATGCACGAAGCCAAAATTCAAGAGGTCCCAGCTGATGCTCACATACCATCTTCTAAGCTCTTTGAGTCTGCGTTACAAATAATTTCTAACCCATTCAGTTCCCAGGTTTTCAATTTCTAACCTGAATTCACATGGTATATGCAGCAGGTTACGTCTTGCAATGTGCAGCACAGCCGGGGAAGTATTGCCCTTCATCTACTTAATTTTTCACACTCCTTTGAAACATTCTCATGTTCTAGAACTTGGAATTTGCTGAAAGCTTGCTTTTTATCATGTTTTATTCAGATGCCCCTAACACAGACCTACTTAGGCCATTCTGAAGGTGACAGAAAGCAAAATTCTGGTAGAAGCTGGGCACCCTCTTCATGGCACAAAGGGAAGCTTGCACCAGCCACAGTCAGAGTGAACTGTGTACATAGTAGACTTCCACTGATAAATAGGGCTTTTCCTGGAGAACCTAAAAGCTGATGAAGGCCAGGGCAGGCAGCTGGGGTGATGTGCCTCTCCCTTTGAGGACTCTTCTTGTGTGGTACTCCCCAGAAACAGCACCTGTCACCCTTGCAGAAGAGAGGAAAGCCTTTCCCAGGTGCCACAGGACCTTCTTGCTAAATCCAGCCAGTGGAGACCACTGTAAGTTTGAGGATAACATATCTTCAAATATGTAAATGGACGAAGAATCAGCAAACAGCATTTTTTCACTGCTCAGACATGCAATCAAGCTGTTGCATCTGTGCCAGCACCCCGTTCCAGTTCACTTTGTGCATACATACTCTCTGAAGCAAATGAGTGGCAAAGTATGTTACCTGAAACCTTTCTTTAAGACCAAGGTTGTTTTGTGAGGATCTAAGATCATGCTTTGCTGACACACCGTTCCCCTTCAAGTCACAGTAAGTTATGAAGCCAAAGCCCCAGGAAAAGTGAGCTGCAAGAGATGGACAGCTAACACTGCTTAAAGGACAATATTGTGTGTTGGGGGACTAGGATGAGTGTTGGTGGCCGGGTTCTTGGTTAGGACATCATTCCTGGACAATTGTGAGGCACTGTGCAGAAGAATTAATGACTTTCCCCACCTGAATGCTATTTTAATAAAATTGAAATGTCTTCCTTAGATGTCTCATCATTATTCCCATAGTTAGAAACTGATTAATGGCATGCCCCTCAAACACATATCTGGGCACATGTACAAAGACTTTTTAATAGTCCCTAACAATGGCCAACAGCTGGCCACAAAACCAGATGATTCTCCACCCTTGTAAACTCATGCTGGCCAACAATAAAAAACCCTTCTGGCTACTAAAAAGCCTGATGGAACAGATGAATCTTGTTATGGACTGGATTTTATAAATAAAAATTAAAAAGAGGCAAACATTTTAGCATGTGCATTCATAGGCTGAAAACAGACATAGGTTTCACATTCTGGACTAGCCAACTGCAGAATTCCAATTTTTAGAGCTAAACCTCATCTTCCAAAGACTTCTTTAAATACATTGCTGGGTTGGGTTGTTGCTGGCCGGGTTTGAGGGGGTGTTGGTTGATTTTATTTTAATTTTTTTCCTAAATTCTGCTGCATACCCAGTAAAACACTTCCTCTGTCTTTTGGGGCAGGAGTTTTGAGTTTGTGCCACTCACAGGCAGAAATCTCAGAAATTATCTGAAGGCTTTGCTCTTCAGGCACTGACATAGTCTGGTCACATCACCCCAATCATGTGTTATAACTAAGCACTACAGAATATCTATCCTTGCTACCATGAGCACCAGGGTTTCTCTGAGCCCCTCAGGAGATGGCAAGGTGAGTTTGGAAAGCTGCCCAATCCTATGGCTGAGGCACAACCCTGTGAGGCAGGAGACAGGGGAGCCAGCCCAAATCCTTTCCTTGCTGCAACTCACAATGAATCTCTCGGCTGGAACAATTAGCTTTGCATCCAGCATGGCCACATGCTTTCTGGAGCAGGGCTGGCCACCTCAGGCTGGCACCCAGAGCCTGGCCACATACCTTGAGCCATCTGCACAGACATTCCCCAGCCCAGCTTCACATGGGAAGCTGCAGCCACACCAGCAACAAATGCAAATCTCCACATCCTCCTTCCTTTCCCTCATTTCATTGCATTTTATTTCCCCCCACCCTTTCCCTTATCCCTGCAGCTGGTGCATGCGATCAGAAGAATGCAGACCCAGGGAGAGGAGCAGTGACCAAGACACTATAGGGTGATCAGTTTCACCAAAAAAACCCAATAAACATATAAAAGACAAAAAACAAAACAAAACAAAACAAAACAAAAAACAAAACAAAACAAACTCTAAAGAAGCTCTTTTTGTTTGTTGTTAACAACTATCTGTCAGGGCTTATTCACGAGTTTAATGAAATTAGGCTTTATTGAAGATTCAACACCTTCAATTATGGCATTAAGGGTTCACGATAATTGCTCCTCAGACCATCCAAAGAAAGTGTGTGTTTGAGGAGGGGGAGGCCAGCCTTCCATCTAAACCTCATGTCTTTAAGATTTTTTTTTTTTTTAATAAACAAAGCAAGCAGAAAAGCCCTAATTCTAATAATGATGATGACTACAGTGTCAGCCCGTCATTATAGAAGAAGAAGCAGCAAAAGAAAGAGCAAGTCTAATTCTTAGTTAGTCACCTTAAATATGACTCCTCCGTTAGTGGATTTCTGCAGGGATGAACAAGGAATTTTCACAGCCCTGGTATGCCCCAAACAAGATTTCTAGAAGTAACGAAGTGAGGAATTTGACTGAAATCTTAGAACGAGCTTTATTTTTACTGCCATGGGCAGGATTTAGAGAAACGTCAGCCTCCGCTTCATCAGATCCTGACATAGTTGAGCCCAGCACCTCATCACACTGAAAAGGACGCCTATTGATATAGAAAATGGCTGATTATTTACATTCCTGATGACCATGTAGGAAGTGGCTGATAAAGTGAGGAATGAATAGGATTCCTTGATTTCTTTAGTGTGAGTGGCATGCAATGCCATGGCTTGCCTAAGCTGCACTGCACTTCAGAAAAGCCTGGCATAGATCAGAGCAGCCCTTGGATCACTCTGAATTACAGCGGGGACATTGTCAACCTCTGCCAAAGCCTGTAGTCTCAACAGTAGCAATTCTTATGTCGGAACATATTTGCTCCCTCCTGCAATGGATGCCCATTCCCAAAGTTTAATACACTTGGTGAAAGGTACCTTAGAATCAATTTTATGTCACACAATGCTTTCTAGATATGGAAACACTAATCCTCTTACACTGCAGAGTTGGACAACCCAGGATTCTCACAACACCTTATGTGTAGTTACAACCACCAAGCAAGAGTTTCCAGTAAAACAGTTGGGTTGTTGAAGTTTTTCCCCCAAGTAATAATATGCGGCTACACTGGTAGAATTTTGTCCCGTGTTTTCTTGCTGGCATGCACTCATCTCTTTGTAATCCCAACCTCGTGCACTGCCAAAGCACCTGTGCATCCAGAAAGAGGGTTGCTAGGAATAGGGATTGGCTCTAAAATACGCAGGAAGGAGATTCTCACTTGCTTGGTTTTCGCAGTGTGGGTAAATGCACCATAAGCAACAAGAACTGTATTCCTGTCCCTCATGCTCTGTCTCACACTGCACTGACACTGCAGCTGAATGCAGGGCAGTCATCTCTGCCTCCCTATTCCAGGGCCAGTGAGGTGGGAAGCAAACCTCCATGGAAGTGGCATATGGTGGTGATGAAGAAGACATTACAGGTTTCACCTGTGCCTTTTGGTCTGAGAGACCATACTGAGAGGGAAACTTGCAAGGGAAATCCAACCTACCACAGGCCCTCCAGACAGCTCCATTCTTGCCTGTGAGAGGATCCACATGCCTTGGAAGAAAGGGCAGCCCTTTGTGTGAGGGTGGACTGGGAAGAAGGTCTCATAGAAAGCATGATTTTGTCTCAGCAAAGCCAGGTTGTTCACCTGGATGAGTGTCAGTCTGGGACAGTAATGCCATTGGGCCTCAGGGAGGTGAAACAGCTGCCAGAGCCCCAAGGAAAATTCCTCCCCTCAGCTAGGTCAAAAATCCAAAGCATGGGATTTCTGACATCCTCAATCCTGTTTTTTGCACCAAGGTAGCCCTGTGAGGTGAAGGTACTGCCTCAAGAAGTATTGTTCAGCCACAACCAGCAGCCATAAGCCTTTGGATCTTTCCTACTCTGCCGACCCTACCAAGCTTTGCCAAGCTGTGTTTTGGCAAAGATACAGGCATTAAAGGACAACATCCTTCTTGGGTGAGAGACTCAGGGGTTGGTTGGATGAAGTGAGATCTTTTTTGATTAAGCACTGAATGATTCCTGCAAGGATTTGGCTTCATCATCCAGGTTCGACAGTGACTCCACAGTGACATTTTAGGTGCCTCCCTAGGGCAACATCCTCATGAGCACCCTTGTCCCTATTTCCTGTGGAATTTTCTGGGAATTAGGCACCTCCATTTAGTTTCAAACCTGCAAAATAGAGGGAGTGGTGTGCTGTCTGACACTCTCATCATTCTCTCACTCTTTAGTCAGATTTCCTCTAGTTAGGGACTGGTACCACACTTTGGACATGTGGACTGCTTTTGGGTTGCTGAGAATGAGAAGAGTTTCTTTCACCTTCACCAGCTTTGCAGAATTGCATCTTCAGTGTGATGGAACTTCTGATGTCCAAAACAGAGGAGAAGAAGGAAGAGGAGGAGGAGGTGGTAATGCCTCTCTGACATGACCTCACATGGGCTGGTTTACAGCCAAGTCACGAACACCAAAATAAAGAGTCAGATAGCTGTACCTGCAGGTAGCTTTCAAGTTCAGTCCATGCTCATTGGACCTTTGCATCATTTTAAATTAGGTGCTGATGCATTTTATTTACACTGAATTTAACTTAATGTGCTTGCTTGCTAACTTCCTGCTTATCTGGATACCGCATAAGCATATGCCCAATCCAATTACAAAAAGAATGAGAAATACAGTGAATGCTACACATTTTAAGTAAGCATAATAAATTACCAGAGCTGTGGCACGTACCTGTGCATGTGAGGGAGAAAAAGAACAAACAAGCCAAAAAAAGCAAAACCCAACCAAAAATACAGGTGAATTTCGCCAGCCATTTAATTAGAAGTAACAGCATCTCCCCTGCAATACTCACACAGGGCTTCCAAGGTGAAACTCGTCTTTTTAACAGCAGCTCAAACCTTCCTGCCACACTGAAAAGGGAAGAGCTGTGTTACAGAGGAGTGGGAAGAAGTTTAGAGGGTGCTGGGTATTAAATGAACAGCTGGCTGAAAGGCACAGTAAACCATAGTGAGGGACTGCAACTCCCGGGTCTCATGAAAGAAAAAATTCTAGTGGAGAGTGTCACAATTTTCCACCACGTGAGTAAACTCTTTTGGATAGCAGTGAGGCAATGCCACTTATATGAGATGGGGAGTGGCAGCTGTACCTGCTTCCAGTGAAAGGAAGAGGGTAAAGACAGAGGCTTGAGTGATTCTATTGCTAAGTGAATCAGAACTTGAGGAGAGATAAAAGGTATTGAAAGCATTGAAACACAGTCAGGGAATATCAAGAGGGAGTATGAATAAAAGAGAAGAGTGGAACATATGATTCAGGATGCTATTTATAACACCTTATAGCTACTGGAAACAATTGTAAATATGAGTACATTTCTCATATATATGCACTTATATGCAAATAAAGTATATATTTCTGATATATATGCATGTCCATATATATATGGGCACAAGAGGGACCTCATTTGTGTCTGTCAGTGTCTGAAGAGAGTTGTCAGAGGGTGGACCAGGGTCTGCTGGGGGTATCCAACAATGGGACAAGAGGCAACAGGCAGAAACTGATGCCCAGGAAGTTCCACATGTACATGAGGAAGAACTTTTTTATTGTGCAGGTAACTGAGCACTGGAATAGGTTGCCCAGAAAGGCTGTGGAGTCTCTCTCACTGGAGATATTTCATAACAATCTGGGTGCTGTCCTTTGCCATGTGCTCTTGGATGACCCTGCTTGAGCAGGGAGGTTGGGCCAAATGACCCACTGTGGGCCCTTCCAACCTGACCCATTCTGTGATTCTGTGGTAAGCAGAATCTTTTACTCATGAGGGGTTTATCATCTATAACTCAGCACGTTTCATGGAGGCACTGCTCTTAAGCACCTTGCAGGTGAAGTTGCACTGACTGGGGCATGGGAATAGGCTTTGGCCCCTGCACGTGTGAGGGTGAATTCACCTGTGAAACAGCCTGTCCCAGAGAGGCTGGGCCCTGGTTTGATGTGTTTCTCACCCAGACTTATGGCTGCAGACAAGGCAAGGAGGGATTTCCTGCAGCCACAATGCCTGGCTTTTGTGGGGCGGCAGCTGGAAAGCCCAGGCGGGTGGATCAGCCTTGTTGTGACAGCCAAGGCCCTTGCACAGATAGATCTGTTTGCAGAGAGGTTAATAAGACACTTGTAGGAGCAAGACACCCACTGCTCACAGCGATTTCACCTCCTCCTCCCCTTGTGCCTCAAGATCAACACCAGCGGTGCTGCCAAGCCTCTAATTACGTTTTTAAAACCCTGTCAGGTCGCGAGGATGTGATGAGCTCTAATTGTGGAAGAGTGTTTAGGGAGACTTGTAATTACACAGCCATTAAGCCAGTTAAACACAACATGGTCTCTTTTGCAACACCGTGTTGGTTGGCTCCCTCCCAGCAGTGACACAAATGTGGGATCAAGCTGAAAATTAGTGCTCAGCAGGTACCAAACAATAACTCCTTGCTCCTCCACTGACCAGCAAGACTCCTCCTGGGCTGGGGCTGGGGCTGTGGCTTCCCAAGCCTCCACGAGCAGCTCAAAGAGGGGATCTTTGCTGGTGTTTCCCAGCTAGATCAGCCCATGTGTTCACAGTCATGCCCAAGATCTGCCAGTGTGTGGGTGTTATTCTTCTCTTTCTGAACTTTGAGAATGCTCGTGGCATCCTACAAAACCAAAAATGTTTGCATGAGAAGTGGGTGATGGGGGAACAGGGATGTGGGAAGCCCCTCCAACTCACTCCACAGGAAAGTGGAGAATCCAGGGCAAAGCAGGGATGTGCAAATAGTTCTCACCCCATGTGGCCTCCTGTCTCCATCCTCATCCAGCCACCATCCCACTGCCAGACTTTGCTGAAACTTGCTTGTAGCCTTAAAAGCACCCTAGGCTGACTAAAAAGGGCTTTTTCTATTCTTTTGGTTTTAACCAGCAAATATACCCTAATGAAAGTACTCTAAAGAAAAACAAACCCAACTAAACTTCCGCTGCCTATGTGGGAGGAGTGGGGAGTAGTGGTCATTAGACCAAATTCTCCTCTGCCTACATCCCAAACCTTGTGACAAGGCAAACTACAGCCCTTGGGTTTATTCAGCTTTCTCAGTTTCTTTGAAGTTTACTTTTATAACTGTTCTCCTCATAAAGGTTAGTTATGTATATAGGAAGCATTTTCCAGATTCAGACTCATATAGAGAAAGACCTATCACTATCCAAATCTCAAGGACAGTAAAAGCTGCATAGAGAGAAGCTCCAGTGAGGAGCAGCTGAGGAAGCTTTTTCCCAAGATAGACTTGGTCCCAAGACTAGACTGTCACAGCACCAATCCTGGAAGAGCTCTAGAAGCATTTTGACAATACTCTGGGGCACATGATGTGACCCTTGAGGATGGTCTTGTGCAGGGCCAGGAGTTGGACTCAATGATCCTTGAGAGTCCCTTCCAACTCAGCATATTCTGTGATTCTGTGCAATAAGAGAAGTAGTGGAACTTACATAAAGAGTGCAGTTTGGATGTCTGAATAAGCTCCAAAGATTTGTACTAAAGGCGTTCCAAGCAAATTTTTGCCTTTCAGCTCCACATCCTAAAGGAAGGGAATGCCTTGGCTGTACCGCACCCCAAGCAAATGAAGCAAATTTAACTCTAAGGAGAGTGCCTTTCCGTCTCCTCACACAATTAAAGGCAAAGCTGCTGCAGCACTGTGGGCTTTGCAGGTGAAGGGGGATGTCCCCAGATACTCTGACATCCCCAGCCACCCCAGTGGGGAGGGGTTATCTGTCACTTCTGAAAAGATAGATGACTGTGGTACTGTCCTCTCTGCACCTGATGCTGATACTTTGGGGACAAGGGACTTGCTCTGGGAGGGGAATGGATCCTGGAAATGTGGGCCAGCTGCTGCTCCTTCCCAGGGGAATGGGAGCTACAGGGCATGTGCATGGGAACTGCTGCTGGGGAAACAAGTAGCAGTGCCCTGCCAAAACAGCAACGTGTCTTATGCATCATGCAAAAAATCCATCTGGCCAGTCAGTCCTCAGGTAGGCTGAAATTACCCTTTATATTCACTGTGGGAGCCCTGTGTGCGACTCCAGGAGTCCTGTAACACAGGAAAAGTGTCACATAATTTTACTTGTTTACTCTGTTATTACCAGAGCTGCCTCACTGAGCCATGACAGCAGGAAAGTCCTCTTTTGATGTAAACCTGTTATGAGTGAGAGTAAAAAAAAAAATAATAAAAAAAAAAAATTACTTGTTCCAGTCCAAACTCACATGACAGAAAGAGAAAAAATGAAACAACAAAAAAAATCCACAGGAGATGAACATTATTCCCACATGTGTAAGAGGGTATTAAATCAAGCAGTGACAAACTTTAACCAGAAACACAGTATTACTCAGAGCAGCTTGTCCAAGCATGCAGAAATCATGGTCAGAGAGTCTCCCAAACGGTAGAGGTGGTCAGAGCTGCCAAGAAAGACAAGTCTTTGCTGGTTATTGCTTTATGTGGAGGATCCTCTTATGAATGGTTTTAATAAAGACCTAATTGATTGTTCTGGAGTCTATCAGGCTAATAAACATTTATGGTCCTGACTCAGTCATCTAGAACACATTCCATGAGGCACTTAGAGGCAACCGTACAAGACAGCCAGACGCACGTCTGTCATGTGCCAGTGACATCCATTAATCATGGGCTAGTCATGCACCAGGCAAACCTTAACAGAAAGTGGGATCTCTGCATCTTTTTGACCAGTCAAGAAGTGGGAAAAGCACTTTGTCCTCGTAGTGCCAGTCTCCAGTTTGGGAGATGTCTGTTCAGATCCTACTTCTGCAGCAGGTTTTCATGTGTGCCCTGGAGTAAATCACTTGAGGATAGCAACACAGTGCTGAGCAGACCTTTCAGCTGTTCTGTTTTCTGGGTGCAGACAGAAGCAGAGGCAAACACAAGGAAGACACGACCATAAAAATACAAATTAAGATAAAGCTAGATTCCCCTGCTGCTTAATCATGTAAATGTACAAATATAGCTTGACGACAATGACTCAAGGGAAACAATGACCTTATCAGCAGACTTAGATAGACTCGAGCCATAAATGAAAATAAATGATCTACTGACATTCCTTATCATCTCCCTAGAGTCTACTGGAGAACTCAATTTACCTCCTCATATCTATTTCCTCTAGCACACTCAGCATCAGGAGAGTCTGTTGTCCCTCAACGAGCTCCCTTTTTTTGTTCTGGCACTGCATTACAGGATTTCCAGCCACTGCACCAACCTTACACTGGCTTTCGGATGGCAGATCTAGCTCTACAGTACCTAGCAGAGCATGATCAGTGTAGAAAACTACCTCTCTTCCTCCCTTATTTGTCTCCTGAGCTACAGCCTTGCCTCCATTTTCAGCCACTATGCCATTCATTTGCACTCCCAAGAAGCAGTCCCATGGGATTTTAATCAGTCAGGTTCCCATATCCACTAGGCAGCATCTGGGAAGAGCCTCATCTCTTTCTTCTTTATGGCTTGGGAACTCCAGGAGATACAAGGAGCCATCCAACATTTCTTTATATGCTCACATTGGCCCCAGCTCTGCTGGCCCTGGCACAGGCATCTGTAG
>JAWWEV010000095.1:6207155-6217941 GCA_035583235.1 Hafferia zeledoni
ACTGCTGGGACGGAAGGAGCTTTAGACCTTCAGTTCATGTGTGTCTGAAGCTAAGACAAAGGACTTAAGGGGCTGCTCTTCCTATCAAGATAGAGTGATTATTTGTGGTTTACAGACAGGTAGTTATCGAAAACAATTCTTAGGGGAAAGAAGAACAGAACTTACAATTGCTTGGCAACTTGTGCTGAACTAAACACAGACTTCCTAGTTCATTGGAAGTTTGAATACTTCATATGTGCCTTCAGTTTCGTTTGGAAATGAGGCAAATATTTTTTAGTTCCCTGAGAAAGGCTAATCCTAAAAATTACTATCAAGATTCAAAAAGTTTGTTTAAAAACAAAAAGCAAACCTCAGGAAATTTTCCAGAATGAAACCTGCTTTTTATTCTTTCTCTTTCCAAGGTATAAGCTGTTTAGAGTCAAGACAAGGTATTTTTAAAATATTCTTATTTCAAGAGAAATAAAAATTGACCAAACATTTCCTGCTAGTCCTATTAATAATTATAAACATGTGACTTTGAAGACCTGCAGGGGAAATTTTTAAAAGAAGCATCAGGAAAAGAGTTGCTTACTTTCCAAATGATAAACCAAGGAAAACAAACAAACAAACAAAGCTCTGTACTTTCATTAGAAGAAAAAACTAACAAAAAGGGAGAAAGGGAGAAATGCCTCTGGATGTCATGTGGACACATCCATATCTCCCCGCCTCTTGCCTCCCACAAGCAGTGAGAACAGTGGCTGCACCTTGAGGTGGCACAGCTAGGCTGAACACAGGACAAGTTTGGTGACCTTCCTAGCAGTTTAGCAACACTCAAATTATGGCAGATACTGTGGGGTTGGTTTTTTTCCTCCTCCATGCCCATCTGCTGCATCCACAGTGCTGCTGGTACCCTGGAACATCTGCTTTACCTTACTGGCACAGCTGTGAATGATGTACCTTACACTTGGTTTTGGCACTACAAAACCCTTTGGCACAGTTGTTTATCCTCTGCAGAGATGTCCACCACAACTAGAAATTCTAAGAACAGATTTTGGGTGTCTGCTGTCACTGCAGATGGCAGGCTTACTGACACAGGGCTTAAAGCCCTTCTCCCCTCTCCATGCCAAAAACATGCCGCACCCCAAGGGTCCCCAGATTTCAGTGAGGCTCTTCCCAGAATCACACACCTGGTCACAATGAGTAAGTGCAGCATCTGCCCCCCAATCTCTGCTGCTCAGAGGGGCCTCATGGCTCTGCTGTTATGGGTAAGGTCTCCCCTATCAGGGAGACAGCCTGGATGACCAAGGGACACAGTGGTGCATCCCAGGAGGTACACAGCCAGTGACAGTGAGTATCAACACCCCAACACTGGATTTCAAGAGCAAAGGGAAGGGTCTGCCCTCTCCAGGTCTGGCTCTCTGGTGAGATGCCAAGAGGGGACTTCAACCAGCAAACCCTGTGCCAAGCACAGAGTAGCCAGTGGGAAGACACTCCATCCTTCCAAATTTATTGTGATCTCCCACCCCTCCCTGCCCTCCACCTGGGAAGAAAAAGTACTGGGCTGTGTCAAATTCCTCTTGTGTCCAGCAAAACCTGTGCTTTGCAGAAAGCAAGTTTTGGGGACAGGGAACAGCACACATCTCGGGCTGTAAGGCCAGGTTTTCCCAGGCATTTCACCTCCCCACAGTACCCGAGGAGAATTGGGCATTTTAAACCTCTTCATCCATACAAGCTCCAGCTCCTTCTCACCAACTGCAAGTAAAGTGCTATTTGGAGAGGCAGACAGGCAACAGTGGTTCACAAGCACTCCTGAAAATTTGTGTTGAAAGCAGATGCTTTTCCCAATTGCCTACAGCATGTAATATGCAGCTGCTTTATCTGTGTCTTAGTGGTACCTGCGGGATTTGTTCCAGCTGCATTTGGGCACCATGAGAAGCACACAGGGATAGGAGATGGTTGGAGAGCAGACTGCAAGGGAATTTTCTTTCTTCCATTGATTTCTTCCCCTTCCACCTCATTTGTTGCACCTTTCCACAGAGGAAAAATTAATGGCAGAAATAAGTTTGATCTAGAAGAGGAGCAGAGATTTTATTTTAGTTTTTAAAAGATGAAGTACTTCAAAAGAAATTCCAGGTAAAGAAAAATAAATCACTTTTTGTCAAAAAAGTGTTTAGACCAGAACAGTTTCCACCAGCTGTGCCCCATGTTTACCTCAGCAACTTCTTCCCCATCTCATATAAAAAATATGGCAAGTATTTTTAGCCATATTTGCCAGAGACATGCTTCAGTATCAGCATTGCTTGTTCCAGGATTAACTCCCTGCAGACTGTCCTCCTGGGTAAATGCTAGCAGAGGAGCTGTTGTTAGGTGGCTGTTGTTGAAAACCCCCATTCCAAGCTTTGGGGTTTTTGCTTGATTGTGTATTTTGACACGCTTGAGGCACAGATAAAGACTCAAATGCTGCTTCCACACACTGAGTGAAGACAGGGTGTGCTCCTTCCCCCTCAGTACCACCCTGTCCCTCCACTCACTCATGGTTAGTTGTAGCTGTCAGGGAGAAAATAATGTAAGCAGATGCATGCAAACAGAGAGAGAGAGAGAGTAAAGAAAGGAAACACCCTGAAGACAGAAGTCTGTGTGTCTGCTGCCAAACACTAAAACAATAATGGCCATCAAACACAGACGCATATTACTCTGCTGTCTCCTGCCTACCCACATGGTCAGGACTTTAGTCCAACACATCAGTTAGAGAGTCAAAGACATTGAACTTGGGACCTTTTCCTCTGATAAGGAGAAAGTGCGACAGCCAGACCAAGAGCAGGGAGCCTGCTATCTCTTTTACACACTGCAAGTAAGCTTCATGGTGATATTTTAAAGATCTTTGCCCTTTAGCTTGAACAGGAAATCTTAAAATGGAAAATATGCAGCTTAAAGGAAGGGGTGAGGCTCACTTGAAATGTAAGAATGTACATAAGGATAGGAAACAACAGGTTGTTAAAAAACTACTGTTCAGTTGTTTAAAAAAATCGAGGCCAAATATAGTTTATATTTCCCCTCATTAGGGATTAGCAATTTTTTTTTTTCTCCTTCTTTTTTTAAGATTTTGCCATGATGAGCAGAGGAAACTCTTTCTACATCCCATGTCCTGGAGCATTACCTAGTTTTGCTTTTACTGCATGCATGGCTCTGAGATTTGGTGCATTCAGGATTTGGTAGCAGCTGATGTTTTGGGCAGACTGATGTTTTACCAGCAAGTGCTGGATTAGGGCACCTCTTTTCCTCCCAAGTTTTGCCCTGGCATCCAAAGTCTATTTGATACAGCAAGGGCTGCGTGTGTGAATCAACAACCACTCTCCCACACACAGATTTCCTTTGATCATCAGTGGGATGGCATTTGAGTCCAAATGCCAGCCCAAGACATGAGCAAGGATCAGTCCATTGATTTTCTGTCATACAGTCACTGAGTAGCTTTAATTCCACCGATCCACACGTGTCCCAGACGACATCACTGATGTCAGTTTAAACTTAACCTGCCCCACTTCCTTGCTTAGCAAACATTTTCTTTCTTTATTATATCCCCAGATAACAGGAGAGAGAGAAATTAACGCGGTATTGCTAACAGACTTACAGCCTTGCCCTTTAGGTGTAATTAGAGAGAGAGTTACTGCCAAGACACACAGTGTCCAAGGGCCAGCTGGGCTCACCCCAACCCACTGGACAGGTACTGTCCCAGGCTTTTTCCAGGACACTGAATTTTCATGGCTTTATAATTTCCCATGCAGAAAGCAGAAGCCCCAGACTTGGAGTGTGCACAAGGGCAGGAAGCTCTGACCTTTGAACCGAAACAGGGGATTATGTCTTTTACTGTGTGTTCTGCATCTTATGTGACCTGACACCATTTCCACGTGTTCAGTCCTAAGATAAGATCAGTTTTTCACCTGCTTACTCCTTGTGGGCACCAGCATAACTCCAATGGTGTTCAGGGAATTACTATTTTCCTGCTACCATTAAGGTGAAGAAAAAACACAGAACTGAAGTGATGGTGTTCTGGGAACCAGCTAAGATGATAAGCAGAGCAAGCTGTGGGTCTCTCAGCAGTGTAAGCGCACTCAGATCTTGCTGTCCAAAACCAGTTGCAGCTGCTTCCACTGCAATCAGAAAGGTGATGACACATGAGAAGAAATAGCTAGTTTTAGGAAGGTCATGTCCACTCAATAGCACTATTTTGCCCCCGCTCTGCACTGCATCCCTTGATAAGGAGCCTGAAACGAGTGAAGGCAGCAGAAAGGCTTTCCTTTTGTAGCACAAGTAACACACAGCCCAGGCAGCAATCAATTTCCTTATCTCTGAAGCTGGACCTGAATCCAGGTCCTTCCTTCCTTCCTCTGTTCCCATGATAAAGGACTTCTAGTTGATTTCACCAAGAGGTTTTTCCTCTCCCTCTGGCTTGGCCTGGACCCTGGGCAACTTCTCAGGCTGTTCACTGCCTCTGCTGTTAATCACATCCCTGTGCTGGTGCAGTAACAGAACTCTCAGTGATGGTCTGTGGAACTCATTTATGCAGACATAAATTGCAAGATGAGCCTCAGACTGTCACACCCAAGACAGACACAGACAGGCAGCTCCCTGTGTGGGGCACTCAGGCAGGGGCAGGTGAATCACTCTGAAGAAATAACAGAGACAGTCAGGTGCTCACCAGCCTTTTCTGTCTCTCTTCTACTTCCATTCCTCAGCAGCAGCTTCTCAGCCAGGATAGGTCAGTTGTGGTGCTTCTTCTCCAGTGGGCACCACCTGAGGAAACACAAGATGTCTCCACTCAGGGCTGTCAGGAGGAAAATCCTGAGCATTGCTTACAATGCTTGCCCTCCTTTACCAAGGTACATATATGGATGAAGGTTCTACAGGTTCATTTGTCTCCCATAATTTTTTTTTTCCAGTCATTTGCTGTTATTCCTCCACTTACCCAAAAAATATGCAGGGTCTGCTGGTGCAAGAGGGCTGAGTCACAAGTCAGGCATCCTGAGTAGCATCCTCAGGTTGGAGAATATACTGCATGGGAGGGTGTAGTGCTGCCTGCCCATCACTCATGGTACCAAGTCCAAGGTTGTAGAGTCTGGCTTGACTCCTTCCAATACCTGGAAATCCTAGAAGTGTCACAGGTGTTATTCTTTGCCTACTAGATCCCAGGTGGCATCTCCACAGGGACAAAGAATAAAGAACAATAGAAGGAAAGAGGGTGGGGCACGAAGTGCTGTTTAGCCTCCTCTCAGACTGGCAGCTGTACTCTTAGGAGGAGCAGCCACAGAGCAGAGATATCTAGCACAGGTTGGATTAATTCACAAGCAGGTGTTTCTTGGCTGCAGGCAGAGGGGATTGAAACATTCCAGCTACCTTGCAGTAATAAAGACTCTGCTAGCTTGCATTAAGGCAAAACGTCAGCCTCTTGTCTGAAGCCAAATATTGTCTTTTCCTTCACAGGGAAGAAGTAACCCATCTCACACATCATTACCCTACAGCCTCCAGCATTCTGTTTCATTTCACAGGCTGTACAAGAGAGTAGTAGCGTGTTCTCACCCACAGTAATAGGGGACTTAGAAATATTTGCTAAATGGGAGAGAAAATTCCAGATTCCTCAGTATGGACACAGACTTCCATGAGCAAAGCTGCAGCTGGACTTCTGGACACCTTAGGTCAAGGTTAGACATTTCATCTGCCTGCACACTGCATGATCTGCCCTCATGTTTTTCAGCTTACTTACCATCCTCAACCCTTTACAAAAAGCCAAAATTTCTCTGTTTTTTTACTTGCATATTACCTTAAATTGTTTTCATAAAAGGAGTTTTACAACAAAGTTCATTCACACCATGCATCTTCGAATAAGTATTGTTTAAGACAAAAGGCTTGCTGAGAATACAACAAACTAACGAAACAGACCTATTTTGTCAAGTCTGGAAAAGGGGGGAAAAAAAGGTCTGGCAGCAACTTCCCCAAAGGACCCATTGTTTAGTTAATTTTAACTCCCTTGTGGTGGGATGTATCTGTGAGCTTTCCAGAAGGTAAGGCAGTGATTCCACAGTCATCTGTACTAGGTAATCCCTGCCACAAAGTCAGTCTGGATCAGACTTGATAGTGTTCAATTTATGGACCCAACATGCCCAACAAAAAATGTAACTCCAACTTGAACTTTTTTGATGGTTCAACATCATGTGCAGTGGGAAAGACCATACCTTAAAGCTTTGCTCACAGCTTTAACCCACCAACCCTTCCTAACAGATCTAAGCAGCAGGTAGGTTAATGCTGGATCAACACACTGTATTGTGCAGCCACAGCACTTTTGAACCGATACTGGGAAACCAAAAGAGCTGAATTTGCTGCATCAAAACGCTGCCTTGGAGCTGTTCTTATTAATTTGGCAGCAAGTGCATTCTTCATAATTACATTTCTTTGTCTTAGAGGAATCACAGAATGGGTAAGGTTGGAAAGGACCATAGGAGATAAATGCCTTATTATTTCTCCCCTTGCTTTACAGGCATAGCTGACTCTTCCCTCTGCTTGTGTAAATCATTAGCATATTTGAATCAAATCTAGGACAGCTGTTATCAGCTCTTACATAGCTTGAAGTCTGTCGCTTGGGACCTGAAGAGCAGCTTGTGTGCCTAAATTTTTGCTGGTTGTTTTTTTGGTTTTTTTTCCCAGCTAATTTAGTCCACTAAAATGCTTTATCTGTGACCACAAACCATGCTTCTTTTACATCCTTAGACCTGCACAGATACAACCCAACAGTTACCTCTTTTGAAATAGTGAGGCAACCAGACCTGTGCTTTTACTGCAAATTATCTGAATACAAAAACATCCCGGCATGTTTCGTTGTTGCCTATATTTTCACTGAGCCCTTGATCTGTACAGTATCTGTGCTGTATAATATTGCTTTGATGGGGTCTTCTCACTACTTCAGACACTCTGAAGCCAAGGGAATGCTCACCAAAGGATGTTTGACTCCCAGGCAGATGGGGCATTACCTAGGACCTGAAGGAAAGCCAAGCACAAACACCATGTAACATGGAAATAAAAGCTAGAATTCAGTGGACGGTTTCTAGAGTAATTCCAGACTCTGGAATCAGGGTGCAGGCATTGGGCATTCAAGATAAAGGAGAGCCAACAGTTTTTCCTAGCTAGAAACTAGGTGGGACACTCTAAGGTGTCTCAAACAGTGCCAAACATCTCTTTCCAAACATCCAAATTCCACCTGTCCTTCACCTCTGCAGCCCTCAGCAGCAGGAGCCTGTTGTTACCACATGGCCTTGGCACATGAGAGCACTCCCAGTCCTTTCTGTTTAGTGGTGTGGCACAGTTGCCCAGGGGTGACCAAGTTCATTTCTTACTCCTGGGAAGCTGTGTTTTTACTGTTATAAAATGACTAACAAGCAGGAGTGTGCATGTGTTTTGTTTTGCCTTCTGATCTACACCAGTACAAAACAGGAGAAAACTGTTCTCCAGTCACTCCCTTTCATTTTGCACCAGTTCACCCTGGCTGAAAGGTGGGGCAAAGCTGAACTGGCTTTCTTTAATTTTAGCTTCTTGACAGAGTTTTAGTGCAACTGCAGTTGACAAAATTTGACAGCATCTCTTACAGGAGTCTTTTGAACTGAACATCACTGAGTGTTTCTGCTTACAAATCTTTACTGTAAGGAGCCTTTCCATTTTTGGCAGGTGATGTGTGCTTACCAAAGGCCAGTGTACCATCTTGCTTTTCAGGCCCAAAATGCCAGGACTCATTCTCATGTTTCCCCCATGGAAATTAACAAGGAGCTCCCACTTGTTGCAGGCAGATGCAGCACAGCACAGGAGCAGCCAGGAGCACAGACCACACCAGATGTCTGACATGAAGAAGCATCAGGGTGAATTGCAACAAGGCATCCACACTTCCACGTGTGACAGTGATACTTCTGGGATGAGAAATATGAGCTCTGCTTGTGCTGAAGGGAGGGTAAGTCAGGTCATCCATGTTCGCTCACACCCAGCTCCTGCTGCACTGCCAAGTGCTGTGCTCCTAACCATGCCTAGGATCCTATCCATGATGTATTTAAGGAATAATGAAACAACTTAGCTAGCTGTTGTCCCACCACCTCAATCATCATCAGCATTCTGAGGCCAGTCTATCAGCTGTTGGCTTGGACAAGGAGAGAAGCTGTAACAGAAGAAGCCTCTGGAGTGATGCATTAAACCTGTCTGCTCCTGCATTCCGGCCAGGACTGGCAGTGTTTGGAGGAGTCCTATTCTCTTGCAAATCCCCTGTTTCCACAGAGAAGAGTTTGCACAGTTTCAGCAACCTCTCCCTCTGCCTGCTTTTCCTGGAGGATCCTAGGAAGTCTTCCCCCTCAGAGCAGGGAGCAAGACTCCACAAACAGTAGCGTTCCCAGACAGCTGCAGCCTGACCTTTGTTTCTCAAGGGACAACACTGCATGTTATTTATTCAGACATTTTGTTCCCAACTTTTATTGCTCTGTTTTATATGGTAGGCAAGGTCAGAGCCTTTGTAATATAGGAACATCATCAACAAGATTTCTCCTCAAAGCACAAGCTCTGTGGTGCAGAAGATTCAGGTGTGTATGCCAACAAAAAGGATGCTGTGTTTTCCACCTGGAAACTTATTTCAGCTATGGAGAGATGAAAAAAATTGGAGGTGGATGGGAGAAAAGTTTGTGCTCTCAATCTTTTTCCCCATCTTTAACAACATAAGCAGCATTGTTTTGATGGTAAATCACTGATCTTTAGGCTGCTATATGGATTAGTACCAACCTGTCGTTTCTCTGAGAGTAAAAGCACACAGGACAAGCTGAATTAAAAGCCATAAACGTGAATGGTGGTTATTTTGTTTTGATAAGAAATTTGACACCAAAAGAGAAAATAAAAAAGGAAAAGCAAAAGAAAAAAAAAAAAAAAAGAAAATAAAAGGAAAAAGGAAGAGAAAAAAAAAAACACTAAAGGACAAAATTAAAAAGGGGAGGGAAAAAAAAAGAAAGAAAAACTCTTCCTTATTTGAAGCTCCCCTTCCTCCCAGCCTTTAGCCTGAAGTTTGAAACTGGAATCTGACCCAGAAAGGTGAAGTCCTGAGATTTTTGTTCCATCCTTAGATGAAGCACATGACACCACAAATCTCTTTTAACATTTCTGTTTCCTTGTTTTCCTCTAGTACCAAGATAAAATGGCACCAAACTCTGTCCTGTTCCTGTTTTATGGTTAGACAATAAATCACTAGTAAGCCTTTATAACAACACTAATCAATTACTGACGTTGTTTCAGAACTCCAGAAAAGAATGCATTATTGATTTCCATGTCTTAAAACAGCTTACATTACCTTCTCTTGATAATACAACTTTAGTATACAGAGTAACCTACATTCTTTTTATGGTATAACTGGATCTGCAAATTTACAAACTACCTAAAGTTCTGGAAATATGAAAAGTGATTCATAAATTAAGATCACAGGGAAAAGATTGAGAAGCACCATAGGCATATAAGACGTCATGACATACCAGCTAATGAAACTCCTTTTATTTCTAAAGGGAGGAAAGTTTCAGAAACAATAGTCTCTCTTGCCTCAAAGACAGGCCATTCTCTGTGAAACATAGTTGTGCCATACTCAAGAACAGCCCTGCAGTAGCAATGAATTTATTCACAGCAGAAAAAGAAAACAGTTTTACAAAGCATTTCACTGTAGAAGCCTCTGTTTTAACTGATCTTCAAAGAAAATTGACAGCATTTCTAGTCTTTCAGACTGACTCAGCAGGCTGTGAGTGCTACCCACCAAGCTCAGAGGTGAAGGTTTTTGCTGCTGTGAGACTTCCCAAGTTTTGTATAAGAAAAAGCTGCAGGAGCAGGCTTGCAACGTTGTTCTCCCATAATTTCATATATTCAAAATGACATGCTGTCCTTGGCAAACATTCAGCATTTGACTTCAGCTGTGAGCCTTCAGCAATAAACCAGCAGCAGCAGCAGCAGCAGCAGCAGCAGCAGCAAGGTGACTTAAGGACACATCAGCTGCTTTTACTTTGACTACAAGGTATGACCCAAAGCATAACTGCCTTCATCCTTTTCACTGGGTTGAATTTCACACATCTATGCCCCAGGCACAGGTGGAAAAAGAGCTTTTACCACATCCCTGTAGGTCATACAAGCAAGGTTGAATTAATTAGTCAGAAAAACATTTGTTCAGGGATCACCCTGACCTTACACAGGACCTTGCACTTGGCCTTGTTGAACATTCATGAGGTTTCCACCTCTCAAGCCTATCCAGGTCCCTTGGATCTATCCTTTCACTCCACACAGCTTGGTGGTGTTGGAGACCTTGCTGAGGGTGCACTTGATCCCACTGACCATTTTGCCCCAAAAGATGTTAAACAGCACCAGTCCCAACATCAGGCCCTAAAAAAACCCCTCACAACTCTAATGCAGTGCCAGAAAGGGAAAAAGACACTCATGGATAATTTCAGTATCTATTCTGTCTTGTCTAGGCTCCTCTGCTCCATGTAAAAAATGATTCTATTTCTAAAAAGTACTTCTACTTTCTGTACTTCTACTGTTAAACAGTCCTGTTTAACATCTTTATTGATGATTTAGATGAGGGGATTGGGACCATCATCAGCAAATTTGCTGATGACACCAAGTTGGGAGGGAGTGTCGACCTGCTGGAAGGCAGGTGGGCTCTGCAGAGGGATCTGGAGAGACTGGAGAGATGGGCTGATTCCAATGGGATGGAGTTCAACAAGGCCAAGTGCAGGTCCTGCCCTTTGGCCACCCCAACCCC
>JAWWEV010000095.1:6218041-6240255 GCA_035583235.1 Hafferia zeledoni
TGAGCTTGGCCGTGGCACTGAGTGCCATGATCTGGTAAAGGGACTGGAGTTGGACCCAGGGTTGGACTTGATGATCTCAGAGGTCTTTTCCAACCCAATCCATTCTATGATTCTAAAGCTATTGGCAGTATCACTTTGTAAAAAGTCTCAAATGATGTGAAATTTCCTGCAAATGTGTTGCACTAAGACCACTAAAATACCACTGTCCGGGACAGAAGATGAAGTTTTGCATAAGAAACCATCTCCTGAATAGGTGAATTAGTCTTTTTTGATACCACTTACCAAGGGAGCACTACAACCCAGCATTATCTTTCCTGTCCAGCCACTAAAAATGAAAGGCTAAGTCATTTCACACAGTGCAGTTGTCAGGAAGCCATTTAGCTAAACCAGTCCCAACCTAACCATGAGTACAAAGGGCAAATCATATTCAGCCCTGTTTGTGTTTGAGTATTGTGTTGCAAACATGGGACTGCCAGTACCGTGCAGCTCAGTTAATGGGATTTTGACTCCTCTGCCCACGAACCACGTCATTTTGTAGGCTTAAGAGTCCCTGGGCCAGCTCTTGTACTTTGGCATTATGCTTTGGCACCTAATAGTCCTGGATGGTTTTCCTCTGGTAAATAGTCAGTTAGCTGACCTAATAAGTATTTTTCAGTAAGGACACAGAACTATTCCTTATTCAAGGTCACTCTGGCAAGTACTAAGACCTTTTCATCTACAACAGACAGAAAACAACGGAAAACAACCAGTGGGTCAGATCCATATGTCATTTCTGAGCATGGACAGTGAACAACACCTGGGGGGAGAAAACGGCAGGCAGACCATTGAAATATCCTTCCCGTGAGCTTTGCAAGGCTGTCCTTTCAAAACATACTTTGAAGCTGCTGTTTGGCAGGTGCAAAAATCATTCCACTGCATAAAGAAGTTTTTAATTTCTGATAGGATTTGGTCTAGACCAAGTAGAACACATAGAGACTGCCTAAGATAAACAGCAGTGTGATGTATTAACCCATATGGAAAGCTGATGCTTTGGGAATATCAGTCCCAAAGAAAATGTCAGCATACAAGCCAACAGCTAGTCAGGAAATTATCGCTGATTTGCTGGTTTAACCATCTTGCACACATGCATCCAGTGCCTATCATGGAGGAGCTCCTGCATGTGTGAGAAAGCTCTGTGTGTGGTAGGTAATGAGCTGGTGCTGGTTTCTCTGCAGCAGGGAATTTACCTCCAGGCCTTTGGTGAGCTAATGAAGGAGTTCCCTTGTTGTCCAACTGCCAAGACACAACAAGAGAGTAGGAAGGCAGGGACAAAGTGAGCAACAAGAAGCCCAGCCTCCTCAGGAGGTCTGTGTGAGGAACATGCTTTACACAACCACAGGAAACACTTTGCTTTTGTAAAAACTGGAAAGCCCAGGGCCACCCTGACTGGAGAACATCCCTCAGTCCAGACCACCTTTGGCAATGTGCAACCTCTCCACAAAATATCGCCTGGGAACAGGAAGACATGGCACCTGAGGGCATCAACTGGTACCACAAGTATTTTCTCCAGGACTCTTACGTACAAGAGAAAAGCAACTTTGAGCCCTTCCTTGCTGTGAAGACTTCAGCTGAGAAAGTTCTCTGGACCTGCACCATTAGCTCCCTTCCCTGAAATCCCTTCTTTTGTTTGAAAGAGCATATTTGGCTTGGCTCAAGAAGTTCTCCATCTTATCTAAACAGTGCATTAAAATCTTCCTGGTAAATGCCAGGCATGCACCAAAGCAAAAGGAAACAAATGCTTGTTTGTTCTTCACATGGAGGCTGGATTTTTTTACCGTGGCTGGCAGGATGGAAACGTCATCCTGCTCAAGGCATGCACATGATGGGAGGTCACACCTCAGGAGCAGCACAAGCCTCCCTGTCCGTGACACGTGTGCCGCTGCTAACATTCATCCCTCTCACATCTCCCCACGGGTTATCTTCCTCCTGGGGGTGGGAAACCAAGGCTCAGAGTAAGAGCAGCAGGGTTTCTCCTTTCCCAGCCAGCTAAACCTGGACTCTGAAAGCCTGGCTGGGTCCAGCTGTGGTGAATCAATACAGTTTGTCCAAAGAGAAATTCTCAGTAAAGGCCCTCGAGCAAGTCCTCGTGCAGATGAATCAGGCTGTGTGACACAGGAGATCCTGCCAGGGTTTTGCAGAGAGATGTGGGAGAAAATCATAGATGATCGGACCAATTCCAAATGGATGCAATGAATGGACAGACACACTGCTACTGTGTCTCTGACCAAAGTAAACACAGAGAGGCAGAAAATAAAAGATGCTACATGTAAAGAAATTAGCTACATTAATTTCCCACATCAAAAAAGCAACATTTGTTAAAAGAAATTCAGACCTGTTACCATGTTCGGCAGCAGCAATGAGCTTGTGACGCTTCATCTCCTGTTCTTGTCTGACTGTTTCTCATGAAGCAAAGAAATACAGGTCCTCACCAGGCACTGCCATAACTCTGTGGGACTCAGAGGCCTCCATTGTCATGAAAATGAGAGTTTCAAAGTGGTCTTTTCTTGGTTCCTCCTGAGACATCTTCAGAAAATAATGCCAGAAAGCTCTTCACTTTGGCTTGTTTGTATTGTTTCCAAAGATATCTGAAGTTTTTTTTCCAGTGTGGATGAATTGGAGTGCTGTCAGGATTTCTGTATGGAGTTAGAGCTGGCTTCCGGAGTGATATGCAGCACAGTGAGGATTATGACTCATAAGGCAAATGTACAGCAATGTCCACCTCCAGCAGCTCCAGAATGAGGGTGGAGAGGAAGTATCTCAGCAAGGAAGACACGGGCGTGCCTGAGAAAGGGACCTCTGTCTCAAGCAAGAATCCCACTTCTAAATAGAAAGTGTCCAGGACACAGTACTGGCATTCTCCTATGCAGAAAAAGCTTTGGACACTGGGTTTAGACAGCCAGATGAATCCCCCAGCTTTCTCTTGCATCCAAACCAAGGTATCCACTGCAAGAGGAATGTGCTACTGTGGGGGACAAGTTGGGGGGAGAGGCAAAAGCTGTGGGAGACCATAGGGGGATCTGTAACATCTACTCTGCTTCCCTTGTGCAGCTCTTGCCATGAGTAGTGCGTGGGGGCTCTGATGAGACTGATGTCCCTCCATGTTACATAGCACATAAAAACACACAAAGACAAAGTTTTCAGCTTTTGGGCAGCTTGAAGTCTCCACTAGTGATGAATGGGGAGGACTAGAGACACATGGGAAGGGAATTGTGCTGCCTCATGGCCTGTGGCAGAACCAGGACTTTCCCAAGGCCTCCCAGTGACTTGTGAGGACTATACAACAGACTTGTGTGCTTGCCATTTTGACCAAAGGGAGTTAAAAGTGCATTTCTAGCCAGAAAAAGTGCTGTTTCTTTCTGTAACTGGAATATTTTAGGGCTATCAGCTTGGTTTCACTGCCTAGTCCCATCTCAGACCCCTCTGGATGTCTCCTCCAGCCTGAGCACCCCACCAATCCCCAGCCCAAAAGCGTCCTGGCATTGTGGCTTTCGCACAGCAGAGGATCCCTTGGAAAACAACCAAGCCACCTGAAAATGCACTGTCACCCAGCAGCTACTTCTGCTAGACTTGACTGAAATCTGGGGCTTGGAAAACACAGCTTTACTTGTTTTAATTAAAACCAAATCCCTCCACCCAGACTTCCCTCTCTGTCACTCTCGCTTTCTCTCCCCAGTCCTCTGACGCATTTTAGCAGACATGTCATCAGACTCTGGTTCAAGGGAGGGGAATGGCCACTCTAATACAGTCTTGCATCAGTATCCCACCCTTCTCTGGGGGAACTGAGACGATGGACTTGGCAAGCAGGAGGAAGACTGCCGAGCAAGTGGAGGAATACACGTACGTGTCGATGCATTTGTTTTTCAGTGGGAAAGTAGATGGTGCATAAAAGTCAAGCCCCAGCTTCATCCACTGCTCCTGGACTGGCCAACTGCTCCCCAAGCACCAGTGGGCACAGATCTAAAGGCTGGGATGAGATAACTGATAACATCACCAATAACAGCTAACTCTCCACATGAAAACAAACACGAATTTCTAAGGATGCCATAAATTGCACTGATTATAAAATTAATCTAAATGCATTAGAATTTTAAAATTGAGAGCACGAACATATGTTTCCCCATCCTAAATGCATAGCTTCCAGCCTGCCTCAGTCCCTGTGCCTCCTCTGCCCAGTGTGCAGGCTCCACAATTTCAGGAGAGTCTTGCCAGCACTCAGAGCCCCATGTGGTGCCTTGGCTGTGTGAACGTGGATGTTCAGGCCTAGACCCTTGCTGAGAGATCAAGGGAGTTTGATAATGTCTTTCAATGACAATACAAGTGTTCAAATCTGTATTTGGTGCTCTTGCCAGGCAACTCATGGGTGTTCAGCCTTTAAAAAATCCTGGTTGTTTATTTAGCTTTCTAACTGTGACTTTAAGACCTAATTTTAGATTCCTACTTCGAAAATATATCTTGCCAGCCTTACCACATGTAACTAAACACGTATTCTGACATTCATCTCACACTCAAGAATTTAATTTCAAAACATCTCTGTTTTATTTTAAGACATGGGGAAATAGCAATTTTTTGGCTACCCATTAATTATCAGAGTCATTAATAAGGATTTAATGATTAAAACAAATAATCCAAAGGTGTATATGTCTAATTAAGCGTATGTGCCTAAAATTTCCAGGGAATGACACACACACATTAAGTATATCTGTACATCTCACTGAAGCACAACCAGAGAGTTTAAAACTGGCCAAACTCACAGCAGGGCCAAACTGGCCCAGGACCAGGGACTTCAGTGCAACATGTGAATGGACCTCACTCTAGTTTCTTCCTCAAAAGAGTTCTGAGTTTCCATTTTTACACTAACATGGCATGCAGATATTTACCACAGGTCAGAGCTAATTCCATCCTGGTATAAAACACTTGCTATAATTAGTGCATGGTGCCATCTTCTCCACTAAATTCACTTTAAGCTGGTGCTGCAGCCACAAGATACAGGTTAGACTGTAATGGGTTGATCCAGCCTAAGTGAGGCTCAGACTCACTGCATCACATGTATCCTTGCAATTTGTTGCCTGTTTGTCCAGCTAGCAAGTATTTTGGGGCAAGAAGAACATCTTTCTGGGCTTTTGACCACCACCTAGCATTGCAGGACCCTGCATTCAGCAGAAGATTCTGAATGCCACCTCTGCACTCATGGCGTATTTTACATGTTGCCTTCTTTTCTCAAGTGGAGGCCACTCAAGGCTTTTGTGAGAGCTCAGAAAACTGTTCCTTGTCCAGGAATAATTTTGCACCAAAAGGGTTCAAGTGATTCACTGAACTTCTAGTATTTTGAAGCTTACTCACCACCAGACATAATAAACTGTCCCAACACGGCTTAGTTACTGGTGCAGAGAAGGCCTTACGGAAGGAGCACACTGGCTTTTGCAGAGCATGCAAGGATAGCTGGATGTCTGGGAAAGCTAAGAGCAAGTGGACTAGCCAACACTCTGCACTGGCATAAGGGGGACATATTCACACATCAGCAAGTTTATGCTGCTTGCTAAATATGCCAGACAAGGACTGGGCAAACCAAAACACCAGGTACTGGCATCCTTTCAAATGAAGAATGTGATGGCCAGCTCACAGTTTCATCATGTCTCTGCTTCCAGAGTACAGAGGCACTTTCTTCTGCAAGCCGGACCATCTGTCTGCTGTGCTTCAGGCAACTTGGGCACAGATATATATGCCAAACCTGAAGCATTTCTGGATTTCAGGCTCCCTGCCACCACTTCGCCATCTGGCATGTACACAGTGCTGCCTGGCCCAGGTGATATGCAGAGAGCTTTTTTCCCCACCACAAGACAGAAATACAGAAATCTGTGACAAAGAGCAATTTTTAAAATACTTCAGTTCTGCTCCTGTAAAATTTGCAAACATAAATGGAGATGATGCCCCAGGAAACAGAGAAGTAAATACTTGCCATGCAGCTCCAGCCATGCACACACTTTAGGACCAGAGACTGGAGGGTACCTTAAGGCAACACCATGGGCAAGGTTGACAACCCTTCTTGGGAGTCAGATAGCTGCCAATTGAAGAGGCAGTCAACCTACTACACAACCAAGGGGCAGGTGCCCAGGCTTTTTTTGGGGGTGATCTTGGCCCTACTATAGACTGGGGTCAAAAGAGAAGCCATTCCTCTTGCATTTTGGCAGGATGGAAAGATTTGTTCCTACCGCACTTGCTCTAGGTACATGCAATTCAGAATATGGTACAAAGCTAATTTGAATTTCCCCCTCTGCCTCCAGAACCAAGAAATAGCTAAGGGAATGTCTCTCCTTGGTGTCTGAGGTCCTCACCTGTGCTTGGAGTATGGTAGGAGGGAGACAGTATGATGCTGGCAATGGGAGTGAGGCTGGTGCTTTCAGGATGACTGTCCCTTTGCCTTGATGTAAAGCTCACTGAAGGGTTTTCCATGGAGACTGCAGGTGATTTTTTTCACTTGCTTTAGTAGGAAAATTTGGAGGCAGCCACAGAGAAGGAGTTTTTTCAGCACAGAGGCCTGATTATCTCCTTTACTGGTCAGGATTGAGGCACAGCAAGCAAGACTTTCAAACTGACGTCTCAGTTTGTGGAAAACAGAGAGTATAAAGAACAAAGAGAATGTAGATAAAGCACAGTCAAATAAAACAGAACACCTGGAATCAGGGTCTGTCACCTTGCAGAGTAATTTGAAAACTTCACTTAAGCTTTTATTCAGGATTAGGAAGTCAGACTTCAACTACCTACTGCTGGAACTAAGGCCATGTCTTCAAACAGCTTTAGCAACATCTCTAGTATTCTAAGTATTGTAAGATATACTGGATACAGCAGAGCAACACAAAAAATAAGACTATGTAAGCCATGGCAAAAGAAAACACTGAGCTTGCTTCCAGGATGCAACAAAACCAAGGCAGTATAGCATTGGTCTAGCTATGAGTGCAGTGCCTCTCCCCTTCCTGGACCCAGGCGCTCTTTCCTGCCCTGTGCCTCCTCTTGCAACAGGAGAAGGAACACCATAGAGAGCAGAAGACTTGGTTGCCTGTAGTCCACTAATATCAGCAGAGGCACAGCACTGCAGTAGACACAACGGCACAATTAATAACTGGAATTAAGTCTGTAATTGAGCACTATGACGACAACAAGCATGACATTGCAAAACCATTACTCGTGTGCCAGGCAAATAATTGTAGACGTGCACCAGTCTGGGAGCATTTCATTTAGTGGTGATAAGATAGCAGCCACCATAAAGTTAACTGTGTCTCCACTGGCTGTTAAAAGAAAAAGCGGGGTTCTTTGACCTCTGGCATTCCAGATGTCTCTCAAGATTATCAGAACAGTCTTTTCCAGCCTTTAAACTTTCTCCTGATTCTACAGACCTGCCACACGTAGTTGTTGCAAGTGGAAAGCTTAAGAATTCTTTTCTCAGTGTGAGGAAAGCATCCTTCTCAACCAGAATGCATAACCAATATGAGTTAAGCACCTGAGTGACTGTGACTATGCCCTTATGGGTCCTCCTAAGATATTCTTAAGCCTTTACTTAAGTGACCTGTGGTTTGCTGACCATATTAACACATTTCCCGAGGCACTGGAAACTGTTTCAACTATATTGGAAAATCTTGACCATAAAAGACAGAGAGACGCAGCACACACCTGTCTGTGCAACCACACTACCTATTTCATGCTTTTCCCTATGGAGATTAGGTTGGCTGGACCCATACAAAGGTGGAGCAAAAGAAAAGTAACAGGCACAAGAGAAAATAGAAGAGAAAGAAAAACAAAACAAAACCAAAAAAAAGAAAGGAGGTGAAAGAGAAAGAGAAACAATTAGGAAATAGATGCAGAGAAAGAGAACGGTGTTGGCTCAGGAAAAGAAAACAGCAAAGGAAAGTGTATATGGTGCTGTGTCAGGAGCAGCGTGGTGTGGAGGCAGGGGTAGGCAGGTGGGCTGGTCCTTGTTTCAGGAAATGAAAGACTGGGGAGATTTGAGTTCAGTTTTTGCTTCTTCCAGAAGATGGACAAATTTATTGACCATGGTTAATTAACGTTTCAGATGTCTCACAAGCCCTGAAGCAACTGATGCTTAAGCATCCGTTAAGGATCTGTTGCCTCTGGACTGAATGAGTACAGAGGAAAGTGGGGTTTTCACCCCACAGGGATTTCAGGAAGATAAATACTTACCTGACTAACGCACAGGTGGCTTGTACAGGTACTGGGTGATGGAGGGGCAGGTGGCAGGGGCATATTACAAGGGGAAACTGCCACTGTGTTGCCAGATCTGGACTGAAGTGATAAGATAATAAGTAATGGGTACAAATTGAAGGAGGGGGAATTTAGATTAGTTATTATGAAGAAATTCTTTACTGTAAGGGTGGTGAGACACTGGAACAGTTTGCCCTGGGATGCTGTGGATGCCTCAGCCCTGGCAGTGATCAAAGCCAGGCTGGATAAAGCCTTGAGCAACCTGGTCTAGTGGGAGGTGTCCCTGCTCATGACAGGGTGGGATTGGGACTAGATGGTCTTTAAAGGTTCATTCCAACTCCTTCATATTCTATTATTCTATGATTCTGTGAAATCTGGTCACAAGCTGACATGGCCTGGCATCTTTGACATAAACAGCACCACCTGCACTACCATCAAAAACTGGCTGTGCTGTGCAGGCACAGAACACAGCACAGGAGCAAAGCACCTCAGCATCCCCAGATGCAAACTGCTTAAATTCATATCAGAAAACTTAAGCACATTTACAACAACTGGAATATGCAGAGGTATCTTACGTGTGATAAAGGACTCTTGTTCTATTTGAGACTATTTTCTTTCACATTTAATACCCAGCTGGAGACTTCTAGTTCTGATGTAATCAAAACAGTCACAAATTTTATCAAAAAACAGCTTCAGCCTCTATCCAAAACAGTCTCAGAAATGAGAAAGAATTTGCAATGAAATTGTAAGGAGAAATGTTATACTCAAACAGAATGTATTTCTTATTCTTCTCTTCTAATTTTCTAGGCATGTTCTTCACTCAAAGCTTGTTTGTCTCTCATTATTTCTGGGCTACCCTGTGAAGAAGGCAAGGACAGAGGGGCTAACAGGACTGATAATGGAGAGAGAAATCTGAAGGCCACGCCACCAGGGGTGGGTACTGAGCATCTACAGGGACTACTGCTGAGCATCCAAACAAACACAAGGATCTGGGCCCCAAAAGCTGATGAAGAAGGTCAGTAAGAGTCATTCCCAGATGTACGCTCTTCAGGCTTAAGTCTCATGTTTTTGAATCCCAGGTGCTGGTCCAGTCCAAACTCCTTGATTTTTTTAAGTGGGAAACCCTCCTCAAGGAGACACTATGTTATGTTATTTTCTTCATTGTGCTCATCTGCTGAGGTGCATATTCCCTCCTTCCTAGCAGAGGCTCCACTTTTCCTATCACTTACTGTTTTGTGGCTGTTTCAGACTCAGGAGACTTGTGTTTTAAGTTCAGGGAAATGACCCTGGACAAAACATATTTTCTTTGGGTTTTCCTCCGACTCTTTATCTATCTTTTCTTCAACCTTCCAGCTTCACAAGCCAGATGACTTAATGTAAGGAGAGTGTTCCTGGGGTCCCAGTGCTGACAGTACACCACTCATGCCAATAAGGTAAAACTTGCTCCCAGGAAGAGGTAACTCAGTCATAATCAGACTTCATAATGGAAGAGATGTGCCATCCTAGTACCCCTCCTCACAGGAGTCACTGCCTCTTTCTTTGATACATCCCTTTAAAGTTGGGTGCTGAGAATGATTGCTTTCAGCCACCTTTCTGCTGACCTTTGTGCAGCTAAATTACCTGATAACAAAGTGCCTTTGCTGTTCCTGTGGCACCTCAAGTTTTGCAAGGGTCCCACAATCTCCCACAATTTCCTTCTGTCTGGCCTTAGATGCTGACACTTGCAGCCTGGATTCCCCTGAGGAGTCAATTGGAATGATTAAGTACTTACTGTACAACACTGTCTAGAAGTATCTGTCTCACCTGATAACAGCAGGCCCCCAAAATCTGCCTTGCCCACAGTAAGAAGGTGGAAATCCCAGGCCAACTCTGTTTTTACCCCTCAACCAAACACGATTACACAGCCACAGGAAAAACTTCTTGCACTGCACCTTAAGAAGCAGGGTCAGAGTCTTCACAGAGCTCCTGGGTAAAGATACAGAACCTTCTGAGACAGACATCAATTATATGCAAAAGACATTCTCAAAGTAACCATGCAGGAGCATTTAGTGACATCAAGTTTCTTTTGCCCGTTGCTCTTGGAGACAGATTTGCCATCAATACTCACTGTGAGGACCAAGAAAGCCTCACTGTCAGCATTAACTATGTTCTAGATCTTTCCATCCTTGCACTGCAATCATGCCTGAAGACATTGCCTCCCTAAGTGCGTGCAAGTTGATAATTTGATATATCTGACAACCTCAATGCTTACATTTTCTTGAAATAGAAATTGTTCTCAAACAGGCTTTAATAACTTACTCCCTAAACTTAGTGTTGAGGGTTCAGATCAAATTCAGGCACTTGTGACTATCGACAGGGAGGAAAAGTTTTGTCTGCTATGACCTGCAATACTGAATGCAAAGACCTTCATAAGTAAGGATCTGATCTGCATTTCAAGCTTTGCTTATTGCAAAGTTATTATTCATTTCTCTACAGCAAAGTTAGCTCCAAGTCTATAATAATGAGAGAGAAACATGAACTGCACTAAGCTTCTGTGGAGTGTCCAGAGCAAAGCTGCCTAAAAATCTGGAGTTGTTCAAAACAAGTGCTTATAATGAGTTGTTAAAAATCATAGCTCAGATGGGAAGGTTGGGTCCAAGTCCAAACACCCCTGAAGTCCTGCAACTTCTCAGCCCATGACGTGTTTGGGAGGGGATCATCTCTCCCAACGCTGTCAGCTATTGAAAACAGGACCTGAGCATTTGTTCAGCCTTGCAGTTTAAAATACAGACTGGCCTTTATCCATCAAATGCACTGAGCCATGCTCACGCCCTACTGTGTCCTGCAGGGGCTCTTCTGAATCAGGACCAAGAAGCAACTTAGACCTCAATATGAAGGAGACAGCAAATCTGTCTTGTAGATGTTTTTTTTCCCCTTCTTTCATCATTCTGTGCCTTCCTAAAACTAACAGCAAAACAGTTCTGTGTGCATATAAGCAGCCTTGAATCAGTGCTCTTCTGCTGGGTTCTTATGTTACATTCTTTTGTGCTACATACAATTTCCACTAGGACATTTTGTCCCCCAGGCTTCATCAGCCTGTCTATTACATCCAGCCCCCTGCACCCCCGCCTCCCTCTGGTTGCATAACTTTAGCCAGGATGTTAAATTAACTCTCTTCCAGATGAGTTTGACATAATCTTATTTACTTTCATAGAGCATATGCCAGTATGCAAATACATTACTCAGCACTATCGACTCTGCACTTTCACCAAACTATTACTCTTTGTTTTTTTAATGATGGTTCACTAGATACCAGACAGGAACATTGCTGTGCCAAACAACAGAATATTCATGTCTAGCAGGATAAATCTGGTGACATTAAAAACTAAGCCTGGCTGGCACTTAATAAAGATTTCTGGCCAAAGGAGGAAAACAACTCTTTTCCCACCTCAGCACTTCACTCCTGCTCCTTTAAAGACACCAGGTCACATTTTCTTGCCTTCTGAAGGAAATCTCAACCAGTTTCTCGAGATCTCCAGTACACTGGTGGCCACAGAGATAAAGTCACACAGACTGACTTCACACTGAGTGGTGACACAGTGTCTGTGTTTGAACAACTTCCCAACTCACAGGCATAACCCCAGATGTCTCCTGGCTGTGCGGCAGGGCAAGACCAGGCTCACACCTCTCTCTTGCCGTGCCTGTGCTTACCATGAGCAGAAAAGCCAGGTGCAGAAGCTGAAATAACAGCTACATAACCAGGAGTATCCACCTGAAGGCCCATCCTGGGGTCAAGGAACACATGTCACCTGTGGTGGTGAGGTAAGTCATTAGCATCACTGCTGCCCACACAGGGGCTACACCTGAGACAGATGTCCAGGAGAAGGCAAAACCAGCCCCAGATGTTTGTCTTCGAACAGATGTAGCCTCTGGGTGAAAACTAGATGGGCTGCACTGTCAAAACCATGGACTCGTGACTGATTCATGCGTGTCTACCCAAGGAGCTCAGGCTGATATAACACCCAGGCACAAGCAAGTTAGACATGAAGAATCAGCAAAACCCCTCTTCTACCTGTAACCCACTGCAGCAGTCCCATTTTATGTGAGGTAAAGAAATCACAAAAAATAGTGGAGGCTTCATACAGTCCTGGTTTGTATCTACTCTGTCCTACCATGAACTTTCAGGATGCAAAAGTGCACTCGGAGCTACATTTTGTATGTGATTCCCTGCACAACTAAATGCACAAATAGCCACAAAAGGACGTGAAAACAGCATTTCCAGACTGGAAAACAAAGGCACAGCAAGTAAACACAAGGATGTGAGAAGTTCAGCTTAAATGCCAGAGAAGCAAATTGTTGCTTTGAGTTGCCTTTCTTACTGCTGTGATGGGTCTGGGGATGGTCATGGTCCTGCTGGGCTGCCCACCCTCTTCCAAAGGCTCTTATACACTTAAAGGTTGCTGTCTGCTGGGAGAATCCAAAGCCTTGGGAAAAAACAGACATGAAACAGAGGGCAGGTGTCCAGAGGCTGCTTTCAGGGTTCACCAGGATTAGGCAACTCCCTTGCTATTCGAGGAAAAGGCTTGTGCTGTCCTTGTTTCTTTTGCTAACACCTCGACATGGAACCACCAATGTATGCACAGAAAAGAGGCTCTTTGATTCAGCAAGAAACACCACTCCAGCTGCCCAGTAAATACCCTGATTTTAATAGGGCTCCGGCCCAGCCAACCACATCCTACACCAGTCTATTTACGGCACAGTTAAAACTAGCGCAGACCTTTCACATGGAATTAGCATTTCTACTGGTTTTAATTGTTAAAAAACTTGGAACTACTAATTCTTTGATGCCAGAACTAGCTGTGTTTTTTCTTCAAGTGAGAGAAGTCCAGTTGTTTTGGAGGTTTTTTCTGCAGGCTCATTTCTCTCTCTCTCTTTGTTTCACGTCTGATTACATTTAGCATGAATGTTTCTGATATACTCACATGCCAAGAAAAAGTATTACTTTCTTTCATCCTTGAACAATCCAAACTCATATTTAATAACTGAAACTTGGCATGCTGATCAGTTTTCAATAAAGGCTACACATGTTTTGCCAGAAAAGTATATTTAACTAGGACTGAACTATCTGTTCTTGAAAAATTATCAGAATTTTATGGTGTGCCCTTTTCATCAAGTAAAGGGACTTCATCTTGCAAAGATTTATCCTATGAATGACTTGAAAAAGTATATTTAGTCAAGCGAACAAACAAGAAGTGTGGTCTTACTCTATGCCATTTATCCCAAATTGTTAATCTAATTGGGAAAGTAGAGTAAAAAATACTTCAAATGTAACTGCAGCACACACAGATATTGTGAAGGAAATTGATCAATTTCTCTGAGTCAGCAGATAGCCATAAAGAAACTTTTGGGTGTCTTCTGCTGAGAGAACCAGAAGGGAAAAAATGGTATTGTGAAGGCTTGGGGAAGGAAAAGAGACCATCTCTTCAGTCAGCTGCACTGGAATGGGCTAGAAGTTCCATCTCAGTAGTAGTAATTTCAGAAAGGCTCTGTGAAGGCATTAAATTTAGCAGGTCCTATTTTCAAGGGTTAGCATTAGATACAAAACCAAACAGATAAGGGCACTACTTAAAACATACTTCCATTTGAGGAAGCAGAAAACCAAATTCCAGCTTTCAAAGTTAGCCTGTGAGAGAAGGAAAATCAAGATAAGACAAGGCAACCCAGGACACATCCCATGGCTTTTGATTCTGCTCAGGACTTGCTGCTCCAGCCTGTTTCCAATATAGAGCCATCAGAAAATGTTGTCCTGCTGTGGGTACCCAACTGAATCTTGCACTGAAATGGTAAGGTGTGGAAGGAAAATATTACAAACTTCTCTCTTTTTGAAGATTTTCATACACTAACAATACATGAAGAGAGTAGGGAGGCCTGTCACAGAACAGGATTGGCAGAACCCACAGGATTCCTACAGGATGCAGGAAAGGAAGAGCAACTGCTAATCCCATTTTCCACTGGCCTATTCTCAGCAAAGAAAACAGCTCTGCCACTGAAGTCAGTGTCAACCAGTCTTACCATCTCTTGCTAGCCAGTACAGCCTCACTGAATTTGGATTATCTCAGTCAAATCCACGAGGGGAAGCAACATTCTGTTCCTATCTCATGCCTTTTGCCTAACTCAATTAACGTGGATTTCCTATACAGCTCCAAGATAAAGAGATTAGGGCTGTTAGATGGGCTATTGATAAGACTGCACAAGAAGGGATATGCATGGGTGAAGAAAGAAGCTGGACCTTCTTTAGAACCCATTTTTTAGTCTTTGCCTGCCACTTTGTTGCCCCCCACAAATGGCTCATTCCCGTGATGAAGTCATAGGTCTGTGCTTACTCCATCGTCTATTGACATGGAGATAACTGTGACTCACAGGTTCAACATTGTGACATGACAGCTGCGTGATAGGCTGTTAGGTTTTCCTTTTCTATGGAATTTCATTAAAAAACACTTATTCACATCACAGCTAATACATTCTTCAATGTCTATTTTACTCTTGTGTCTACTCATATTGAAAATTGTTCTAGGGAGTGCTGTGCGATCCCGTTTCTACAATGACAAAAGCTTGCTTCTTTTCCTCACAATAACACACCTAGCACAACATATTCTGGGACTAAAAGTGGTCTGGAAATGGGGTCTAAAGTGACAAGTTCACTAGAGGCTGGTAAATGACCACCTGTCTGTCAAGCCATGGTAATACAGTGCATGTTCCCTTAATCGTGGTAGGAAAACATGTTCACACAGACTTGGCTCAAGACCAGGTCAGACTAATTACACAGATTGCAGGGGATGGGCAGATATGCTGTAAATGCATGTGGGAACTGGTCACCCCCGTGCAGCTGATGGGAAGGACCACAGAGAGCCGCTGAAACCAGGCAACTTTCTCTCATGTGCTTCTCTCTTCTGTGCCCCAAATGTCTGAAACAAAGAGTTCACTGATGAAAAAACCCTCCAGCAGCACAGAGACTGCTCCTCGTGGCTAAATAAATGCTTTCTGTCCTAGTAAACACAAGATTGGCATAAAGTAACAAAATAAGCAAGATGAATTAGTACTGGACTGATGGAAGACACATTATAACCAATGAAGCAGGACTAAAATTGTTTCCATTCCCAAGCAACAATACTAACCAGGCCCTTACCTGAAATTAAATGTGAATAGTTAAATATTGCATTGATAACATTTAAATTTTCTGTGTGACACTTTGAACTGCGCTTCAGGTGCACACTGGGGCACCTGGCCAGGGAATGAAACGTTTGTCCTTCAGGGTCATGTTTTCAGTGTGTCTGCATATTACTGTGGGGCACAAAAGTTGGGTAAATGTCTTCCATATTCATGTTGACTGTGCAAAATGGGCCTCCTGTGATACACCAGTGCTTAGGAGAAAAGTGAGATAATGACCACAGAGAGTGGGAATTTTAGGATCTCACCCCATCTCTTTGACAAAAATGCAAGCACCCAGAGGCAGAGCCACAGCGCTTAAATAAACATTCTTTCTGATGGCCAAAGTTATGAAGTAATACAGAGAAGGACCAGTCCATTTTTGGGTGATGTAGCCACAACTACATACACATGGACGTGGGCATAGAAGAGGTGTCACTGTCTGTTTAAGAAGCTTTTAGTCACAGCACAATCTAAGTTAACTTTTAAAATCATTTCTGACACTGAACACCAGAGCTGCCAGTATTGTGGTAAGTCCTGCAGCACTGGCCAGACACTTTTTGGGAAGCATCCATGCAAACTCTTCTAGTGCCCACCCTTAGCACACCAGCCTCCTTAAGGTTCACCCTAGAGTCTCTGAACACAGAGGTGTTTTGATGCTTCAAATAGGTTTCTAAACTCTCTTTTTCTCTTTCCCTCCCTCTCAAGACAGATCTACACTCCTAATTCAGCGGATAAGCTAGGTGCCCTTCACTGAGTCACTGCTGCCTATTGTGTAAGACAATGGATTGTAAAGAAAAGTGGAAGATTTTATCAATAGAAACACTCTTTGGCAATCAGTCTTCAGAGGATAAAAATTATAGATACATCTCACAATGAGTATGTCTTCACTCATGGGATTATTATAATTATTAACTGGTGTAAATACTCTATCGTAATTACTTTCACATTTATTCATAGCCTTAGCTGCATCCATTCCCTTAAGTCCCAAATCTATGCTACAAAGAGTTTAGCTAATTTACCCAAGGAAACTTTAAAGGAGTTCAGAAGCAAATGCTTCTTTTTTAAGTTAAGCTGTATAATTGGTATACAAATGGATACCAATGGATGGTATTCACAAATGGATGGCATTCTGTCTCCCATTAAAAAAAAAAAAAGTTGTGAAAAAATTATTGTTGCAAAACCATGCACACAACACTGTGTGCTAACAAACTGGATGTGCCAGAATTAAAGTTGCCCATGCCGCTGTCTCTTGGCCCCTTTCTTGCATTACAGAATCACAAGTTCTGCGTCACTCATTGATTGCTCAAGGTAGATGTTGTTGTTCAGTGTCAGACAGATTTATCCCTTTCCTAAATTCCACCTAGGGCTTCCCATTGACTCGGCATCCCCGAAGGCCCAGGGCCTGCCAGTAGGAAGCACTTGGCACAAAGACTTAGGTGGAATTTAGACTGGCTGAATCTGGAGCCTAATGAGCAGCTATTCCTTATTTTGTTTCTTCCTCATTGTGCAGAGCGTGGCCCCGGGCCTCAATTACTGCATGCTATTCAATCCCTGCTCAGAATGCACCATTATTAATTTCCTCATGTTTCCTCATTACTGATTTCCTATGGCATTTCTTGTCCCCACCTCCCAGCACCATGAAAGTACAATCTGCTCCGTGGCAACCCACGAAGTGAGCCGTGAATCTCTCATTGAGGAAGGATGGGCAGTCTAAACTCCTTTGTTCGCGGTGAGATGTCTCCCAGGTCAGGAAATGTTTTGTGTCCCCCAGCCATCCCTGTGCCTCTTGGTCAGGTAGGGTCCTGGCTGCACTGTTGTCCATGGCAAAGCTTCCCTGGAAGCGATGGAGCCACCAAAACTGTCCTTCAGCAATACCATCAGAGCATCATTATGCAGTATCTATGTCAAAAATCTGAGAGTACTTGCCATATTGCTCTCATTAAGTGAGCAAACGAGTGTTATCATAGAGTAATGGGCTCCTGCTGGTCCATTAACGTTGGAGCAGAGCTGGAGGCATTTATGGAAACAATGTGGAAAGCCTGGTATTTATTCTCAGAGCAGGCAGCACTGATCCTTTCTCTCTCAGTGTTCTCCTACAATGTCTTTATTCCCGTTCAAATGAGGGGAATATTTATCTAATCATTTCCTCTGCTGGATGCTGGTGCAGGGAAACAACAGATGTTCTTGACTTCAGCATAGCAAATAGTTTAAAAATACATCTTGGGTGAATCAGCTGTCCAGGTCAATTTATCCACAACGCTGCTGCGTGGGAGGAACCACTGAAAGATGGCAGAGGTGTTGTTTACTGACTTGTGATTACCTAGCTCATTAGCACAAATTTAATTGCAAACACTCCTGGTTAAACTCAGGAGCACCTTGCTGCTAAGCTCTCTCTCACTCATGCAAATTCAGACGCATTACGTGTAAGAAGCGGCTAACTCGTGTGTTTTCTAGTTTTCTCCTATCTGACACCTTTATGTTTTGTTAGGAGGCATGTTATCAAGTCAGATTACATTCCTCAGAAGCACCGCTGATCTTAGCCAGGGAGAAAGGTCTGAAAAATCCTCTAGCAGTGAGCCGACTTCTTGATGGGTGTTGAAACCCACTTACGAATTTGTCCAGCATTACAGCTTCCGTAGTAGCAAAGTATTTCCAGTTCTTCTATATGCAAAAGAAATAGCAAAAAGCAGAGCAGGTGTGTCGTCTTCCTGAGGCTGCAGGTAGGTCTGCCAAAGTCTCCCTGCTCCCATCAGCTTCAGAAACCAGGGGAAAAGTTAATTTTTTGAGAGTAAATTTTTGACTTTTTGAAGAGTGAAAATTTTGGGATTATGCCAGTAACAGAGAGATGTATTGGTTTTACATTGACGCTCCTCAAGAATGTTCTGAGAAGACAAATCTGTACTAAGACACTTCATTTTTATTAACAGAGGTTATTAGTTAAAGATTGCTAATTAAAAGGTAAGGAATACTGGAAAACAAGAGTTTGAGACAGGGAAGATGGGGAAGATCTCTTCTGCATAGTTTTCCACAGCAATTGAGGGGGCTGGGAGATGGTCAAAGAGCAAAACCCTCTCTTGTAGCAAAAAAAAGGGATTCTTCCAGAAAGACAGACAAGTTAGAAGTTCCAGAAGCTATTGGACAGCATTGCCTTAAATATTTCATACAAATAATCACGAGAGAATTCCAGGTCTTCCAGGAGGATCCCAGAAAGTGAATTAATAGTAATTCCAGTACCTACTTTCCTCTTCAAAGACAGCTCCACAGAGCAACTTAATCTTCTCACACATACATTTCCCTGCAGCTTCTAGGATATACCAAACCTATCACCCATCAGTGGGGACCATCCCCTGGTTAGCTAACAGCTGGTAATTTCTCAAGTGTTTTTTTTTTTATTTTTCTGTGACTCCTCCATTGGGTCTGGAAAAATACAATGCATTGGCCCCATGCATGCTAAAAATCACAAACAAACAAACAAACAAACAAGAATTCATCCTCTTCACTGTGTGCGAGTGTCCCCACATTACATGCAGGACTTTAAAAAGGATGCTCATTGTGGAGTTCTTGTTTGGACCAGTCCCACTGTGGGAGTCACTTATTTAAGTCATTGTTAGAGTTTGGGGAACATCGAAATTCAAAGATGGAGCAAACCCATTAAAACAATGACAGATGGGGCAAACCCATCAAAGCAAGGATGCCTAAGATTGATTTTAAAAAGAAGAAGAAAAGAAAAAAGGAAAATAAAGTATAAAGCTCTTTGTTTTCCATTAACAACTCAAGGTAAGTTTGCCGCTTAGAGAAACTCAACAACCCTTTGATTGCTTGAATGCAGGAAAGTTGCTCCATGCAAGTGATTCATGGTGGTGCTAAACTGTGTGAGTGTACTGGCTGCCTCTGTCAGGGGCTGGTGAGGTTGAGTGGATGGTACTTGTTGCACGGGAGCAGCACCTCTGGAAATAAATACCTGAATCTCAGACAGGAAACTAGGGGAAACTCAGTGAGAATCACAACCTGGACTCTCGTTGAGAACAGCACCCCTGAGGTTAAGCCCTGCTTAGTTACAGGCTCTCAGAAAAGAAACACTGGGCTGATGTGTCATAAGTGCAAGTGAAAGTCATCATCAAGCCTTTCCTCTGCATGAAGACCCACCTCCTGGGGTGTGAAAGCCGGCCGGCTGCCCAGCAATAAAAACCCCTCTATGGTCCACAGACCTCCTAGCACCAGCACTTAGAACCACCTGAGCAACACTAATTCTTACAAGGGACTAAAAGACCAACAGCACAAACTGACAGCACCTCACTGCAAGGTGTTTGACCTAAACTAGATAATGCTCTTGAATGGTGACAGTATATATTGCTGACCTCGCTCAGAGAATCACAGAATCACTTAGGCTGGAAAAGCCCTCTAAGATCATTGACTCCAACCACTGATCCAGCACTGCCAAGTCCACCACTAAACCATGTCCCACACCTACATGTCCTTTAAATACCTCCTGGAAAATTAAAATAACTAACAACAAGATACAGTCAGGCTTCCAAAAAGCAGGTAAGAACAGATCTGACCACAGGCATTGCTGACATTCTCAGCATGAACATTTATGATTCTAAGTCTGCATATGCCATCTGTGTATGTATGCACTTGCTACTGCTTGAAACCTGTCTGGAATTGCTCAGTGTTCAGAGATGTGCCCTTTGCTCTGCACTTACAATCCATAACTGCCAGCTGAGCATGGGTTTATTTCTGTTTAACAAAAACAAAACACCCCATGCAAGAACAGATAAATAAAACTTGAGCTCAGTTGCACTTTATGAAGAGTATACCATACATGGCAAAAAACCCCAGATCCTCAAAAGACAGGTCCCCTTGAGCAGAATACAGGAAGGAAATTTGGTGGCCACGGCTCTGGACTGTCACTCTCCTCAGCAAGCAGAGGGCCTGTGGAAGGATGGTGAATCCTCAGCACTGCACTCTCCGGAGTGTGCCTTGCATAGCAGGTTGTATGTGGAACCTGTCACACTTACCTCTTCTCTCAGCTGAGGTCAGACAATTTGGGTGGCATGGGACATAAGAAACCTTCCAGGTACTAAGACTCTCTTAATGAATGTACCTCATTTCACCTGCAACCTTTTCAGGGTGAAACTCAGCACAGCACCAAGGATTATGGAATGGCTGCTTCTGATGAAGGGATAGTGTTAGATAGAACCAAACATCACACGTTTCTTCCTAGTCCTCCTTTCATGTTATGCCAGGACTGGAGCAGAGCCCTGGCAGCTGCTGACCCTGTAGGCTATCTGCTGCAGCATGCTGCAGAGATAACAAACTGCAATCACAAGGATGCCAGGAAAGCATCTCGTTGTCTGGCCCTGACGGGACACCGTGACACAATCTTTCTCAAAGTCTGCAGTGCCTGATTCCATCAGCTGCTCTCACAGACAACCAAATCAAAGGGGATAAATTGCACATTGTGGCTCCTGAGAGGCAGTTTGTTGAAAATCGAGTTTCAAACCTAAGCTTTAAAATAAACATATCAAGATAAACAGGTTGGTCTTTGTTTCGGGCACAATTGCCTTGACTGGTTTTTTCTTGTTGTTGATGTTCTTAATGTTTTTAATGTGTGATGCCATTTCCTGATTACTGTCTCTGCTCCAGAAACCTGTGCTCTTCCATCACCTTGGCCTCTTTCTGTCTTTTGGGGTTTTTACGCACAGGTGATCAGTTTAGTGCTGACTCAGACTAGACACTAAGGCCTTTCACTCAGTCATTTTTACTCTGCCCTGCACTTGCAGTGAATTAATGCTTGGATTGGCCACTCAGATGAGTTGTCTGCATTGGGTAATAATCCTTTTCCCGTAATGGGTGAGCAGCACCAGTGGCAAGTCTATGACAACACCACTTCCACAATAAGATGTGGTAGTTGTGGAAGAAATGTCTTCCTTCTGCCTAGGGATGGAGAGCAGCACACGGAGACCACAAGAGACTGGCATGGCAAGTGCTACAGCAGACTTCTTTCTGTCCCAGCACAGCATCATCTGGAGAAATGTCATTGCACATTCCAAGGCAAGAGGGACACAAATTTTGTGAAATTCTCTATCTGCATTAGGCAATCTCTGAAGCCTGCTTTGAACAGCACAGAAACATGCTGTGTTCTGAGTTAGTGGAAGGAAAGTTTTACAGAAAATTGGGAAATTTGGAGCAAACCGAGACTTGGAGAAATGGTCTGCTGGCAACAAAGGCATGTTAAAACAAATCTGTCCTAAGAATACAGCATTTAGGTTGTTATGTAGGCTGGGAAAGCATTAGCTGAGAGCAGTTGCAAATTTAATGCACTTAATTTCCACACTCAGGACCATTAAATTACAGTCTCTTTTCGTTTAAAGGAGGAAAAGAAAACCTTTTGCCTTGTGCTTCATCAGTGAAAAAAACAAGAATGTGTTGATCTTTATGTGGGATGTTCAAATGCAGGTGTCATTGGGCTTACCAATGCCTGCAAACACACATTTTTAAGCACCCTGCCAGCATTTACACAATTCAAAATCAAGACTCAGATGAAAGTGGGCCACATCTTTTTAACATGAACTTACACATACCTCACACGTGTCTGCCTGAATTACCCAGAAACACTGTGATCAAGTCTATTTTAATGAAAGATTGTGAAAGCAACCTGTATCATTTCAGCCTGCAATATTCAAGCCTTCTCTTCCTGGAACTGGTGAAGTTCTGGCATTTATTTCAAAGATATCAGATCGCTTATCTGCTTTTGAAGCATTCTTGTTCTC
>JAWWEV010000095.1:6241684-6252740 GCA_035583235.1 Hafferia zeledoni
GGGGGGGGGGGGAGGAGCGGGAGAAGAATAATTAGTGACAAACATAAATAAAGAAAAAGGAAAAAGGAAAATGAAAGGTTAAGGGCAAGGACGGCGAGGCACGGCCGGGCGCTCGGGATTCCACCGCCTTCCCTTTCCATGCCGGACCGCCGATTCCCGGTGGGAGTTCCCACCCCGCCGCAGATGCGGGAGACCCCACAGGTGGCGGGCATTCCCGGCGCGTGTAACCCCGCGTCCCGCCCCCCCGCACCGCCGTCACGACTCGCGTCACGGGGCGCTCGGGGCGGAGCCCCCACTCCTTCTGCCCGCCCCACCCGGGTCCGTCCCGCCCCTCCGTCCCCCCTCCTTTCCCCACATTTCCGTTTGTTGTCGCCGTCTCCATGGCGGCGGGGGCGGTGCGCCCGCGAGGTGAGGTGATAAGAGGGGGCGGCGGCGGGAGCATCGCGCAGTGCCGAGCGGGGCGCGGCGGCAGCGGGGCGCGCCAGGCACATCCCTCTTTCCCTCGTCCCCTCTGGCATCACCGCGCCCCGTCCGTCCTGCCCGGCTCCCCACATGGCCGCGGCTCCTCGGGAAGCGCCTCGCGCCGCCGCGCTGTCGGTGCAGGAGCCGTGTTGCCGGGCGGCGGCCGCCGCCTCCTCCTCCTCGCCCCGTTCCCCGCGGCGCCGCTAGCGCTCCGCATCCCGCTCCCCGCAGCGCCGAGTCGCAAGGAGAAGGGCGCTCCCGCGGCACCGCCCCGGCGGCGGCGCTGCGCCGGCTCCGCGCGGCTGGACGGCGCGTCCAAGCCGCCCTCCCTCCCTCGGCTCCGCGGCGGCGCTTGGGACGACGGCGGCGGCGGCCACTCGGCGGGACGCCCCGGCGCGGATGCGGTGGGTGCTCCGGGCGCAGCTCGCTGCCTCCTTCCATCCCTCCATCATTCCCTCCATCCCTGCTCGCGTCGCCCGGCTGACCCCACTGTGTCTCCCCCCCAACGCAGGCAGCCCCCCGGCGAGTGCGAGATGGCGCTCAGCGGCACACTCCTCCCTTCCATCGCCACCTTCGCGGCGGGCACCGCGGGCCGCGAGAAAGCGGCGCGGCCCGCGGGCCCCGGCAACGTGAGTATCGGCGCCGCGGCGGCGCGACACCGACAGGGTGGACGGGACGGGAGCGGGGCCGGGCGGGGCGGGGGCCGTCGGGCCGGGCGGGTGCGGCCGGGGCTGAGCCGTGCAAATGTCCCCGCAGCGCTGGCGGGAGGAGCTGTCGCAGCTGAAGCGGCCGCCGCCGACGCTGGCGGCGCGACCGGTGGAGACGCCGCCGTCGGAGCTGGAAGCCGCCGCCGCCTCTCTGGGGCCCCGCCGCGACGCCGAGGAGTTTAACGAGCTTCTGGACTTCGACTTCATCCTCTCCAACTCCCTCATGCACCAGGAGCCCGCCGCCGCCGCCGTGGTGGTGGCCCCCGCCGCCACCCCGGCCCCCCCCGCCAGCCCCTGCCCGCCCGGGCCCTTCGCCTACCCGCTGCCCCGGCCCGAGCCCGCCGGTCTCCTCTACGGTGGTGGTGGTGGCGGCGGCAGCTGTGACGGGGCGCCCGCCGCCGGGTCCGCCGCACCCTTTAACCTGGCCGACATCACCGACGTGTCCCCCTCGGGAGGCTTCGTGGCCGAACTCATGCGGCCAGACCTGGACGCGGTGTACCTGCCTGCGCCGACGGCGCTCCCACCCCTGGGCAGCCTGCAGGGCAAGTTCGTGGTGAAGGCGGTGGGCGAATACAGCCACCCAGGGCTGAGCCCCAAGAGCGGCCCCGCCGCTCCGCCGCCCGGCGCCGACGGCCCCGGGGCTCCCTACACCCCCCTGCCGCGGATGTGCCCCAAAATCAAGCAAGAGGCCGCCCCGCCGTGCACCCTAGCCCCACCGCCGCACGGGAGCAGCCCCCGAGGAGCCCCCCAGCACGACTTCGCCCTGGGCAGCCGCCAGCTGCCCGCCCGGAGTACGCCTTCACTGGGGCCCGAGGAGATGCTGAGCGGCAGAGACTGTCTCCCCGCCGCCCCGGGGCTGAGCCACCCACCGCTGCCGCTGCCCCCGGGGTACCCCCCGGCCCCCGGCTACCCCACCTTCCTGCCCGAGCAGCTTCCGCCCAGCACGCTCCAGTACCAAGGTGAGTCCCCGTGGTGCTGGGGCAGCGGCTGTGCCTGCTTTGGTGCTGCCCACGGCGGTGCTCACTCCTCCCTGTCCGCCCCTAGAGCTGATGCCACCGGGGAGCTGCCTGCCCGAGGAGACCAAGCCCAAGAGGGGACGCCGGTCGTGGCCTAGGAAAAGGACGGCCACGCACACCTGTGACTATGCGGGATGCGGCAAAACCTACACCAAGAGCTCTCATCTCAAGGCGCATCTGAGAACCCACACAGGTGAGTCCCTCTGCGGGCTCAGTGGGATGTCCTGGCCTGAGGGGCATGGGGCGAGTCCCTTCGACAGTGAAACGTGTGAGCACAGGGGAGGAGGGCTAAAAGCAGCAAGATGCAACCTTTCTCTGCTGGGTTTCCGGACCTTTTTTGGTTTTTAGTTCCGCCGCCCCCTCCCCCTTGGCTACGTGAAGTCCTGTGGAGTCTTTGCTTATTGGCTTGACATTTTGCTTAATGGCTCAGAGTGACTCAGATGTGGGAGCGGGTGGGTTTCTTGCCAAGGCACAGTTTGTTACTCCTCTCTTGCTATGCGGCGAGCTAATTAGCAGGTAGTTGGAACTCAGCTGCGATTTGTTGCTCTAGATGATGTTGGCCCATTTCTGAGAAGGGAGCAGACCTCTCTCAAAGGTCTTGCGTGTGGTTTAAGTGCTTCAGAACGCACCCCTCTTGGTTGGCTGTAGTGCAAGAGATTGTGCACCTCTGCTGCTGCCTTTTGGGGGAAACGATGAGGGGTCCCAGTGAGGGTGGGGCTTTCAGTGAGCTGGCAGGACGGATGCCTCGCCTACCTGTGGCAGTGCATCTTTTCCTGCGCTAGCACCAAAGGGGGCAGAGTTTAACTGTGGATTGGCAGCTTCTAGAATTGGGATAAAATCTGCCGTAGTGTGTATCTGAACAGTTTCAAACTCTAACCTTGCAACTGAGTGCGTGGTGTTGCAGTAACTGAGCTTGTGAAAGAAGGTACGGCACGCGGGTTTCACCAGCACGGGCATTCCGTAACCGTGATTAAATAACCTGGGAATTTGCATACTTTAAATCCCTGGATTGTGAACTCGATTCAAAACTTTCTCTTGAAGTGGACACAGGAAAGGGAAGAAAAAGTACAGGTGGTGTGGTAGTCAGGCTACATCTTCAGCTGATGACAGTAGTGGGGGAGAAAAAAAAAATCAGTCAAGTGACCGGTGGACAGCTTTCCCAAGCCAGTCAGCACTGTCTCCAGTGTGCGTAGGACAGGGAGTTTGTAATTGTCAGGGAAGCTCGTCTTGCCGTCAACAGTGGTTTTGTTGCAGTGTAGACACTAGTAAGATTGAGTCCTTAATCAGGCTGAGCTAATGAAAACAGTTTCCGGCTGTTTTTTCATTCTCGAGACCTGCAATTACCTAAACACGTTGTCTGCTGAGCTATTTCTGGTTGCTGTTTGGTTGTGTAACGTTGCCAGCAAAAATACACACTTGTGTGCTCTGAAGCCTTGTGTGCAGGACAGTGGAAATGAGCATTCTAGTGAAGGTTTAAGTGACACCAACATTTTTTATAGTACCTGTACATGTTGAAAAGACAGTCTTGCTCTGCTGGTCTGTAGTTTGTTTGCAAGTGGTTTGAGGAGCTCATAGTGTTTGACTGTCCTTTTCTTTCAGCAGGACAATATGCTGCTGTTTTTTGAAAGAAAGGTGCTGGAAGTGGTAGCCACAAAAAAAAACCCCACATCCCAACTGATGTGTTTTATTGTCTGTTTTTTTTAAAAGGTGAGAAGCCTTATCACTGTGACTGGGAAGGCTGTGGATGGAAGTTTGCACGATCGGATGAACTTACTCGTCACTACAGAAAACACACAGGACACCGCCCTTTCCAGTGCCAGCGCTGTGACAGAGCGTTTTCCAGGTCGGACCACCTTGCCTTACACATGAAGAGGCACTTTTAGTTGGAAGCACCACGTGGACCTTTCCCCCAGCTGCCGCAGAGATTCAGTATTTACAGCACAAGGACTGTCTTCCGCAAGACTGGGAGAACACAGTTTAAGCACTACAGATAAATCGAGGTGAAGTCTTCCAAAGAGTGGAAAAGAGGGATAACCGCATATGGACATTGCAACTTTCTTTTTTTATAGTTATACACTTAAAAGTTAAGAGAACTAAAAAAAAAACCACGTTGGGGTCAATGACTGGATCTTCTATCATTCCATTTGTAAATCCAACTTGAATTATTTCCGGACTACAAAATGCCAAGGAGTGACTGGAAGTCACGGATATCAGGGTTGAACAGACTGTGTAGTTCGGAGGGTGGGGATATTACACAGGGAAATGGCATTCCCTTAATTGTCTTTCAATGCAATATTAGATGTAAATGTCATCTTGTACTTTTTTTTTTTTTTTTTTTTTTTTTTTTTTTTTTTTTTCCTTCTAAAAGCAATTACAATGTTAAAAGAGGAGGAAAAATTCAGGTACAGAATTATATTTTAAAAGCCTATTTCATGGTGCTTAGTGACTGTTGGTTCTAGAGGTACCAAAACCAGGAAGCCAAAGTTCTCAAACTGCTGCATATCTGACAAGGAAATATTTTTTGTCTTCCGATTGCCAATTATGACCTAAATCAGGTGAATAAACCTGGTTTATCTTTTTTATTAAGAAAATAACTTTATGCAGACAGTCTGTAATGCACTGTGGTTTCGATGTGCAATAGTTTGTACAATGGTTTATTCCCAAATATGCCTTAAGCAGAACAAATGTTTTCTATATAGTTCTTTACATAATAAATATGTAATATAAATTTAAGCAAACTTCTATTTTGTATATTTGTAAACTACGAAGTAATAATGAAATTTTGTTGGAATTTGTATTTTGCATATTCAAGGTGAAAATAAGTTTGAAATAAACCCTATAATATTTTATCTGAATGGTTGCTCTAGCTTTTTTTCTGTGCATGGACAAGGCCAAAGAAAGTTTATTAAGTTTTTTTTAGTGGTTGACTTTACCAAGGCAAGGAAGGGTGGAGGCAAAGCCTTGTAGTCCTGAGACTGAAAGACAGGATTGTCTAAGTGCAGTGCTGATGTAACATGTCTTTTTAGGGAAAAAGGTGTATGGAAGATTCTGAGTATCAAATTGCTACTTAACTGCATGATGAAAGTGTAGTTTACTGTTTTTAAAGTAACTCAGTTTGAATTCCTTGTTAGAAGAAATGATTTTGTTGAGGACGTGGAGACTTTGTGCATTCAAAAGATAACAAATTCTAGATTTTTTTTTTTTTTTGTAGCTGTCTTTTCAGCATGAAAAATGTATAGCTGCTTTTTCTTGGGTTCCTTAGGTAAGCTGGTGTAACCACTTTAGTGTGAGTGAAGGAAAATCAATGTTGCAAAGGATAAACTTGGCTCGAAGAATAAAGAGTGTGCGTATGAAACACCGTTTAGCAATAACCTACATGGGGAGTTCCTTGTGTAACCTGCTCCGTCCTGGGAATTCAGTAATTTGACAGTGTGAGAAGAGCCAAAATTCCTGTAGGAATCCACACGGATCTGGGGAAGGCTGAGGCTGCATGCTGGAGCTGTGCACTGAGGACGTGCTGTTGCGAGATCTCGGGAGCACTTCCAGCCGCACGTGCCCCACCTCAGCCCGACGTGGTGAGCCTGCTGCAAGCCCCAGGTCCTCACCAGCCCTGTGGTCCTCGCCCTTGGGGACATCATTGTTCTAGCTGCTTCACAAGTCCATAACGACAAGATGATTTCAACATTAATGCTGGAAAAACAGGACCTGTTTTTCTCACTGGTCTTTGTAAAGAGAAGAAATGGTTCCTCCTCGACTAGTTAAAAAATGCCAGTCAGATAGGAATTTGGATGTGTGTAGTGTCCAATAAAGCTGAGCATGGAAAAAAAAATTGCAGGGAAGAGGCATTTTTGTAGTGGTTAAAACAAACGTGGCAATATCAAATTTTTGTTTCCAAATGTGCCTTTGGAATGCTATTAAAGTTCAAATTTTTATGTCTTGTTCATGTAGTGGTTGGTGCCATTTCTTTCTAAGTCTGTATAAGTAATATAATGATGCAGAAAGTATTTCCCACCCCTTATCACCAAGGCATGCTTTGTCCCACTGAAAGCTATCTTTGTTGGTTTGGTTTATAGGTAACGTGGGGAGTAGGGAATGTCTTGTTTGGTTTGCAAATAGCAAGTATTTAAAGCTAAATTAAAGTTATGAGTCATCCTTTATCTGAAGCTTTTTCCATGTGAAAACTCTCTACAATTAAACCAGTCATTTTTTTTTTTACCTCCTCTGTTGCTCTGCCTGTGAATTGTAGATGAGAGATCCCAGGTCAGGGTTGAAACTGTGTGCTGAGGGCCTGGATTGTGCTGTCCCATCTCAATAGCTTGGTATCTGTAAGTACTGAAATCTGAAGATTTCATCTGAGAAACTGGTTTCTTTCGCTTTTCAAGTGTTCTGTCATTATGCACCCTGAAGAATTTTGTAAGATGCTCTAGCACTTAGTATTGCATTATCTGCCTCAGCCAACTCAGTTTCTGCTTGATGTTTTTATGGACCCTAGGTTTGTAGTTGCATGAACAATGGCATTCTTGAGACAGGGCATTGTTCTCTTCTCCTACTTGATTTTTTTTTTTTAAATTCCCTTTTTATTTTTGCCTTCATGCTAACCAAGATGTCCTCACTGTGACTTTCCAGACTGACACAGACATGATTGTAGTTTTGCATTTAGAAGGGAATGCTGCTGTTCCTTTAACCATTTCTAAAATGCTACTCCTGTACTTTTTGGGACAGGAGCCAACAGCTCAATTTCTGCCATACAGCCTGCAACCCATGAGAGGCAGTCCTTATTCTTAAGGAGGTCTCTGGGGAAAACACTGAAATGAGCAGTTGCACCAGTTGTGCTCTGATAAGTAGAGCTAGAAACAGCACATGGTGTTTGCCACCTGCTTCATTGTGTCTAACGTCCTGGAGTTGCACTTGGGCGTAAGATTGTACATGGATACAGTGGAACAACACAGTATCAAAAACATATCTCATAAAACATATGTAAAACTCCAAGCAATCTTGTAAGTATGTCTTGGAAAACAGGATTTGTTTAGTGTTACTAAAGCTGTATTCGTGTGCCACTTTACTCAGGCTGGGGCATCTAAAATCAGGGTTTGAGGTTATTAGGGGTGGCCTCTCTGGCATGGCACGAGCACCTCCAGAGCTGCCCCAGAGTGCTATTTTAGCTACTGAAGGGAAGAGCTCTTGCAGAGAGAGTGATCTCTGCAGTCAAACTGCAGCTGCCTTTAATGCTGCTCACCCTAGCCCAGATCTCTCCAGAGCACACACAGCATGTGTAGAAGGAGCAGTTCAAAACAAGATGGCACATGTCTGCCTACCCAGAGCCAAGTTTTCAAAAGTGGCATCAGAATAAAAATCTTCTCAGAGCTGCAGCACTTCTGTGCACTTGTCAGCTGCACACCATGGCCCTGGGTGTCTGCAGGAGTCAGACTTGGTGTGACTGTCACCCAGCACAAACGTCTTCAGCTGTCCTCTGTCACACAGTGGGGTCCTTGGAAGACAGTTCTCTTCCCCCTCATGGTGGTTAGCAGGTCCTGCCACGGCTGAACTCAACTGTGAGTCTCACAGGGATTTATATTAAGCTGATATGAATCAGTGAATTTCATTCTCCTTCTCTTTAATAAGGGGAGATCAGAGACTCCTGCGGTTAATCACCCCGAGTGCTAACGGTTCAAACTGAATTAGTTTACACAGGTTTCCTATAGGAGTGTGCTGGATGCTGGAGCTAGCCTGCTTGCACTGAAGTACCTGGCAAACACTCAGCATTTGAGTGCAAGAATTTCTGAATTAACCCCAGCTGCAAGCTGTTTGTCCCTGGGCTTTTCTTCCCTGACTGCAATTAGCTTGTTTGTTCTAAGGCAGCAGGGAAGTAAGAATGGGTTGCAAATGTGGATGGGCAGACCAGTAGTTACACCAGAGGACTCTGGGAAGGATCTGAATGTGATGGAAGTGCCAACTGAAGGAAGTAAACCCAAGGTACGGTGAGCAAAACTTAATGTGGAGAGGAAGAGGAACACCACCACCACCACTACCACTACCACTGCTGCCATCACAGGCTGACTCACTCTTCCCAAGAGAGCTCCTCAGACTGAATATCTGTGTGTAGCCTCAGTGGATATATCTCTGGAGACCAAGGAGATGAGTATGTACTTAAAACAGCAGAAGGCCCATCATTCACCGAAATTTAATTGAGGTCACATTGGCTTGGAGCCACAGGGTAACACACCCACATTCCCCTGTCTGCCATGCACCTGGATGACTCACGTTTTGTCTGCCCTTAGCTCTCGCTGTGACTTACCAGGGAATATTTTCATTACTGCTGAGGGCATTGCCACCAAGGGCAGAGGTTTTATCTGCGGCGTGGAAGTGGGCGGTGTTGGTGTTCCTGCAGCCTTGTTCTCCACCCTGGATGCATATAGGTATCTGTTAGTCTCTTTTTTACCTTTGGATGCATACCTGTGAGCCCTCAAGGCTGGAACCTTAATGGTGTGAAAGATGGGAGGAGAAAGAGTGGCTTTATTAATGTTTATTCTATATTTATAGCATGTGTTCCCTCAGCTTTACAGGAGATGAGTGGCCTTAGTAGCTACTCAGAGGAGGTAACAGGCAGCTGCACCTTCTCTCTTCAGTAATGTTTTCTGTGCTCTTGGAGTTGTGACTCCTTGTGTAACTGAGATGGTGATTTTCACACGGACCTGGTTAGCTTGGGGTCAACCTCATGACACGCTAATTAAGAAAAAGTCTTAGGGAACACACCAAGCCGCTTTCACTATGAAGCCTAGGTGAGCAGAAGGGTAATCATGTGCTGCTATCACCTCAGCCATCTTGCTGCAACTCTGAAAAGTTTTGCATGGTTTTGCTTTGGGTACGGCATGCTTGTTTATCAAGCACAAGCTAAGGCTTGCTTAAATCTTGCCATTCAAGTTCTCCACTGTTAAACTTTCAGGCTTTATTCAACAAAATAATCCAGCTTACCTGTATCAGTTGATTGAGAGCCCTTAATTGAAAAAAAAAAAAAAAAAAAAAAAACAAAAAAAACCCCAAAAAAACCACCAAACAAGCAAACAAAAAAACAAAAACACACACACAAAAAAACCCCCGAAACCAAACAGATATCTTGCAGGTATCCAGAAGGATTTACCCCACTGCCACACCAGTTAGGAATGACCTGACAGGCAACACCACACCACCAGCACATGGGGGTTCATTTTATGGGAGCCTCCTCCATGATACTCAGTGTCTGTGCCTGTCCTGGTGTCGATTCCTTCATGGATGGCAGGAGTGGAGTGTTGGGTGTACTTTGTCCTCCCATCACTGGAAAGATGTGGAAAGGCTATCTGACTTTGCTGCATGAGTTTGATTTTCACACCATGCCTCTGGGAAAGTGCCAGGGCATCCATCACCATTTGATATCCAAACCTCATCTGGGATATTCCAGTATGAGGGATCTCCTTGGGACTTAGTGTCCGTCATCATTATGTTCCTCCTTTCTGATAAAAATTAATATTGTACATTAATATGTTGATGAAGTACTGGGGGCAACATTGATGGTGATTACTGAAGCATGTTGGAATTTACTTTCTAAGCTCTGGACGAGGTTTTATCCTGTGTTTAGGCTCCAAACATACTGATTCAATAATGCTCTTGGCAACTCAAGGAGGCTACTCAAAGAGATGCATTTGTCTTTGCACTGGGATGTACAAGGTTTGGCGTTTGTTCTCAGTTCCCACATCACCCTGTTTCAGCAAGAGACTCCCCTGCCTGACAAGGGATGGCTGAACTTGTTGGCTGTGCAGCAGGTTATTATTTGTGTTTCAAAATATCAAAATGCTTTCCAGTGGAAAGCAAAACATTTCACTGCGTTCAGCCTTCCTGCCTCCCCAGTAACTGTTCGTGCTCTCCCTGGCTTTAGAGAATATTATAATGTTGTCACCTGTACAAGATGTTTGACTGTCTTCCTTCTGTAAACACGTTCTACAGCATTTACTTTGACAAAGTTCCCATGTTCACAATGTGAAACTCATTGCCAAGGCTTCCTGTGCAAAGAGACCAACTCATTGTAGTTGGGGCAGCCCTGTAGGGGAGGAGCAGAGGAGCACAGGGCATGGCAGTGGCCACTTTTGTCTGGCCACTGGTTTTCTGACCCAGCCACTGGACAGAAATGGGACTATAAGGTACAGGTAACCCTGTGATGGGCACCTCTGGGGTGATCCCACTTTGCTTTCACTGGAAAACTCTCTTCCAAGCCAATGATTACCGGTTTGTTCAAGCTCAGAAGCTTGAGAAGCAAAGATGCCTTTCCAGCCTGTGTTTATTTCATGCTGTAGCTCTACAGCTTCCACTTACTAAATATTTGATCCTCTTTGGTGCCTTCCTGGGCTTCTGGCTTCGGAGAGACCTTGTGGCAAGGAGTTTCATGTTTAATTATGAACTAGCCTAAAAATAGAGGTGGGGGGAGAGGAGAAGAAAGTATTTCCTTTCTGTAGTTTCGGAGGCTGCTGGCTTCCAGATTCCTGCTGTTTCCTCTTCCCTGCATACTGCAGAGAAGAGAAGGATATAACCTCCTGCTTTAAATCAGCCTTGGTTTTGTTGTTTACTGCCAAAGGCTGGAAGGATTTGACTCTGTTTGTATTTTTTAATGAATTTATGAAGAGAAAGTAAATATGAGCTTTTTACATATGGATGAGTTAATCTAGTCTACTATACCCTGGAAGAATGCCAGGAGAATTTAGCATAATATGATATTTCAGTCAATATTTAAATTATGTTTTGGCTTACTGGTTTTTCCAGGACATTTGAGAAGCTCCTACCAATCAATGCTTTTTTTTTTTTTTTTTTTTTTTTTTTTTTTTTTTTTTTTTTTTTTTTTGTGGT
>JAWWEV010000095.1:6255640-6271561 GCA_035583235.1 Hafferia zeledoni
CCCCAAGTGAACACATATCAAGTTATGAGGTCAATGATCTCTGAGAGGTTTTTTGAGAGGGTAGTTTGTTATTTTTGTCACATCTGTATGGCCAGGGCTCCTGGAAAGGTCAGCACATCCCTTCAACCCAGGGTTTGCAAGAGGAGAAGCTACAAGTGCTGGGGAGAGTCTGGACCTTTCTGGGGAGCCAGCAGCAGCATGAGCTGGGACTGGTCACCTCCCTCTGTGTGTTGGTCGTGCCACATTCTCTAAAGGAAAGGGACCGTATCCTGCACTTTTGTGGGGTATTTCACGGAGAAATGTCCTCCTGGTATCTGATACCACGGTCATGGGTGCCCTGCAGAGCTAATAGGAAGGACTGTGAGCTGACTGTTTTGTACTGGAAGTTGGAGCAAAGGTCTGCCAGTCACACCAGGCAGCTCTGTCTCAGCAGAAGTCTGACTTTGACAGGTCTCAGGCCAGCATAGATGGCTTTCCATGGTACCAGGTGAGGGAAAACTCAGCTTTTTTATAAAAACACAAACAGATTTGATCAGGCTATGCACCAGTTACAATGACAGTCCTGCAGATATTCCCTGGCTCAAGCTGACCACGACCAGAGTGGTGCCTGGCATGGCAGTACATGGGGGCCCATGTTCAGATGAGCAGGAGATGGTGTTTAAAAATAAGAGTTGACTCTGCCTTCAGCAGAGAAGTCATCTGACCACCCAGGGCTGACTGGTAGCCTGCCACTGATACACCTCTTTGGCAGGAATTTATAAGCTATGTAGTGGTCCAAGTCCCATGGCAGTGTCAACTGCAGTCTGTGTGAATATACTGGAGGAAATTAACCTGTTCCCTTTTCGAGAGCAGTTTGTTTGGCCCATTTTCGAGGGAAAAAAAAAAAAAAAAAAAAAGTTAGCTGCACTGCTTTAGTTCATCTTTGTAAAGAGTCCTGGATCCTCAGAGGTGGAAGTAACCAGCTGCCCTCACACCTGCAGATACCTCATTGCATCTTCAGTCACTTGTGAACATCTTTGGCTGTGTTTGTGTTCCTCATTGCACTCTGGTTTTGGTAAGAGAGGGTTTGTTCATCACCTCTCACACGGTTTATTACCTGGCTGAATCAGGCCCTGTCAAGGCACAGCTGTCCCTTTGGTTTCTAAAGGCCATACGAGCAGAATTGGGCTTGTCTGAATCTCCAGCAACGAATAAAAAAGGGTTATTTTATTGCCTTTCTCCTAGGTGGGAAAACCTGTATGCTGATTTTCAGGAGTGAATAATGCTAATTGAGTGCTGAGAATAGTCATGTTTCCAGGTGTTTGAGTTGTTGGGCTGTGTCTTGTTGGGCTTTTTTTCCTTTCCTTTTAATGCCAGTGTTTTATATAAGGCAAACAAGTTGAGGTATTGCTGCTGGAACATGAAAGAAGGCATTAACACGAGGTACCACTCACTGGTGGGTTTGGAGCCTGGATGAGAAAGCCTTTTGCCAACCATTAACAGATCAGACAAAATTCACGTCTCTCTAGCAGAGAAATCCTGAGATATTCCAGAAGCGTTTAAGTGGGTTTTAGAGTGGGTACAGACTTCACCTTTAAAGTCTCCTGCCGCTGACAGAGGAAGGCGGTGCGACCGGAGCGCACACGGGGAGCTCGCTGAGCTGCGGCAGCAGATGGTCCTGTCGAGCCGTGATTAATTGTTTTCTAGTGCCACCGTGAGGACTGCCAGCTCCGCCGGGTGGGATGGCCCTAATAAACATCCTACAGACAGCTGGGAGGGCATATACCGAGAGGAGACACCTCAGAGACCGCGATGGGATCCGGGGATCTCCCCGGCGCGCACAGAAGAAGCGCCCGGAGGGATGGAGGATTCTCCCGTTGTGAACAGCCCGGAGGGATGGGGTTCTCCCGGTGGGCACAGCCTGGAGGGATGGGGGTCTCCCGGTGTGAACAGCCCAGAAAGATGGGGGTCTCCCGGTGGGCACAGCCGGGAGGGATGGGGGTCTCCCGGTGGGCACAGCCGGTGCTCCGGAAGGGCGGGTCTCCCGGGTTCGTCCCGGACTTTCCTGATGCCAACGTGCCCAGCAAATTTCGGCACCTCTCCCTCTGCCAGAAAAGGCGCCGTCGGCCCCGCTGACCATCGCCTTTTTATCTGAGGGAGTAGAGGGTAAGCTTTGCCAGGAGTCTGGGCTGGCAGCATCGGCTTAGGTTGGGGTCGATTAGGGTAAATAAATCGATCCGCGGACCGGACTGCGTGGTGCTAAAGGAGATCTCTGAGCAAGCACTCCCAGCTCAGCCGTGCTTTCCTGCTTTGAAAACCAGGGAAAGAAGCTCAGCACAACAGGATACCTACAGAAGCCATGCCATAGCTCTTGTCCTGCAGCTGTGTGCTTCACTGATACATCAAAAAGTGGTTCTGCAAGGATATACCTCATGTACTGCAGTCCTCATGAACATGCATCCAGGTCTGTTTGTTTGTGTGTTTGTTTGTGTCATATTTAAACATCACTCAGAAGATGAAATAAAAGCTGTGTATTTCATTTTACCCTGCAAAGCTGGCCAAAACAAGTGACAGGCTGGCAGTCTTGTGGGGATATCTGGTATATCTCAATATGTCCAATGATGTTTTGGGAGGAAGCGTGCAGTATGTTAAAAACAGGTTAAGGCACTACTTTGTGACTCCTGAGACCTGGCGTCAATTCCCAGCTCTGCCACAGACTCCCAGTGTGACCTGAGGCAAGCTATTTCCCTCCCAAAACACTTTCATAGTCAGAGAAGGCAAAATCCTACTTCATGTGAGTTTTGCCTTTGACTTGATGGAGCCAGCTCCCACCCACGCATTTCAGAGCTCAAAAATTAAATACAGGTTTAAGCACCTTGCTGAAATAGTGCCAGAACTTTCCTTGCTTTTCAGCTTCCTACACCTAGAAGAGGAACAAAGATCACTTCCCTATTCCCAGTCACTTTGCATGCCATGGCTGAAGTTTGGTGTAGGACTGAGTGTAATTACTGGGGCCGTGCTTACCCACTGGCCTGTTCCCCTGACAAACTGCAGCTCAGGTGAGAACCAGACTTGGAGGCCTCATGTTTGGCTGTCTTCATTTGCATTCAGATGCTGTTATGCTGTACCAGCCTCTTTGCACTGAAATAGGCTTTCTCCACTGCCAGCAGGTAACTGGGAATTAATAATTCACAGCTTGTATCAATGGAGAAAAATCAGTGTGCCTGCTGAGGCAAATGGTGAGGTTTCTAGTGAGGGTCTCCCTTACTTTTAACACCCTTCCTTTTTTTTCCATGGACTGGTCTGCTGTGACAGTGTACAGCTAAGTTTATATAACTGGCACTTTCCAGTGCTCCCCTAAACAGGATATTCCTGTTGGCAAAGGACTTGTGCATTTGCCTAAACCAACAGTTGTAAGTTTCAGCAGCCCTTGACAGGTACAAACAAGGAACCGCACGGATAGCTGAGGGCAGGAGGGATTAGTGTGCTTAGCAAGGAATAGACTTTGGCATTTACATGCATATCGCGGATACGCTCTACAAGGTAAACAAATATGGCATAAAAGCATATTTGGCTATTCAAATAGCCTGATTGTTCCTATTATGATGATGTCTCCCAGCATGTATTTAGTAACACGCTAATTGACTTTGCATGAATCAGGAAGAAAACTTTTCACTATCTGTTTCAGGATGGTTTCTGATGACATTTTCTTTAAAGTTTTATTTATTTATTTCCGGGGACTGTTTGAAATTAAAATAGAGCCTGGCTCCTGCTGGCACGACAGGCTGTCCTGTGCCAGGGCTGACGTTTGCCAGGGCAGAGGCTGCTGTGAGAAGGTCTGAATTGAAGTCTGCAGGTCTCTCCTCCAGGTCCAGGTCCTCCTGTTGCCCGGACAGTGGATGCGCCAGTGGCGGTTTGGCTCGGCCAGGTACAAACCAAGCTGAATATGCAAAGCAGTAACCAAAGACAGCCTCGGTGAGACCCAGGTTAGTTAAGCCTCAGGTGCATATGCACGGCTCCAGCCTGACGGTTATCAACAACAAGCACAACCAAGGGCCCCCAGGACATTTAACAAACTACTCACCCTCCACACCAGGGTTTTTATTTCAGGGCATTAAACGCGTCAAGCAGTTTGTTTAACTCTTCTGAAGAGGAAGTTAAAAAGTCCACGGGGGGGAAGCAGAAAGCAAACAGGCCATTCAATTCAGCAGCCCTCCATGCTAGGGATGTGCATTAGAACAGCAAACAAGATTTTTAGACATCTGGCTGATAAAATGGTTATTAATGCTTCTCTAGTTATGAGGATAAATTTGTTCTGGTCATACAGCAACAGGTGGCAAACTGAATCATAACCTGCAAGACAAACACTTGTGGCAAAGTAACCTTTGCCCCCACATTCGAGCTAAGTGGATAAAGTGAATCTAATCAGTCAATTTATTTTACCCTCATTGTATCTGCAAAACTTCTGGGATCTGGCACAAAATTTCCCTGTGTGCTGGTGGTTTATTGGGGTTGGAGGGTTACCTTCATGGGGAAAGTCAGGGAGGCAGGTGATGTGCAAAGGCTCAAAAAGCCCGGTGTTTTTTGGCTGTGGGGTGACAGAGATGTCAGGGCCAGGCTGCTGCTGCTGCTGCAGAGCTGCTGCATCCTGCCAGCCGTGGCAGGGACCACAGCAGAGTGCCACTGGAGGGGAAACAGTGTTACACCTTTCACAGATCATGGCTGAACTGCCTTGTGGAGGTGCACAGCTTTGAATTCCATCAACCAGTGTTCAGGCAACTCCCTTCCCCCACAGATGACAACATTTGATGGGTAATCGTGCCAGCAAAGCCTGGCAGTTCACAGGCACCTCCTCGACAAAGGGAGGTCGAAGGTGCAAGAACTGAAAGCTGTCCCTAAGACCATACTTGGTGGGGAGTGTCAAACTCTTCTTTTAGTCCCACTGTGTTTTGAGGACCAGGCAAAAAATTTAGCCCTGGTCTGCAGGACCTGGGGGTGTGGCGATAGCCAGCTTTTTGGAAACAGACCGGAGGTCTTGCAGCTTCTGGAGGTATAACCTTTCTTTATCCATAATCACAGGTGCCCTTTAGGAGCCGTGGGATCCTTAAAACCCAGGCTGAGCTCTGGGCTGAAGCAGTGCCAGAACTACAGCAGTGCTGCCAGCCCCAGCAGGGACAAAGGGACCCCAAAACTGCTCCCACCTCTCTTGCTGCCCTACTGCAGGCCTGGAAGTGTGTTCAACATAGGGGAAAACATATTTAGAAAGAAAACAGGGGGGGAACAAGTCAAAAGTCTGTCGGTGTCTCAGTCCTCTGAAGCCTTCTTATGTCACTGCAGCCGTTTTAAAACATGTAGTACACTGGTATTTTTGGAAGTGTAACCCTGACTGTTTCAGTGTCCAAGAGCTGTGCATGGTCAGTGGGGCCTTGATTTTGTCTGGGCTTGAAGGCACAGCCATCATATAAATAACCACGAAACATTTCAAAGCCTTTGAAAACATTTCATTTAATTTAACATTTTAATGCTAGGAATGGTCTAGGGTTTAGGCGTGGTGGTTTCACATATTTTTGGAACCTGTTTATCCATCTTTTATTAAGACTTTGAGAAGGCAGCTCAAAATACCTCAGTGACTCCAGTGATGCTGTAATTTCTGCTTCTTTGTTTTCTGAATATGATTAAGTTAAATTCCTGTCTCCATCTCAAGCTGCTTCCTGGAGAGGCTCTTAGAGGCCAGCATCACAAGGCCTTGTTTGGTTTCGTTTGTTTTCAGATCAATGACTGAGCTGGTGAGCAAAGACATGAAAACCTGTTTTGTACCTGGCATTATCTTAGATTTATCCTACCCACCTGTCTTCCAGATAAATTTTGTATATTGTCTTCTTTTAATAAAGATGGCAAGTGAATAATTGCTAATAAAGTGTATTCTGTCCTCACAATTCTTGCTGTGCTTTCACAGACTGACATCCCTTAGCCATGGAAAGTCACTCCAACCCAACTTTCAGCCCATTTCATTTCAAGAACAGTGTTTTCCCAAGTGTCTTTGACCATGGTTGCCCCACCTGCAGCACCCTGAAACACTTTAGCTTTGAGATACTTGGTTTTCTTCCTGCCTTGCTGCTTCTTCCAAAATGAAATGCAAGTGACTTCATCCCAACTTTATTTGGTATCTCGGCACCCACAGAACCATGTGCTTTGAAGGGATGTTGCTGTAACACCATGACTACGACCAGCTGTTGGTAATATGGACCAGGATATACAGTGGAAGGCTTGTTAGTAAAAAAATAACTTCATGTGCTGTGCAACACAAAGTTTTAAAGAGAATTCTGTGCACATGAAGAAGCACAGACTCAAGTCTGGAGAAGTCTTCCTCTACTAAGTAAATTTTCTGCAAATATTAGCATAGAACATGAGTATCCAGACATTCATCAACCATGGAGGCCATGTCCCTGCCCACATCACAGATCTGGTCTATTTTGTGGCCTCACAATGCATTGCAGACTCAAACCACCACATAGGAATGTAAAGAGGTTTAGCTGTCCTGTGCCTCATTGTTTTGCAGCAAGTTATCCCAGATCAGCTGGGATACAGCCCCTCCTGCCATACACAGCACAGAATGATTTCATGACATGGTGAATAGCCTTTAAGTGTCACCAAGGTTTGGGGTTTTGACAAAATACTGAACAAAGAGTATTAGCAACTCACAGTAACTTTTCCTTCTGTCTGAGGAAGGTATTGAGATCCTCAAAAGACAAGTTCAAGTACAGCCCTGCTATGGACTTGGACTTTTTACTCCCAGATTCCTTTGGTTCCTTGCCTACCTAAAATTGGGCAGTTGAGTCTGAGGCCTCTTTAATTTTATTTTGTTGGGGGTTTTTGTTTGGTTGGTTTTTTTGATTTTTGGTTGTTTGAGGTTTTTTTGACAAATTGCATCCAATATGCTAAATGGACAAAGCAGCTTGCAGAACCAATAATTGCAGGTTGATGCATCTCAGCTGGTGGAATACTAGTGAATCCAGGGAAGGTTATTCTGCACAAGACTTGACATTTACAAATGCAGAATGAAGTTGTTGTGAATGAATGTTTAAGGTCACTAAAAAAATAGTGCATTTCCCTCCATGAAACACAGTGTTTCAGTCCCAGCATGAGTCACTATAAGAATTAGTGCAGGTGTTCTAAACTCTTCAGAGCAACAGCGAGTGTCCTGTGCATCTATGTATCTCTCCCTTCTTTTACTCCAAAAAGTGGTAAAGGAGTTGACACCCTGGGAGAAGGAGCCCTCAGCCCTGCACAGCAGAGATTCTTCTTCACTGAGATGAACAGGATATTTTTCAGTTCACCAGCACAAAGCAGATTAACCTCAAGGGCTGACCTCCCTTGACTTTCTTTCCTCCCACCTGCTCGTCTCTCTGGTCCCTACAACAGGGATGGAATTTAACTTTCTGTTATGGAGAGAGAGCTGCAAGTTTGGAGAAGGGAACACTACCACCTTCAGAGAGCTGGTGGAAGAGCAGCTGGAAGTGCAGATGGGCTGTCTCCAAGTCTGCCTGAAAGAGCTGGAATGGAAACACCCACGGCTGCTGCTAATTCTTCTGTTCCTGGGTCTCTTTAGCTAGCTCCCCATGCCAGCTGCAGCAAATCTCATCGTTCTGACTTTGTGTTTAAATGCACTAGCAGATACAATCTAGGGTTGGTTTGTTTTTGTTTTTTGTTTTGATTTGTTTTGTTTTGGTTTTTTTTAACTTGTTTGTTTTGTTTTAATTTGCTGATATGTAAATGCATGAATTCAGTTTGAAGAGTCTGGACTTTCCAGTGAATATTAGAACCAGTCATGAAAAAAGCCTAAGAAAAAGAAGCCCAGCAGCAGTCTCACCTCGTTCCTTGTAGCACAACTCACTTTTCAAGGTGGATTTTCATGTTCTGTCCAGCTCCTTGTCTGCTCTTGCCTGCGCAACGGTGCCTTTGCACCAGGAGGTGCTGGTCCATCACATTTTCTCTAAGCAGGGCACTACAGCTTTGTCAAGTGTCCTTTTACATGGTTTTTATTACAGCTAACACTATAAAGAAAGAGAGAACTGTACATAATGTTATGTGCCTTGAGATGCTGTCAGCCCACATGCAGTGTGCTGTGCAGATCCAGTCCATGGAAGGGTTACCCCATTTTGGTCGTTTGAGACATCACAGAATTTGAAAAGCAAGTCTGTTCATCATTCTTGCTGTCAAACAAAGATGATGTTTGAAGGAGAGCTTCTTGCAGCAATTTTAGATAAAGGCAAGGCCATGTGGGGGGTGTAATCCTGGTACCATCACTGGGACCTGGGGGGCTGCCCCATAGCTGAGGGATGCCTGGAGCACTGCAGGGCCTGAAGGAGAGGTACCACTAATATGTCTTACTGCATTAAGGATTCTGAGAAGCCTCAGCCACTGACTGTCAGCAGGAGGATTAACAAGGAGAAAGCATCTAAATTTGAAAGCACAGACAGTGACAAGAGGGCTGCTAAGTTGGCATGTCTACTCTGGAGACAGCCACTGTCATGGGGGGGTGACATCACCCCCTGGTTAGGGAACTTCTAGCTGGCTTGAAGGCAAAATGCACCTTTATCACCAGAGTGTGATAACCTGTGGATGGGGTTCCAACAACTGCAAGGGGGCAAGAGTGTTTTGGGCACCCCACAGCTGGACTTGAAGCAGCAGCCCAGTAAAAAACGTGGCTGTTTCAGGGCATGCTATGCTATTTCAAGAACATGGACCTGCCAGCCAAGAAAGGATGAACTTATGTAAGCACCCGTCCAGTGATCCAAAACCTCTTCTAATAAAGAGCCGTTAGGGTAATACATAATAAGCCCTAGAGCAGAGGTCTTGAACCAAATTACCGCCTCATGCCTGCTGCTGCAGAGATTTCTGTAGGAAAACCGCAGGAGGGCTGTTAATCAAAGAAAACCAGTGCCAGTCTGGCAGCAGTGGAACAGCCCCAGTGTGCTCTTGGTACTGGGAAGCCCCATGCCAGGAAGGGCAGCCTGTTTTGGATGCTGCTGTGCGTGCATAATTGCACAAGTCTGATCCAGGCAGGCTCGCCAAGACCCTGGTGAGGTTTGCAAATGCATTTGGCAAAAAGGGTGCCAGGAAGAGCTGCTGAGCCTAAATGCCCTGGAAGTTTCACCTCTTCTGGGAAATCCTCTTCAGGAATATGTGAAACAACTCCACCCCCCGCCCTCCCCAACAACCACAGTCAGAGGGTGGTGGGTGGCAAAGATCAACAAATCTTACACTTGCTCCTTAAGAGATGCTTCAGGAAGATCAAGCAAACAAAATTCCCAAATCCCATGCCATTTGAATCAACGGCTTCTATATTTTGGTGCAAGAAATAAAAGCCCATGAACCTAGAGATAATTTTAGGTGCAGAAAGATGACTTCAGTTTCTCAGCTCCTGGACTAGACAGTCTGATATTTCTTATTACTGGCATGACTAGCTGATGAGAGACATCTAAGAACTCATTGCCTTTGACTTCTGCTTGTTCTAGAAAGGCAAAAAACAATTGTGCAGCAGTGATTTACCCTTGTCACTTCTCCCTTAGGGGTCAACTGGTTGTTCTTATCACTTGGCTTCAAATGGTGAGAGGATTCACGCATTCTAAGAATGGAAAATATCATTCCTGTTTCCAACAGAGTCTGTGCTTTTATTCTATTCTCTTCATTTATATCAGCCAGAGCAGATCCTAGACCTGAATGTTCCTGTCCCATCTTAAAACAACCAATACACTTTATATTCTTCCCTTGGAAATGTGACAAGCCACACCAGAGTTGAAAGAGAAATTTTTCTGTCCAGATGCCAGCCAAATCAAAACCAAAGTGTCAGTGTGGGAGCCTTGATTATAATATTTGTGTTTGAGCTGCCACATTTGTTTGTGCTTCATTCTGTGTATGCACCACATGTTTTTAATGTGCAGAGTAAACTTTTGTTTACACACAAACCGTCCATTCCCGTAAGTAATGAGGAGTCTCCCGGCTCCAACACATGCTGATGAAAGCAAGCAGACACACACTTTACAAGGCATCCCCTGTGCCACGTGTCTGATGCAGCAACAAATTCGGCACCTTGTAAAAGAAGAACAGCTGCAGCAGTGGCGTGGCTCAAAGCCCCAGTCTTTGATATCAGCCTGCCTGCACTGCACCCCATGTAGAAACACAGTGTTTGTGCTCACCCCTTCTCCTATCTCAGCACAAAGAACACTCCTCACCTTGTAGTGTGGGTGAGGAGCAGCTCCTCCACGCTTGAGCCAAGACAGAGTGTGAAAGCCCAGTCGTCCAACAGAGTCGAGTGGTGTCTGACCCAAAGGGCATTTGTAGGTAGCATTGGGTGCATTTCCAAAGGGAGTACAGGGTCACCTCACTGTGGCCAGCTGGTGAGTGTGCTCAGTGTGGTACCTCCAGAGGGGTGAAACCCTGCAAAACCTGAGTGCTGTGTCACATTGCCATGCAAACAAATGTGTCGCCAAGTGGCCTTAGAGATACCTTTCCCCTCTGTGTGGCATCACGGGGAGGCTCTGCCACTGAACCAGAGACCGTATGACACAGTGGGAGAGACACGGAATGGCTCCCATGGGATCCCTGTCAAATTAGCAGCAGGGCTGGGAGCAGATCCCAGACTCGTTGCCAGCCAGGGTGCAGCAGCACCACATCTCAGACTGGACCCCTGAATGCTACAGACCTATCCAAGCTCCAGTTACTCAAGTTTTGCAACAACAGAGCAACAGCAGATAACAAGTGTCTTGAAATTATGGAACTTCTTGTCAAATTTCAGCTTTGTCTGGAAAACTCAGACTTGTCATGAAGCAGTGGCAGAAAGTAATTATTTTTAAAATCTTTGTGTGGCACAAGGTGACAAGAGAAGATCAAATCAGTCCCATGATAATGAACCTAAGAACAAAACAACAAAATCACAGCCCCCTGTCAGCAGCCATCACATCACTCTTCTGGCTTCTCCAAGCCAGGAGCAGCCTCTGTGAGAAATCAAGCCATGATTTACTTATCCAGCCCTATGGTTAAAACTCACACCAGGACCTCCATGGGGGCTTTTTCTCTTGGTTTACAAGTTGTAATATTAAAAAAATTGTGCAAATAACTGTGTTTATTTATGTTGTAGCACAGCACATTTTGCACATGCTGTGACACTGAGCTAGGGATGTTGTAGGGACTGTGTGCAATGGAAAAATGCACTGGGGTGGTGGCTCTTCTACCAGAATGTCAGCAGAGACTCACATTCCAACTTCACTCTTCCTTCTCCTAGTGAATATTGATTCCAGACTCTTCATTTAGCAGGATGCTCACGCTGCCACCACAGCATTTTCTGTTCTGAGCACACTATGGTGGTGCCTGACAAGGACAGGGAAGATGGAACCCACTGCTTTAAGTCAGGCTGGCTTTTCTCAGCTCTGCCAAAACTCCCCATAAATTTTAAAGGATTACTCCTCAATGATTGTCAAGAATGGCTTCAGCTGTTTGCTTTCCATACACCTTAGGAAAGGCTGGAATTCTGCTTTTGGTTCTAGGTTTGGTCCTGAGGGTCTGCATCTTGGAATTTGATTCAAGCAAGGTCCATATTTGGCTGTGAAGCTAAATAGCTCCCAGATGGCTCCTTTCTACTAAGTATTTGAGCATGTTTCAGCGTGTTGTTTAGCATATGGGAAAAGCACAACAAAACAAAACAGACCCACTGTTTCATCAGACTTATCTGAAATTTGTATCCAGGATCTATAAACAAAGAAGCTGAGTGTTTCACAGTGAAATATGGCAAGCAACCATGTGAGCTTGGGCTGCTAGTGCTGCCCTCATGGGAGAGCTGGCAGATGGGTGTTAAACCAGCGTGAGCAGCAAACCTGATGTATGCTGAGACTCAGCAATACACAGTGTGTGAGTACAGAAAAACACAGGCAGATAAACATTTAGTGGCAAGCAAAGAGCTCTGCTGGCTTGCTGTTCTTTGTCAGTGGTCTGTTGTTATGCATACACTGAGTAAGTCCTCATACATCAATCTCTGCTCAAGGAAGCCTATGCAGAAATGTATCAAAATGATGTTCACTGATTTTAGTCTTCATAGTGGTGGCCCAGCATCCTTTGCTTCTGATCCAACCTGTAAAAATCATGTGGAATAAGAGGAGAACCTCTTTTTTATTTGCTTTTTAAAACAACCATTTTTGTTTATTTAGGGCCAACTCGGGTTTCCCAGGCTTCGATCACCTCCCCTCCAGCCTGTGGGTGAAGGCAAATGTCTCTGTAGTGGCAGCTTAGAGCAAGTGCTACACCAGGATTATCTCCTCCATCCTCCCTGGATGCCAAGACCGTGCTGCCATAAGCCACAAGGAAGGCTGCTGGGCCAGCAGGGCTGGTAGCACTTGCAATTGCTCTCCTGGTTCATTAGGGATTCAATATGGGGCTTGTATCTTGTTTCCCTTCAGACTCACCTCTCTCAGGGGATTTGGAGAACAGTTGTGGCCTAATGCAAAACTCATGTAAAGCCATCAGCCCTTGCCATAACCAGAGTTGGTGCCTACATCTTCTCTGAGGCCAAGGCACAGGGATGAGGTTGTTTCATCACACCCCACTATACTGGAACAAAATGGCCCAAGCTGGTTTTCTCATCTCAACCCACTGGAGGATGATAGAATGTCTGTTTCTGTGCAGATCCCTGTTCATTGGAAGATGCAATTTCACACAGACTTGCATGTGATTCCTACAAATACTGGACCCATCCAATACTTGGGAAGAGTGGGAAATTTTCAAGAGGAAACAATCACCAAAATGCTCAGTATGGATGAGACAGGAAGCCGTCAAGAGACCAACACAAACACAACAGCCAGACAAGTCTGAGTGTTCTTAGGAGGAGTCCAAGCTCATTTTTTTGTAGTGAAGGACACTCTCACAGATACCACTTCCCATATAGGTCAGACAGAAACCAAGTTCATTCTCCCAGTGTACAACACAAGCTCCATGGTGCTGATGGAGCCACAGCAGCTCAGGATTGGCACTTGGTGTGGAAAGTGGGGCCATGAAAATCTGAGAAAAGCCAAGCCATGTATTTAACTTTGCATACAATAGTAATTTAAAGCCAAGGCAACAAAGCACTTCAGGGTTCTCACTGACCTTTGGGAAGTCACAGCATTTTTCATTACATTTTTGGAGATACTGAGCAAAAGGGATTAAGTAAGTCATTTAAGGGTGACATCCTTAACTTAACACTTAAAGATGTCACTGTAAAGTTCCAGCACTCCCAGATTTTGAGGCAAAACCACTGATTCCATTCCTACAGCCAGGACACTGAGGCAAAAAGTACTAATTAATTGCATTTCAAGGCAGTGATTGGGGAAAAAACCAACCCAGCACACAAAAATAAATCAGCCCAAAAGCGCATGTCATTCCCCATGCGTTTTCTTCCACTGTCACCAACACCATCTGCTTCAAAAGAGAGGCATATGCTGCTATATTGAGACTTCTCTGAAACCCATCTTTGCTCATTTAGAATCTTTGGGTGTCCACACTACAGCACAATGCAGAAAGAACACTCTTAAAAACAAGGGCATGCCACATACTACAGTGTTTAACATCTAACAGAGAAAGGCATAGGAGGAACTAAGAGAAGTAGAAAGCTGGAAGTGGACACATTCAAACTGGGAATGAGGGCTGCTCTTTTACTGGGATGGGTGGGTGATGCTGTAACTAGCAGCAGAGGGAAGCCACAGAGCCACTGCCCCTGGACACACTCACACCATGCCAGGCAAGGAAGGTGTGTACATGTTAAAACCAATTATTGGGCTCAACATACTAGCAGCTTCAAAATATCTGGTGATGAATATCAGGTCTGGGAGACCTGCTAGTCTTCTGTTTCAAATTCAGTGAAAAGATGATCTGTATTCACAGCACATCCTCTCTCTTTCCATACTTTTTGAGCTGGATCTCCACTCTATGTATTGGTTTTTTGTTGCAGCCCATGTACTCCATGAGATGGAAGCTGGCATGACTTTGGAAGGTCTGGGGGTGGTGCGTGTTATCTATCACTGGTTGGAGCTGTATGTGTTCCTTAAAGGAAAGCTCGGGATGAGCTCTCCCCTCAGGGGTGATGTGGTCTGTTCCCACCAGAACTGTAGCATTTTCATTAGACTTCCTGAGATTTATGGTCCTCTTGTACAAAGCATGAAGAGTGTTAAGAGCTGGAAGGTACAGAGTTTCCATGGCAGCCCAGGGCTGAGGATTTCCATGCCTGCCTCAGAGTTGCAGAGGCTGCTTGTGTGCAACTCAGGCTGGCACAGTGAGTCACATACTGGAAAACTGGAAGGTCCCAACATGCTGGTTGTCCTGTCACCTCATGTGTGAAGTGGACAGTGAGAATGTATTCTCTAATGTCCTTCAAAGTCACAGCTGAGTAAAACATCATAGAATCATTTGTGTTGGAAAAGACCTCTGAGCTCATCTAGTCCAAACTTTGACTGATAACCACCTTGTCAACCAGACCATGGCACTGAGTGTCCTGCTCAGTCATTTCTTGAACATCTCCAGGGTTACAGGGAGTGCATTCCAATGCTTAACAACCATTTCCTTGAAGAAATCCCTCCTGATGTCCAATCTAAACCTCCCATGGTGCAGCTTAGGGCAATTTCCTCTCATCCTGTTGATGGTTATCTGGGAGAAGAGACCAACCCCCTCCTGACTACAGCCTCCTGTCACGGAGTTGGAGGGAGCAACAAGAGCACCTCTGTACCTCGGTTTCTCCAGGCCCTGTACAATCCTCACACCCTGTGCAGTCAGACATCCCCTCCTGAATTGGGGCATGAATGCTCCAAATGACCCTTGTATATGAAGCTAAAGTGGATTTGTCTGTTGGCATTGAAATGACAGAATTGTTTTACCACTCTTCCTCTGGGAGGACATCCCTTTGCCTCTCACATGTGTATGAAGAAAAGTGATTCAGATCCTCACAGTAATGGCACAGCTCCTACCAGGACCAAGCTCCTGGAGCACACTCCCAGCTGTTACAACCACACAAATGCACAGCTGGCTGCTGTGGCATTTCATTTTTATGTATTTTTTGTCCCACACAAGATATTAGCCCCTTGTTCTTTAGCTCTGTTAACTCCTCAGTGTGAAAGTCCCCGCTGAAGTCACAAAAAAGATATGTTTTCCATTCAGGCACTGTCAGGGGAGTTGAATTTTCTCCACAAATTTTCTCCAAACTGACCTGCAAAAGCAAATCAGTACAAAGTACTTGCTGCCACAGACTTTTCCATAAGATTTGAAAACAATCATGTGCCAGCACCTGCCATAAATGACTGCTGAGGTGATGCATGAGACCATAAACCCCATCTGACAGGACATCCACAAAGGAAGCAACAAATGAGTGCAGCCAGCAGCAGGTTTGAAAATTCATCTCTTCCTTTGTGCTTTGTTGTTGTTGTTTTGGGCTTGTTTGGTTGGTGTTTTTTGGAATGGAGTGCAACACAGTTAAATGCCACAAGCGGTAATTGAATGAGATGGTGTTCATCCTAGGCATGTTATTGAAGAGCTGTGAGATGCACCACCACTGAGCAAGGTGGTATTAAACACACAACTTCTGCTGAAATTGAGTCAGACAGCAGTGTTGGGGCTCTACTTGTGGCTCAGCTGCAGGGGTAAAGTAACAACCCCCTACAGAGACTGCAATTAAGGATGTGAGATGACTTGTAGCATTGCTGGCAGCATCCAGCAGAAGTAGGAAGCAAAAAGTGTTTTAAGTGGCTCCTCATGCACCTGGAGCAGAGCATGGGAGGCTGGACTGAAGACCAATTGCAATATTTGGGATTTCATCAGGGATGCCAAGAAAGGCAACCTTTATACATTGTTTTAAACGCAGATTAGACATGGCACTGAGTGCCATGATCTGGTAAATGGACTAGAGATGGACCAAGGGTTGGACTC
>JAWWEV010000095.1:6274863-6291020 GCA_035583235.1 Hafferia zeledoni
GTGGGATGCTGTCCTGTGCCTCCACCACATGACCATGATCATCCACACTCCAAGGAGCTCAAAAGACAAGGGAAGATGAGCAAATATGGTTCCTGAGTTAAAGGAAAGCTATGGGGGATCCACTGTGACTGAGACATAGCTCATCTCAGGTACTGGCACATGAAAGGGGCCTCAGATGGTATAAAACATCTCAAGCTTGACAAGAGGTACAGCTGCTGAAGTGGCTAGTAGTCAAAACTAGGCCATTCTCAATATATGGGCCATAGATTTGCATGTTGTCAGCTATAGATACTGGCCTATTTGACCCCGGAATTCTGAAGAAAAACACCTTAAGTTGCCTTTTTGCCTTATACATCTTCCAATTTTTTTAAAGTATTTAGTACTTGAGTTCAGGCAAATGCAGATGATATTAACACCAGGTGCTGAGAAGAAATATGCCCATTATACTTTGAGAAGTCCAAAAAGCCACAGACTGTTTATAGATGTGAAGAAGAAATTACTTTCCTACAGCAGGTCAGGTTGGCATGGACACAGCATGTGGGCTGTTTGACCTCTGCAATAAATCACATGGATTGCCAGCAAGGATCTCGTGGCCAAGTGTCAGAAATCAAGTATCTTGGTCTCCATCTTCTGTACTTAGCATAATTTTTCTTCTTGAGAAAGGTAATACCTCTGTGCAGCCTCAAACTCTTGGTAGGAGAGCAGGAAGGATTTTAATGTAATACTGATCAATTTCTCCAAGTTCAGTTGTGAATATCTTTGCAACAGAGCCTGAATGACAGGACAGGTGGGTGGGCATGGGGATTCCAGACAACCCAGAAGCCCTAGGCCTACATTTTCCAAAGTAAGTTAAATACAGATTTTCTAGAAATACGGTATCTCCTGATAAAGCTCATCCAAACAATTTTCTACATTTCTGCTCCATACTGAAAATATTACTTACATACTTCACCCTGACATGAAAAATGCTGTCCAGCTTTCCTTCATATATTTTAAACTGTAACCTCCAACTATGGATTGCGAGCTAATGTATCTAGGATGTCTCTTTTTCTTTAAAAAAAAAAAAAAAAAAAAAAAAGAAGCTTTCAGAGTTTCATAGAGTGCAATCCTCCCCAAATCCTCTACCTAGCAAGCTGGTCACAGAATTTCAGGTTTCTGTGATCAGAGTAATCCCTGGTACCACTCAGTCTAACCCTCTACACTGCACAGGGAGTGCACAGGAAAAAAAAAAAAAGCTCAGGCTGCCTGGAAATGTTTCACTGTATCAGCTCTGGAACCCACACAACACACAGATTTCGTTTTCTATTCAGCACTCCATTGGTCTGTAATTATTTGAAGATCTTATTGGCCCCTGGGCAATTAACACATGACTGTTTATTCTTTTGAGGATTATATCTCACCCACACAACAAAATTAAAATAACACAGCTTTCCATTTAAAAAGGAATTCACCCCAAGCTCAGAAATACAACAACATCAGTCCTTGTGCTAAAAAGGCAAAGGACTTACCTCAAAATGCACAGGAAACCAGGGGTGAAGGTAAACATTGATATTTCCCCAGCACTGAACCAATACCTTATCCTCTAAATTCATCAGCTCCTTGAATGCTGTGTGTTCACGTCAAACTTCAAACTCTAGTGATGCTCCAAAGCAGCTTTTCTTGTTACCTGGGACAGGCTGCGAGTCCAACAGTGCACGGAGAGGTTTCACGTGACACCTTCTGAGAAGGTGAGAACAGACGGATCTCCCCACTAGGGAGGTTCATCCAAGAGGTTAATCCCAACTGCAGGGAGTTGGCTGGTGCTCTGCTCCTGCACTCAGCACCCAACTTCTGCACCTGAAGTATGTGTAAATCATGGAATGGTTTGGGTTGGAAAGGATCTTAAAGATCACCTCATTCCAGCTCCCTGCCATGGGCAGGGACATCTTCCTCTATCCCAGGTTGCTCCAAGCCCCATCCAGCCCAGACTTGGACACTTCCAGGGATGGGGCACCCACAGCTTCTCGGGGTTCTGGTGCCTCATCACCCTCATGGTCAAGAATTTCTTCTTAATGTCTGACCTAAACCTGCCTTCTTTCAGTTTAAAGCCATTTCCCCTTTTCCTGTTCCTACATGTTCTCATTAAAAATCCTTCTGCAGCTGTCCTGGAGCCCTGTTATATACTGGAGGGCAATCTAAGGTCTCCCTGAACATCTTCTCCAGAGTACAGGTGCTCCAGCCCTGTGAGCATCCTTGTGGTGTTGCACAAGCCACAGAAGAACAATCAAGATCATATTCACGGGCATGCTTTGTTCCTTCTGCTTCTGAGCTCTCACAGAGAAAAAAAATAAAGAACCTTTTTGGATAAAAAAATCTTTTCTGTTCTGACTTCTTCTGAAACTTGGTTATCAAGATTTAAGATCCTGTTCTCCCTTCCCACTCCTCTAACCATCAAATTCAACAAATGAGAAGCATAAGGAAAGGAGATCACACCACAGCTGCTTGCCAAGGGTCATTAAGCATCATTTTGATCTTAGCTCTGTATGACAACCATATTGTCCCCACCTTGAAGGGCCATTAAAACTGTAGATTTGCCAGCTAGCAGTATTTGTGAGTGCTTGATTGTTGGCTTCCAAATGTTTCTTTTGGGAAGGCTCAAAACTATACTCTCTCTGTACAGGGCCACTTCTGTATCATTTGACAATGGGCATAGCTCCTTTTGGAGATGGCTTTATTAAGGCTCAGGAAGAGCTAATTGTCTGGTGTCAGCTGGGAAAGGTCTTCAGAATAGCAGTGCTCCTATTTATATCCTGTTGGCTCAAAATATTCTTTCACTTACGGGCCTTGAACTCTCCTTGAATCATGGCAGTTCCTGTTTTTTAAACTTTCAATCTCTTCTCTAACACAGCAGTTCCTGGAGAAAGGTCTGGCCATTGCCATACTGCAGAGATTATTTTAATGACCTCTTCCTACCTGTCAGCCAAGGCTGCAAGATGTAATTTCATGAACCTTTCAAGCAATCATTCAGTAACATTTTGGTATGGGGGGTATCATTAGCTGACCAGTCACATGCCCACCTCAGGGAACACCAATCCTGATCTGTGATCTTAGTGACTCAGCTGGTCTGCCAAGTGTCTGGAATATGCATCAGTGTAACTGAGAAGCAAATTTGGTCAAAGGGACACATTTTCTGCTAAAATAATGATGTTTATTATGAAGATGTACAGACAGTGTCTTCAAACTTTTTGTCCTGCTGCTTCTTGCATTCTCACCTTTCTTTAGTCTGCCCTTCACGTGGTTGTGACATACTCAGGAAGCATTTATGTGTTTATATATTATTACTATTAGACTTTCAACATGCAAAGACTTCAAAGATTCCAGGTGAAATGCTAGGTCTTGACATCTTGGGCCAGGCCTTAATGAAGGACTCCTTTTTTGGAGGTACAGCTAATTGCTGGCATAACTAATTGCTATAGTGTGTGTATCTGAGCACCTCAGAGCAGACATGGTAAGCTGATTCCTGGAGGGTTGAGCTGTGCTATGTCAACAGGTGGCAGGACTCAGAATGAGCACTTTGCAGATCTGTTGCGGTTTGTTTTGTTTTGTTTGCATCTGTCACATCCCTGTGTCTCCTCTATAATTCCTGTATGAAAGGAACAAGTCTCTGGGTTGTTCTTTACCTCTGAAAGCTTAGTCAGTCACATAATGGTGAGGTTTGAGCCTTGCAAAAGTTAGTCCATTTGGATTTCCTTAAACCACATAACCAGGCCCCTGAAATGAGAACTGGTAACTACGGAAAGGCAGAGAAGCCTTCAAATGGTTGAATAAGCCCACAGCCACAGTCTAGTGCTGGAGAAGAGTGACTTTTCCATGCAGGGCTCTTCTCTAGGAATGCTGCTCACATTTTGCCTGTAAAGCCAACGAGCCCAAGGCTAAGAGGTGTCCATATTTCAGAAGAGAGAGCATTCAGAGGCAGATGTAGAACTGATGCTTCTTCAGCCCCCCTGAAACAGACTTTCCCTGTGACCTTTCCCAGCCTGTTTAATGCTGTGTCTTTTCAGAGCAGTTATGGGCTTAAAGAAATAGGAACAATGTGGTGGTTTATGAAGCTTCTAAATATCTTTGAAAAAAATCACAGCAGACTGTCATTCACATCTTGAAAATCTGGCCTTTCATCTTTGCCACTTAGCCTCAGTTTAAGATGGGGACATGCAGAACACTGCAGACACTATTATTTCCCCAACAGAGAACAAGAGTACTAGAACAAGAGAGAGCAATCTACTGCTGACTGAAGTGCTCAGAGATGATGGGGACAAAGGCCAGAAAAAAAAAGAGAACAAAAAGGGACCTCAACCAACCAGTTTCTAAGAAGGAAGGATGAAAGACTTGCTCCAACTACTATTGAAGTGAGTGGAAAGACTCTCATTAACCTAAGTGGAAGTTAGATGAAGGACTTGTCTGCGTGCACTTTGTGAAGCAACAGGCACAGATGTAAACCTGCAGATAGGTCTGGGGAGTGTCAGAATCCGACAGAAAGAGGGGTTTACTGCACACGGAAGGGGCAAGAACATGGTTTCTAACCTGGTTAAAAAGCAGGACGCTACACTCCCAACAGGGCACAAAAAGTTACACACAAAACTTCAGTGGGAAGCAATGGAAGCAACACCCCTCTCACAGCTTCGGAGGAATGTAGTGTTTTACTTCTTTTTAACATTCAGGACTAATTGGGCTCAACCAGCCAAGCTATTATGTCCCTTGGTTTGGTCACATGTACCTGCTCTCAAAGCCATATTGACCTGAATATAAAACACAGCAGTAACTAAGCTGTGCAAACAACTGAGTGTCAGAGAGGTTTGGTTGGCTGCCAAATGGTACCATTTCACTGACCTCTTCTCCTTCCACTCCTTCACACAGCTGGGCTGGAGTATCAGTAGGAGAAAACCAGCAAAGGCAGAGAGATGGCAGATACGTGTCAAATTCAGCAGCAGGGACACCCTGCCCCTTGCAGCCTTGGCTGTGTTATTCTGTCCTTCTCCAGAGGCCTGGGAATGCCCCCTGCACCTGCAGAAGGAGCTGTCCCAGAATGAGATGAGCAATACAGGACACGTTTTTGGCTCATGAACAACCAGGCTGCATGTTCTGGCAAGAGCATCACCAGCAAGAAGTTCATTCCAACCTTTCACTAATACCCAGGAAGGAATGCAAAACAAAGTACTGTGCTATGTAGAGGGAAGGAGTAGGAAGAAAAAAAAAAAAAAAGCTGTTTTTCAAAATCAAGCAGCCCAAGTTACAACAGGAGAGAACAACTCAGGAGACAGGGAATGAAAAAGCATAAATTCTGCATTTCATTTTGCTCATGTAAGTAACCCCTTGGAAGTCTAAGGACGTACATAAAAGAATAATTGCATTTGCAAGAGCAGGGCACTAATTTGTGGTTTTATAAACTTTATTTTTTTCTGTAAAGCCAGCAATTACAAAAGGCCATCTGACAATACAATCACAGTACTTGTGACTAGAACCCGAATTCCAAATTAAACAAGGTAAAAGCTCCTTCTAATTTCAATTTTTTTAATGTAGGCCTTTAATGACCCATATATTCACCTAAGCACATCGCTTTTTTAATGTTGCTTTTTCATCTACCTTAATGTTGATGGTGTAAATCATTAAACTCTCTCTCAGGGACACATTTCCAGTTGGGTTAAAGGGATATGAATCCCATGATGAGTAAAACTGTGGTGACTTACACCAAAAGATGCTCTGGTCCTTGCAATTTCTTTTGTTGCTCTACTGCTTAAAGGAAATCAATGGCTCCACTTGCCAGCCCTGTGCACTCTAAGCAGTATTGAATCTTATTTCCACTTAGCCTTTCTTACAGTGCTCTGGCTTTGGAAAGAGGCCTCCAAGAGAAGTAGAATTTCCAAGAGGGAACCTCATAGTCTCTGTTTCAGTTCCTCCTGTAATGTAAAGGGAATGGAAAAAACCAACATCATCTGAAACTCAGGCAGCAGCCACCGTGTCGCTGTGCAGGTGACTAATTCATAGAATCCCAGAATGGTTTGGGTTGGAAAGGACCTTAAACCCCATCCAGTCCCACTCCCTGCAATGGGCAGGGACACCTTCCACCAGCTCAGGTTGCTCCAAGCCCTATCCAACCTGGCCTTGGACACTTTCAAGGATGCGGCACCCACAGCTTCTCTGGGAAACCTGTGCCAGGGTCTCACCACACTCACAGTGGAAAGTTTCTTTCTGATATCTAATCTAAACCTCCTGTCTGTCAACTTAAAGTCATTCCTTCTTGTTCTGTCACTCCATGCCCATGTGGAAAGTCGCACTCCAGCCTTCCTGTAAGCTCCTTTTAGGTACTAAAAGGGGCTTAAACATTCCTCAGTGTCTTTTCTTCTCCAGGCTTAACAAACCCAACTCTGCCTGTCTTTGTAAGGGAGGAGAGGCTGAAACATTTTTAAGATGCTGCTTTTATGGGGTGATGACAAACCCCACAGAAGTGTTAATGGGAAACTGTGCAAAAATAAAAAAAAAAAAAAATTAAAAATCTGAGATGTAATTATGCAGCACAGATCATTCCTTGCTTTAGCTTGAACATCACAGCATCTTTATAACTTTAAACATAATAAAGGACTCCTAAGAAAGGCCTACATGAAAGGCATTTGGGAAAACTGCAGTAGCTGAGATATCCATCAGCCAATAAAAGAAGAGCTCAGTAATGGCCATTAATCTAAACATTTTAGATGGCTCAGGCATTCAGTGAGGAGCAAGATGTTCAAAATAGCAGACAGGGAACAGATGGTGACAAGCTCATATGCCATTGAGGGTTTAGGGCTTAGTTCTAGGGTTTGGGGGTTTTTGCCAAGTTTTTTGAAGAGAACCTTTCCTGAGAAGTTGTATCAATGATATTGATATAGTCAGGTATGTTGTGGTCACAATACTCAGTTAGCCACTTCCACTCCTCCCCAAACCTATTCAATAACTTTGACTGGGATGGAGGTTCAGCACCCCAAGGAGGTTAAAAGCAGCCAAAGACAAATTTACCATGCTGCAGAAAAGTAGACTGTTATGCAAACTCATCCATGTGCACTTAGGAACAAAAAAAATCATGAGGAAAAAAGTTTTATAAGCGTTCTAATATAGAGAAAAGTTCTGTGAGGGCTCAATGTATATTACGAGTCACAAACCCACACTTAACCAAGCATTTATTATTTCTGGCAATCAAGGGACTACTTGGCAGGAGGTTTTTTTTGTTTGTTATATAGACAAGCAAATCTTACTTCCCCAGTTCACTGTTGTACAGCAGTGTGTGCACTCAACTTAGCAGATCACCAAAGACAGATGCACTTTTCGAAGTAAGATACATTCATGTTCACATGACAAGCAGAGTCCCAAACCAGGCTGCAGTGTCTTCTGAGAAGGGCAATTATCAGACCACACCAGATTTAAGGCAGGCTAAGAGTCAACTTCAGCACTTGTGGCTGCTTCAAACAAGAGCAGAGATGATGCAGGCTAAGCTAGTTATAGGGGAACAAACCAGGCCACCCACCAGTTGACTTTGCAAGTGATCTTGTCCTTTCCTCTTGTTCCTCAAAACTCCCATAAAGCTGATTTCTAATTACACTCTTCCTAATTCTTGCCTTGCCATAAGTGATTAAAGACACCAGTGCTGAGGTGATGACAAATGACCCAGCTGCCAAAAATTCAGTTTGAGGGTCCCACTTTCAAAAAAGTTTTCCAGAGAACTGAAAACTTTCTGAAGAAACCAAACTCTCACGAAGATCCCCATAAAGACCACACTGTCACTTGGTCACTGAAAGCCCTCTACTTTGTGTGAAACATAACGCTCAAAGTTACATTCAAGCTGAGGTGTTTTAATTCAAGTGTCTCACAAAAAGCCCCACTTGGCTTGGTATCACACAAGTAATCCTCCCTCTTTCAGGTGGAGGAACACCTCTGGATCAGCCTGTTCATCATGTGAGCAAGACTTCCATTGTGATCACAGGAGACCTGTGGGGACAAGAGGAGATCTAACATAATGTCTTGGGCCAGCTGATGTGAGTCGTACTTCCATTTTTATGCAGGGACCACTATCTTTTTCATAAGGCAAGACCACGAAGCAAAAGAGAGGTGATTTGGGGGGCAGCTGGGTTATTTTGGGCAGGAAGATTGAGAAAAACTTCCTTCTTGCTTCATTTCATCAGTTAGCCCTTCAAGTCACCATGGAGCCTCCGTTTATTGTTAGGGTGATTGCTCCAACACTGAGTCCAGGGTAGAAAAAAGGAAAGCAGTTACGAGTTTTTTAATTTGCTAATACCATCAAAGAGCTGTACAGAAAACAGGCACCATGCAAACAAGTCACTGCTTTATAGTGCATGAAAATCTACAAAGCAGGCAAGATTGTTTTCAGGCTCTCAGATTGGCATCAATAGGAGTAAGCTAATGATGAGAAAGGTTTACTCCTATACTGTCAGAGGGTGTCTGGAGTCCATCACAGCACCACAAACAGCAGCACTATCACTACCTGTTTCTGTGTCAGAAAACCCTGTACAATATGACACTGTCTGGTCGGTGGTGGCTTTGCTGTTTGCACTGAGCACCCATCCAGTGCGTGGCTTCTTTCAGTTACTGCCTCCTCCTCCTCAGTCTGCTCAGGCTCAAATTTGGACAGAGGCTGGACAAGCAGGCACTCAAAACACAGACCTTCATTCAGGAACACAGCAGAGTGCTCTCTTGGCTTGAATATTTCTTTCTACATTCACTGCAGTAAGCTCTGAAATGAGTTCAAGACTTTGCAGGTTTGGAGTGTGCATTAGAAGAGAAACAGCCTTGAGATGGAAATGCTTTCTTCTCTCTCTCCATTTTCTCAATAGAAAGCTGTCTGGTACTTTCAGGACTGATAATGTGGGGGTCCTTTGAAGTGAAATAGCAGACAGATAGTTATGGTACCTGGTTTTGTGCTGTCGCCTGCCCTGTCATTCCAGAACTGGAATTCCTCCTCCCACCCCCAACCTGCTCTTAATTGTTCAGAGATTATCAGGTGACAAATCCTCTGAGAAGCTTCCACATGGATGTTCCTTTTCATATTGTCATTTATCATTGAACAAAGTGCTTCAGTGGCATGGAGACCAAAGCAGTTCAACCTTGAAGGATCAGGGGACACTTTAGCAACCATCTCCCAAGGAGCAAATGCATTTCTTCACGGATGAAAGGAAGCCTTGACCTTCTGGCTCCTAAAGTCCTGATAAACACTTATGCTACTTCACACCTCCTGGACTGACAGACTGATTGAAAGTAACAAGACCCTTATTTTTCATTTCAGACAGCTGGAATGTGCAGGTTCTAAAGCATAAAAACCTGAGAAGATGCGACAGAAATAGTCACTGCACAACTGTAAGTGGTGAAAGTTTTGCTTCTGAATTTTCAGCACCAGCTGTTACAAGCAGTAGGAGAGATTTGCACCCCTTTGCAACCTCCTCCCAAAGAAATAACCTGACAGCAAAGACAATTCTGTTTAGAAATGCCTCTGTGCTACTTTCCCCTTAATCACTAGTGTTACTATCTGAACTTAAAGATATCCCAATAAAAATATCTTAACAAAGTCAATGAACCCATCCTAGTGATCCATCCTGGCAGTCCCACAGCCAGAGAACACCAAAAGAAATAGCATCTAGCTGGATACCAACCCAGAGCAGAAGACAGGAAAAGCAAGCACTGGCTTGTGCATCTCCTTTGTTCCACACTCACCAAATGGTTGGAAAACCCAACGCACAGTGAAAGAATTCCCTGTTTCTTCCAGCAGAACAATCTTGGCACGTAATTTTTAAGTGCTCCCAGTCAAAGCTTCCAGGGACTTCACTGTGCAATGTCTTCCACCTTCTAACAACTCACCCAAGGGACTTGTCTGGTTTTCTCTTCAAGACAAGCCACGAGCCCAGGTCACCGAAATCTGTATTTATGATTTATTCTACTCACTTCTTCCCAGCTCAGACAGAGTGAACAAGATCACTGAGCTGTGTGGTTGATCTGAAAACAATCAGGGCTTTCCACTGACATTTTCTATTCAGTCTACATTTCTGAAAAATCCATATTCTTATTCATCTGTATGACCTGCTTTTAAAACAAAAGCCATGCAATTAAGGTCTTTTGGAAGGAGTTTTGCCTCTTGGAAATTTTTCACAAACACCAATATATGCTTTTAGCTATAGGAAGAGAGGTGGGAAATTAAGCCTACTGTGGGAGCAATGTTTTTGAAAATAAACTAAAAGGCAGCTGCTTCCATACCAGTAGAGGAAGCCAGATATTTTTACAGTAAATAAACCAGGGCATTTTTATTATATGCCATTCAAAAATCCTTCTTTCCAATTTATAGTAAAGTCACAGCTAACTCCATCTGATTCTGCAACTTTTTTTCTTCACATATCAGAACCTAAGAAAGAAATTTAAGCCTAATTTAACTAAAAATTCATTGATGAATTTTTAAAGAACTAACAGTGTCAGCCAAGCTTGCTTTGTTAATTTCTACAGGTCTGCTTGAAATATGAAAAGACATAGGATGAAAGTGGCAGAATTCAATATTAAAATGGTGTTTAGGCAGCCTCTACACTTAGGGGAAAAAATCCACAAACAAACAAACAAAACCAATACAGACCCAAAAAACCCCAAACCCAGAAACTCCAAAAAGGAAGGACAGGATATGGATATTGAGGCTAAGCCTTCACAGGAAATAAATCCCCACCAGAATGATAAGGCTGCATGACAAAAGTAAATAAAATTGAGGACATGGATCAGTTAGGGGCCTCTGGAGATCTTTAGCCCAACCTTCTCCTCCAAACAGGACAAGCCACAGGATCATACCTGAGTGATCTGGACTTGGAAGCCTCCAAAGATGGTGACAGCACAGCCTGTTCCAACAGTAAACTCAAATCTTATTTTATTAGTAACAATGACCTCCATTACTCAAATAAGCTTGGACACAAAACCTGATCCTGGAACTGATTCTGTGTGAGCAGTGCATCCACCTGACAACCTGACTATAAAGTTTGGGCTACCCTCAGGAAACACTGTTTGAAATTCCACCCCTCCACGTTTCAGACAGTGGTGAAAACCACACAGCCTTTCCACTTGATCTAAAGCAGCTGCTTATAACCTTTACAGGGCATCATCCTTCAGGCAGAACAGTAAGGAGAACAAGATGACAGAAACTCTGTTAGCAGCCTTCACAGGTATTTGCTGACAGCAAAGGACACGATGCTCCAGATTCTCAGGAGTTACAGAGTTCAAAGTGCCACAGCTTAGTGATTCATACCCCTGTGATCTGCACAGTATCTGTAAGCAGCCCCATAAACTGCTGCCAAGCAGAAAAGGAACACCTCAAAATAACACATAAGCAAAAAGGAAAAAAATGAAATTAATAGAAACTCCATCAATGGAAACCTCGAGTTTTACATCCTTCTAAAGCAGCACAACATAGTTTCATTTGCTTTTATTTTAGGCCCAAGTGACTCAAAAACTCTGCCTCTTTCAGCCAAAGTCGGACTCCCTGGGCTCTCTTCCTTTCCACTGCTCCTGTCCAGACATCAAGCCTACAGATTCCACGTGCTCAAACTTCTCACAGCAGTCAAGAACTGCCACCTTTCCACACCTACAATGAGCAGGTCGTCTGTGCATGAACAGTAAAATCAGTGTACTCAGAACAGGCCAGGTAAACATTTATGCACAAGACCAGAAGCATTAACTTGCTACATACAAGCTTTCAAATTTGTTCATGTGGGCAGAATGGATATAGGCAAGAATTCCCAAGCTTCCAGCACCACAGAAGCTCTGCCTGGACATTCAACATTGGAAACCAAGCCAAACCAAACAATATGAAAACAAAACAAACAAAACCCCCCAAACAAACTCCCCAAAATCAACCCTCATAATTTTTCCTCCTCTTGGCCCCAGGCACATAGGTGGGGAGAAAAAGAAACCACATCCAATAGCATCTAGGTATTTAGTGCCTCTGCTCAGTGAAAAGAAATTGAAATTTGAAAAAAATAATGTCTTCCCTCAATTCTGTTTGCTAAAACAGCAGAACTGGTTATTATCTGAAACACTGTGGGGGAAAAAAGTCACAGGCAGACACCAGCTCATTTGAAGCTGAAAAGTTAAAAAGAACAGATCAGAAGATCTTAGAGTAAAGGATGTAAGTTGGAGCTACAGCTGGTTCTAAGGAGTGGCAAATATTCCTAAACCCCTCATCCTATTTCTTTCATAATCACTACTTTTTCTAAGTGAAATTGCTAGTCCTTAATATTATTTAAACTGATCAGATCTGATGAACAGACAACTCTGATCAAGTGCAGGACCAAACTCTGGTCTATTCTCTCCGACAAATTCCAATGACTGTGTTTCCCACCTCTATGGTTTTATTTGCTCTGAGATTTGGGATAACAGCATCCATTCAGAAGTAGCACACATTCTGGCACTGTGAGCTCACACTCAGTTTGCATGACAGAAGTGACACAATTTTGGGCAGAAATAACAACTTAAATCCAACCCTGATACTGCAAACCACGTATACTTCTGTATGCCTATAAAAACCTCTGTGGTTTTTTTCAGGTATTTACCTTCTCCAGACACCTCATTTGCAAGTTGTTAGACTTTCTAACCTGGGACTTTCAATTCTATGGTCTCAATAGGACTTCACAGAAAGCCTGGCAAACATTTCACCTTCTCTTGCCACAAATGCAGAATGAATCACTTTGCCCCTTTCTCCCCACCCTTCTCCCAGTTACTGTATAAGCCAACCACCCAAAATGCCTGTCAGCTTTGTGTGACCCCTTATCTACACTTCCCTAGGCTGCTACTTTAACTTGACATCTGAACTGTATATTCCTCATCTCCCAAGAGTAGTCCAGGTCACAATTACAAAATCTGAGTGTTAACATGAGGACAACTAACACTGTGGCTGGGGTCAGAGGTAAAGGGAGAGCAGGATTAAAACTAAGTAAACTGTACCACCTGTTCCACCTGATTAAAGCCACTGCATAATGATGACTCTGCTACTGCGTCTACCAAAATAAAAATTGCAGCCCTTTTCAGAGCATAGGAGTGTCTACAAACACATAGGACTGGATATTAGCATAATCCAGTAAAAATACAGAACATTTAATTGGTCTCTGCATTCTAAACTACTTGTTTCTTTTCACTTTCATAGTTCAGCCCCAGCCAGCAACTAAGCCCTACTACACTCCTGCTCACTTACTCCCTCAACAGTGGGATGGGGGAGAGAACCAGAATGGCAAAAGGTAGAAAACTTGTGGGTTGAGATGAAGACAGTTTAATAGGGACAGCAAAAGCCCTGCACACAGGCAAAGCAAAACAAGGAATTAATTCCCTGGTCAGGCAGGAGTTCAACCATCCCCAGCAAAGCTGCTGACTTGGGAAGACAAAATTACATCATTGCGAATGTCCCCCACTCCTTCCTTCTTCTTCCCACAACTTTGTATGCTGAGCCTGATGCCGTATGGTCTGGAATATCCCTTTGGTCAGTTGGGATCAGCTGTCCTGACTGTGTCCCCTCCCAGCTCCCTTTGCACACCCAGCCCCCTCCTTGCCAGAGATGTGTGAGGAGCAGAAAAGGCCTTTATGCTGTACAAGCCCTGCTCAGCAGTAACTAAAACATCACGTTATTATCAACACTGTTCCCAGCACAAATTCAAAATATAGTCCCATACTGTAATTTTCTTACTGCAAGGAAAATTAACTCTATCCCAGCCAAAACCACCACACTTACCATAAAGCAAAACTCCCAAGGAGAAGAGGGTCAAAAATCCAGTCACTTGCAAAATAACACTAATTGTTCCATGCAAGCTATGAAGATGATATGAGAAACATGCAGAGAGAATTTTTTCAGCTGGAACAAGTAATCTGATGACAGGCTTGCAGCCTCTCCACCTTCAAACCACAATCATGCAAATAACATCTTCCCACTGAGACACCTATTTATGTAAGCACACGCATAATTACTCAGATAAAAGGCACACAAAATGTATTATTAGGGCATGATAATGCCTAGTAAGGCATAACACAGCACTCTAAAGACACCACAACCTCCAGCAGTGCAGCAATGAAGTAAAACTGCAGCATCAGTGTCATAATTTCAAAATCTAAGTACAGAGAAGATGCATTATAAGAAGTCCCATTAGCCAAACATATTTTTCTTGCCACCCTACCTTCCAACATGATATTTCTCTCTAAAAACACCACTTTGTGTCTGCTACCCGACAGCATCAACATCGACACTGTGCTTTAAACGGATGACTTCAACTCCAGCCTCACTTTGCATCAGAATGCCCAGCTGATGTGACTCTCCCCAAAAACAGTTGAGTTCAGCAGTATCCGCCCTCCATCCTACTGTCCTGCATGAGCAAAATCACTCTTGTTCATGGCAAACTGAGGTTCAGTGCTTCAGGAATGACAATTTCCCACAGATTTTGAGGGCAACATAGGCACTGTACACACACTTCAACCAGCTGTAGGAAATGGCCTCTTGTGTATTCTGTTTCCTTTATATTTGTGTACCACTGAGCCAGTTATTGAAAATTATGTGAAATGTGAAAAACAAGACTGTTATGTACTCATTTAGAAACAATTTAATTTCTTACTGCAGGTGAAATAAATATAGCTGTTAATTTATGTTATAGTTATTTATGGTATAAATATTGTTGTATATATTATTTATGTCGATTTGTGTTACACTCATATTTAATATATTTTATTAGCCTCTCATTTTAACCCCGCTTCTCTTCCAAGACTGAGTATTCCCAGCTTTTGTGGCAGCTTTCCACAGGACACAGTCTACAGTTTTAGACACGCATTCATGGGTCATGAATTACATCCACGCTCCAGCAGCATAATCCCATCAGAAACAGTTGTCCAAATGAACCCTGCAGCACTACTGCAGCTGTGTAATGCTTCATCCTCCCCTTTGCCAAAGGGAAATCTGATATTTTACATGGAGACAGAGGAAGCAAGCAGCAGTGTGACTATGAAATGCACACTTCAGGCAGATCAGCCATTCCTCTCACTTCAAGCAACAAAGGCTCCTGAGGAGACTCAAAGAGCAAATCAGGTCTTAACAATGTAAATGTAACTAGAAATAAAAACCAAATTGCTTTTTTTTCCTCTACCTTTGAGCGGAAGCATCTCGGTCCCCAGACTACACAATGTCTGAGGTATATGCAGAAATACAAACTTCTTTGTTTCTTTTTACTGCCCCTACCGTTTTATAACCTCTGTCACCTCTCTCAGAGCTGGTTCGAGAAGCAAAGTACTATGCAAAAAGCTACTGGCCAAAAAGAAAACCATCATTTGTCTCTGAAGTCTCCTTAAATATGTTAATTCTGTTCACAAATTCTCTATCAATCTAACTCGTATTTACACATAGTTACACAAAAAGTCTGCTGATTAGCTGACTCTCCATTTGGTCCTGCCCCATCACTCCATTTATTTAACACACCTGTAACTCTTCCAGGTGTGCCCTTTCACAGACACTACTGCCTTTTCCTGGTGTGAACTCCTCACTTCAGCTTCCCTAGAGAGGAAATCTCTATCCCAGCTGTTCAGCAGTTCATTGTCCTGTTTCACATCTCATCCCAAAGACTGACCATTTCCTATTCCTTTTTGTATTCTTGAAATCTTTTTCTCCCATCATCTAACAGAAGCTGGTATCACTCCCTTTGCAGCTTGCACAGTTTCTACAAAATAATGAAAAGAAAGAGGGAGAAAAAAGATATTTAGAGTAATGACAAAGGGGTGGAAGCGTCCTTAATTCAAAGGAATTGCCAAAGCAAAGGGATGAAGTGGAGGCATCCTCAGAGCCTACCACTACTTTTCCAGGCTACTGCCATTATTGAGGAACGTGTGTGTGTGTGTGTGTGTGTGTGTGTGTGTGTGTGTGTGTGTGTGTGTGTGTGTGTCTTCATTAATTCCACTGTAGTTTAGTTTGGACAGGAAACACCACAGATGCCAACGCCTTCATAAATGTGCTTTGATTAGAACTGGAGTTAAAGTGTGTGTGTATTCAGAATATTTATTTCTCTTGGCTAGACAGTAAGTATTTCTCACTATCAGGATGAAGGGAAGAAGCTGAGTGCTGACCAGAACCAAGATGTTTCGTGTCTTTTTCT
>JAWWEV010000095.1:6292454-6313086 GCA_035583235.1 Hafferia zeledoni
GAAGAAATAAAAATGTTACTGACAGACGTTCTCTCCACTCACACCACATTGTTTCCATTGACCTACAGTGTATTTTCAAGTGCAGAAATTCTGGGTTAGTTTTGTGCAATGATCTGGACTTAGGAGAAATCAGAAAAAAAAATTAATGTGGCTGCCTCCAGATCTCTGTAAAACCCAATGAAATATCCAGTGAAACCACAGGTGACAGGTCTGTGTACATGATTTGAGGACTTTGTGTCTCAGTTTCACTCATTCATGTGCATTCTTGAAGTGAAGCTCAATCTGACATTTCAAAATCAGTCATAGTTTGAGTTCAGGAGTGATTATCTCACATGTGGAGTACGAACAAGGCACATAACCAATCAAACTATTTGCGTTTTAGCTGGATTCATCAGACAACTCTGGACATGGTGAACCACAGCATTAAAATGTGTACAGAGGACTTAAAAATAACAACTACAGAATTAATATGACTTCAGAGTAATTTTTTAATCCCAATTAAAAGTGCATCATAAATAGCTTTTGACTAAGCAGATATTCAGAAGTTTTACAACAAAGGTAAGGACTCCAATACCAAAACTTAGGAAGAAATACTTTATTTTCTTATCTACTGTTCAGAAAGCCCTGAGGAAACTGATCCCCATATCCCTAAGAGGTCTGCAGCGAAGAAGCTGAAAAGCACTTCGTGCAGACAACTCCCGGTAGTACTTGGTAAGAAAACGAGGCACAACATACCCAGAAAGCTTGCTCAGGTCACACCTTCTCAACACCACTTGAATTCCATGTATTCTTCCCTTTTGGCAGCAACTACAAAGAGAGACACGGTTCTCCCTGGCAAGTATCCCGCTATTGGACAGGTAACAGTTTTTGCTAGCAAGGTCAGACACCTGTTGCTCATCAGAAGTCACAAAAACACTGTTTCACTGCCGGAAAAACGGGAACAGCATTACTAGTAAGGCTTCAAACACAGCAGCCATAAACCCCCTCAGTCACTCCGCATACAAAGTTACAAATGAACAAAGCTACTAGCTTTTTTTTTTTTCCTTTTTTTTTTTTTTTTAAAAGAAAGAACAAGCTCAACAGACTTTAATTCAGATACACTTATAATAAGTAAACATTTCAAAATCAAAATTGGAGGGAGCGGACTGAAACACCCAGACATTCTTGCTTTACTCTCCACCCTCCTAGAGAAGGAATGGTTACTTCTGATAGCAGTTTGATCAATACAGAAGACTCCCACAAACTAAAAGCTTTTGTCTTAGTTAGGTATTAGCTATATAGTTAAGTACATTCAAGAAGTCCTTGTATCAATTTGGTGTTTTTCAAGTACCTGACAGCTGGTCCTTTTACAGATAACAAACATCCCCTTTTGGCCTGCAGTATTAAACCAAAATCCATCTCTCCCAGTCCATATATAAACTGAGAATCTTATCTAGGTGAAGTCTACTGGCTGACTCAGGTATTAATGTTAACCTCTAAAATGAAAACATTATGAAAGATTTATTCTCTATTTAGCAGTGTCACATCTCCTACTGATAGATTTGGGTTGTGCTCCTGATCACTTAGATGACATACACCTACAAAATTTTAGAAGAATAAAATCTGAATAATTAAAATACACACTATCTGGAAAAATATTAGAGATGTATAAGAATAGCGGGAAAAAAAGGCAAACAGCTTTAATGCATTTAATTATTTTGTGCAGGTAATATTTTTACAGGCTATAGCCAATCAATAAAGAAACAAAATACAAGTGTTTCAGTCTTTTTCGCTCCTTTTTTCCAATACACTTGACTTGTACTTTGAGCTTAAGTAGTAGTTAGGTAGTTAATCTACTGATAGACAACCTAAACAGAAAATATTTTTTTGTTGTGCCACTAAATCATTAATATCATTAGTGGTACAGAAATTCAGTGCTGTACCAGTAATAAGATTTTCCTGGTTACTTGTAGAGGTAAATTTGTAATCCAGCTAATTGGACTACAACAGTAGAAAAATCAAACTATCCCCAAGTTCTGTTCAGGAAATGTTGCACATAACAGCTTTAGATTAAATTAGCATTTGTTTTCATTCAGCATATTGCAATGATGGGCAAAATTATCTCTAAAAGTAAATGTGTACTAAAAAAACCCCAACATTTTTAACACTTTATGATGACTAAACAAAATAAATGACAAGTAGGTACCCAAGAAGTAAGATTCAAAACTCTACAACCAGAGCTTAATTTTTATCAGAAAGGTTTGAGTGCCAATTGTTTCAGGTTGAAATAAATTCATTGCTTGATATCTGAAGTTATGAACTTCTCTTCATTCATAAAGTGAATAAATCCCCAAAAGTCCTCACTTAACAAAAATACCTTGAACATTAAAATCTACTTAAGAGCAACATAACACTTATAGCTGTACTGTAAAAGCTGGTTCAACAAAGTTGTGAAGGTGAACTTTGATTTGATAAAGTCTCATTGCAGCAGACAAAAACGAAGCTTGCAATTTGTTTGCTGGCAGAAAAAAGAATATTCAATTCACTAGAGTGCATATAACAAAACCAAACATGCAATCTATTGCTTTTAAAATTTTTACTGCAACATAACATTAAGAGAACAGTAATTAGATATTTGTATTTTTTTCCCAAAAAGAAAATATGTAAACAGGATAATAATTTTATCTGTATGTATACAGCTTCTCAGATTTGAGGGGGACAAAGGAGAGGGTGGTGTTTCTCAATAATCAAGACACTTTTAACTGTAATGGGTTTTCATTTGGGAAAAAAGAAAACACTGTATTAACTCAGCATTAGATAAAAATACTGTGTTTCTTTTACTACTTTCAAATAACTGAAAAAAAGAACCCCAAATATCCTTATTTTGGTGTTCAGGATTATATTTGCTCAGATCTTTAAGATTTCATAAAAGCTGCTACCCAGTGTTGCCATGAAATACAGACTGCAGAATCTACGTAGCACAGGCTGCTTCCAATACCAATGCTAAGTGGAAAGGAACATGAAGCAGTGCATTACACTACATTTCTGGAACTAGTACAATAAGAGTGAAAACCTAAGAGTGAAAAAGTTAAGCTACAGTTTATAGAAGGAACTAATTATGTGCAGAAGCTGATTTTTTGGTTGTATGTTTTTTTCACACTGTGCGATTTTCTGCGTCCGCCAATTAAAAGCAGAACATACTTGTTGCTTTCTTTGCTTTGTTTCTTATGTTCTCCCTTCCACCCACCCCCTATATACCATACACCAAGCATTATGAATGTAAGCCCAAATATCCCAAATAATCCAGTGAACAAAGTTAGTGTAATGCACTGGTATGACATGTGAAATAGAAAAAGTTCTCTCAGTCTTCATCAAAGTTCTGTTGTAGAAGGAAGTTGGCAGCCAAGTTCTCATTCTTCTCGCAAGCAAAATACGCCTGTATCACAAGTCCTTCGGGAAACCCTAATGCCTTTAACTGAAGAAAAGAAACACATTTAGAAAGCACAGTTTTTATATTAAATTTCTCTTTATGTTTAGTGTCTTGAGGTGTCACTTAAGCAATTACTGCCTTCTTGAAAACTACACTGCTGCCCAGGGCAATATAGCCTTTAGTGATCAAAAAATAAGGTGTTGCCTCTGCCTTTAGTAAACAGAATTCTCTCTTGAAAAAACAATTGGACTAAGGCTAATGAAGCACCATAGAACATGATACTTCTTTAGTGACACAGTAAGCCACCAAAATGGACCTGGGTCACAGTAATGTCAGGAAGTAACAGCACATTGTACTGATGCAGAAAAAAAATCTTCAAACAATGCCCATTTCAATTATACAAAGCTCCAAGGGACTTTAAACAAAAATTGCCTGGAACAAAAGCTCCCAGCCTGTCACCTCTAGTAGACAGCCCAACACATCACATTAAGCCATACTGTCAATTGTTTATACTGAATTTTCACATTTAAAAAAATTGACTACACACTGCAGCCAAGAGAAGCAAGTTGAGAGCAATCTGTTTTTCGAAGTCAAGAAACCAAATAATGTCTGGGACACAGTGACAACAGGGCATGAGAACACCAGAGGAGAACTTATTACTGTGCCAAGGGAAATGGGTTTAGCCTGCACTTAAGAGGCAGTGAGCAAATTAAACCTTGTTTCAGCCAAAGGCAAGTACATACAACCATTTGCAGATTTTCTTGAAGTCCTCAAACCACCTGCATTTCACATACAGGACAGATCAAATAATTGTGAAAAATTGTGTCCTAGTATCCCTCAACCGTTCTTAGATTTCATTTCGTGCCCACGAACAGCATGATTGGACCAGCTGCAATACTGAGACACTTAAGTTCTGAGGTGTGTTTCACAGAAAGGAAAGAAGTCTCTGTTGGGTTTTAGAACAGACTGTAAGGGTAATAATGCTGCTCTACTGCATAAAATGGCTTTAAAAGGACATGCAGCAGATTAGAGAAGATAATTTGTGAAGTACATGGACAAACAATTTTATTATACCAATTCTATTAATTTTCAATTTCCTTGAGATCTAGAGAATTGACACCTATATTCAAACAGTTATTTTGTGATGATTCTTACATAACCTTTGGCTTTGCCAGCTGGAAAAAACATTCTCTTTGAGATACAAAACCACTACCACAGTATGGGAGAAGTCTTGTAACTTGTCCTAAGAAGAAACCTCAGATGTGTTGCCATCTATCCCAAACCATATTTAGCCAGTGTTACAGACTGTATTTATGAATGCAATGCTATAGACATGTTTACTTGTTATTTTTAGGAAGCTATAATTAAATCATTCCCATAGACAGACAAATATCTGGATACAGTTTTGATTTCAACTTATCTAATTAACTATGAGCCTTGTTACTATTCAAGTACTCTGCAAACAGTGTTTATACAGACAGATATTTGTACCTGGACACCTATCACAGCATGATCTAAACCAGCATTGGCTGAGGCTTTTACAAGAGGAATTACTGCCTGAGCTCCCATTCCCAAGGGAAAACCATTCAATCATTAATTATCACAAATGGTCTCTGATCACTTAAAAGGCTCTGCATTTTCTCAGTAAAAGACAGATTTCAGGTATTTTAGACTCAATTGCTATAAAGCAAGAGATGTGATTTGAAACAGGACTACAGCAGCTATGAAATACCAAGCATGAAAATACCAAATATGAGGCAGAACTGCTGAGCATAAAAAAAAGTTTAAGTTAAGGGATGTCTTAAGCATGCACTGGAGTCAACACGCTACAGCAACAGCCAAGCAGCACTTCAAAGAAGAAAGGCTCACCCTTTCTATAGCTTCTTTTTCCTGAGGTGTTACTTGAATGTAGTTCATGTGAGCATTTCCACCATCTGCTACTTCTCCAGTGCTGGCACCATCATCACTTCCACTTAAACCTTGGCGAGACTCTAGAACTGGCTCATTCAACATATGAATAAAGTGTTCCTGGTGTTGGCTTATTTGCTGAACAATAAAAGAAAACACACGTATTTAAATAACTCATGCTTAAGCCTGCCAACAGACACGTAAAAATATTCATTTTCAGAGAATCAAGTAGTCAGTGAAATGTGTAAAAAGTGCACAGAGAAAAATTATTAAATCTAACCATAAGAAATGCAATTTCATGTGATCCTTTCCTCTTCCCCATCCCCTTTGCACCCTCTTAGGAAGAGTCTCAGACTCATTTTTAATGTTACAGAAAACGTGTTCTGTACAGCTGAAAAGCCAATAGAATGTTGTAACTGCAGTAACAAACTACCCCAGGTAACATCAACACATGCCTCTCCTGTAAAGCTACATCAGAATTAGCAAGCATTCTTTTCTTCTTTCAAGATTCACCTGCAGTAGTTGAGGGTTTTCCCGCCCAATCTGCTGTAGCAATGCCGGTAGCAGAGAAGGATTTTGCTGGATAATTTGTCTCATCTGCTGGAACTGAGGCTGATTTCGTAAAAACTCAAGGGGATGTCCTGAAAAATCAATGAGGTAACATGTTTTTCAAGAAGTTACAAAGAATCTTAATGAAATACACACCTACACTGTAACTGTAGATAGATACAGGACATGAAAGTGGCCAACACACTCCCCACTGAGGAACAGAAGAGCTTGCTTCCTCACACTGACTTTAGCTTTAAGCAAGACTTCTCTATACTAAGGTTAAACAATGTATATTCTTTCCACCCAGTTTTAAGGTCCAACAGCCTTCTGTCTTTGATTTCTAGCATTTTTCTCTTTATCACTCATCTCTGAGTAACCTCATTCAGAGACATTTACCCAGTCTACTGTCTTTTCTCTGCTTCTACAACAGAGCTTTCTGTGTCCTGCAATGGGCCAGTTCTGGCTCAAGGGAGTCTTTCCTTCCCATATAACCTAGACTGTGCTGACCCTGAGATCAGCTCAGTTGGTTAAAACTTGGTTCTAATAATGCCAAGGTCATGGGTTCAATCCCCTATGTGGGCCACTGACTTAGGAGTTGGACTCCATGATTCTTGTGGGTCCCTTCCAACTCAGAATTGTGATTCTGTTACTTACTGCCTTGAACAGAACAGTGTATGAACTGCTCTGAAACATCCCATGCCCCACATTCTCTCTTTATGGATTATGCCATGTGTCCCTGTCACCACCACCTGTATGTTTAACGCTCTGGCTTCTTACCAAGGCTTGTATCTTGAACACCATCTCTTGCCACAGCCTAAACCAGACCTTCCCTACCCCTTCATTACTCTCCTCTAATGTATTTATCTCCTTTTAAGATGAAGCTCCCTTCAGCAGTCACCTACCACTGTCCATGAGCTGAGTGAGGAGTCCCAGGTCATCCACAGGTCTCTCAGGTGCTACACCTCGTGGCCTAATTGCTGTTTTCTCCCTTCATATTCCCACTTCCAAGGGGGAGGTACATAAGGATAGCCATGGCCAACAGTGCCCAGTTAGCCAGAGTAGGAAGCCAGAGCTTTTACGTGACAGAAAACACAACTCCACCCACATCTGTGGTCTTACACTTAAATCCAGAGTACTGAATCAAAAGAATTGTGCAAGTCCACTGCATTTTTTGAAACCTCACTGCAGATATATCAACACAGAACAAGCTGCTTGTTCCAAGAAAGTACCACACTTGGCATTTCCATGTTACAACTCTTACCCAGTTCCACTTGATCAGTTCTCAAGCACCAGGAACTTAAAACTGACTGAAGAAGCAAATGATGCAATGAAATGTCTATCATATCCTCTCAAATACCATCTTTCTTACCTCCTAATGAGCTAGTAGTCGTAGGGATAGTTGCTACTGCTGCTGCCACTGCTGAAGAAGACTGAGAGGTACCAGTGCTTGCTGTTTGAGGGGGTTCAGTCGCAGCCTGATTATCTCCAGGTATACCCTAAAGCCACAGTTCACACAATTACCCACAGAATGCTAAAAGATACTTGTTTCAACTGCATGTAATTTTTGCTTTTTCAGAATGAAAGAAAAAAAAACCCAAAACCTCTTTATGCTTTCACTGCAAATACAAGGCAAGATGTTGTGATAGGTATGCACTTACAGCTCAGAGAGAGCACTGTGAAAAAAGCAATTTTATTTTTTGACAAGAAAAGTGTGGTTTGTATAGTAAGGTCCTAAAGCATGCAGAGCATCACACATTTTACTCCATAAAAAGCATTTGCTTTGAATCCTGTTCCAAGGTTTTTTGATATGAGCAAAAATGTTAAACCCAAATATAGTTAAAATATGCCATAGTGTTACACAAAAGAAGTTACATTATAGCAACAGAATTGCACTACACAATGATAACTGAGATTATCCCTGCAATACAAACTGGGAGGAAACTGAGATGAAATACCAGAACACAGCTCCTCGGACCTCCTCCCCCAGTACAAAACTGTCATTTACTTACTCTTAAGTGTGAAAAAGTCTGTATCTGATTGAATTTTAGCAGTTGAAATAAAACGCAAACACCCAAATTTAACTTGTCATTTGTTTACTTCCCATGTACAAACAACTTTCTGTAAGAACTGGTTGCTCAGGGGGGTGAAACAGACAGCTAAAAAAGAACAATTATAGTGAACTAGAAAGTGGGTTATACAACCCAGACACACCTTTCTCCTGCATGGGAATCCTTCAGACTTCCTACCCTAACCTTGTCATCTCTCACAGTCAATGAACTCCTCCACCAAATTTGTCCTTTCAGCTTTCCTCCCTGAATCCTGGAAAACTCAAGACAGCTTGGCTTGGGAGAGACACAAGGAAAGAATACTGTATGACAATCAGCTCAGTGAAGTTACCCCCAAAAGGCCATCCTTCAGTTTGGGAAGTACAGTATGTAAGGAACAAGGTGGATGGAAACATTACAGAACTTCAGTGTAACCAGACAACACAGAGGGTTGTCAGGCCTGCCTGAGAAATCACTGGTAGGTAATGCAGATTAAAAATCCTGCTGCACTGTGTTCTTCACATGGTATGTTCATCTCTACAGCTGAGCAAAAAGGACAAATAGGCAGCTAATATAGAAGGCACATGTAGAAAGGGAGAAATGGACTGTGCTCCAGGCAAAATTTTGCCTTACCTGTGTGATAAGAAGCACAGCAAGGTATAAATCACTTAATCATCAGGTACATGTTTAAGTCACTCAGAGGGATAAATTCAAGTTTTCCCTGTCACATACTTCATTACCTTTATATGGCTCAGTAAGCTTGCTGCACATCCCTCCCTCCTTCCACAGAGGGGGAGGAAAATTCCATTCATGATACAATTCTGAGGTAACTCTTTCTTATCACTGGCTCACAGAGCATTGCTTAAGTAACTTTTCCCATCAAATCAGTCGTTTCTAGGAACCCAAGTATAATGTAAAAACTTGGGTTAATCTTATAAAAGTACCAGCTGATTTCACCTGTTCACAGGCGTTTGCCAACACTGCAATCTGTGCCCAGATCAAACAACATGCTTGTTTAAACCTTAAGTTTGCTCTTGAATGGAAGCACTATGTAAACTAGTTTAAACAAATTTACTTAAAAATTGTTTGTCATCTTGAGCATCACCTCAACTGTTAAAACACAAGCTTGAGGTGTCACTCTCCAGATAACAGAGACTGTGTACAGTTGTGATCAGACAAGACCAGTGAGGTTTGTTCACAGAGCTACCCGAAGAATAAAACATGGTATCAATTCACATAAAAGTCACATCTCTTGGACAGTGAAAAGGGCACTGTTGCCTTGTGGTGGATGAAACAATTGTTTTCTGTTTAACTGAGCACTCCAGCAGTTTTTAGCTGACATGGCTGTCCACAGGGTAACAATCCGAGCAGGCCCAGCCCCTGCACAGGACAGAGCACAGAGTAATTCCTGCTGGAAGGTACCTACAGTGATCATCTAATCCAACTAATCCAACTGCCTGGCCAGTTCATGGCTGGCCAAAAGTTGCAGCCCGTAAAGGGCATTGTTCAAACACCTCTGAGACACTGACAGGCACAGGACACTGACCACCTCTCCAGGGAGCATGTTCCATGTGTGTGACCATCCTCATGGAAAAATGTTCCCTACAAATTTCCCAACTAAGAGGCTGCAAGCAATGGTCTGGTTGTTGATGACAGGACTCCTTCCCGATTAGGGGATAGGAATTCTTGGGTCAAAGGGAGATCTGAATGTAAATGCCTCCAAAGATGAGTCTGGGGCTGTCTAGGTTTAGCCCAACTGCTTCTGCCAAGCCCAAACTGCTCTCCTCCCTCCTTCCCAAAGTCTTCCCAGCAAAGGAAAAAAAACTGAAAAGAAAGCAAGAAACTCAAAGGGAACCAAACTGAATTAAAACAGAAATTATATTTTCTAACATCCACAACCACGTATGCAATTTGTACACACTATTTGGGGCCCCTCCCCCCCAGGGGAAAAGGGAAGAGGGAACGGGTAACAAGGAATAAGGAGGGACAAAACGAGGGAAAAAAACCACAAAACAGACAAATACAGTCAAAAACTTAAGAAAGGAGGGACACTGGCCAAGATACAGTCTCACTGCTATACCACAAGGAAACCAACTGAAACAAGGGACCGTCAGTGTCCTCCTGCTCCTCCAATCTTTGCTGGAAGAAGACTAAATAACTTCCTATCTCCCCTCCTACTCTGTTATGTGGAAAACACGTGTGGAATACTTATGTAATGTCCACTTCCTTAGTTACATCTGGTTACTGAGGAAGCCATGGATCAAACCCATCACAGGGGCACAGAAAAAGAAAGGGCGTATTTTGGAATTGGGACTTCCTTCCATGACCACAGCTCATGGACAAACGTTTACATCCAGACCCTCAGTGATGAAGCCATGAAAACTGAACGGCTTGTCACTTGAACCATGAACAACAAGCAGAATTGTCAGGGCTCATCTGAGGAACAACTACACTTGAAGCATAAGGAGTTCTCTTGACATTTCTTTCCAACACTGTACAGGTACCTTTGGTGTGCTGGTTCTTTAAACCCGGACAGGGGTATGGCCTTAGACATCTTACCACACTAATCCTACTCTGCAGATTTTATCAAAGATGATGCCAGTGGTAGTTTGGAGTGTCAAAGAACAGTGTCATCAATGGACCTGAATTAATGAAAAATAAACCTTTTTTTTGATGCAGCAGGACAGTAAGGAACATACTTAGACCCCAGCAGATTAAGAACAGTTAGAAAGACCATTTATAACAAAAAAAATCTCCTAGAAGGACAACAGAAGTAGGCCAGCTAATATGGTCTCCAAGAGCAACACTTTTCTTCCCCACTTCTTTTTCCAGCAAAAAACAGAGGAAGAACAAAGAAAATATATTCTCAGTGAATGACATGAAACATAAAGGGACTGGGTTATACAAGAGAAGGACTCATTTTATACACAGGACCTTCTGAAGTGGTAGAAATTAACTGTTCAGACCAGTTGGAAAACCTATCTAGCAGATGTGACCTGTGTTGAAGTCCATCATAGAGATGTTTTACCTCTATTCTGGACTTCCTGAACAGAAATAAGATAGAGGAGGGAAATGCCAGGCTGAGTGTGAAAGAACTGCATGCTGTACAGGACTGCCACACACCCAGCAACCCCGAAACTCAGGGGAGGCATCGAATTTATCACTATGTACAGATCCTGAGATCAGCTCAGTTGGTTAAAACTTGGCTGTAACAACGCCAAGGTCATGGGTTCAATCCCCTGTGTGGGCCATTGACTTGAGTTGGATTCCATGATCCTTGTAGGTCCCTTCCAACTCAGAATAGTCTGTGATTCTGTGAGTAGATGAAGAGTAAAATCCACAATTTATGGCATGAAAAACAAATGTTTGAGATTGCAGACTTATGGCAGATAGTTGGGAGCTACTGCATTCACCCCTGGCTGGCCTAATGCTAGATGAGAATTCAACTTTTTACATTTTTGTACTCAAAGCAAGAGTCAGTTTAAAATCTGAAGGTTACAAAGTCTTGGGAACACTAATGTAAGCAACAAGCATGCCAGTGACTTGCAGTTGCAACTACTGAAGAAAACCTTCATCGACAAAAGTAGTTTTCTAACTGGAAGTAAAGATGCCAATTTTCTCATCAATCTATCAGAAATGCAATCCACACATATTTTGCAAGGACTGGTTTAAGGTGTCTGGTTTCCAGACTTTAATAAAGTTCAGATCTGCCAGAAAAAGCAAAAACCACATCAGGGAAAAAATGGTATGCCAGAGTGAAAACTAAATGCACTGGAAATATTGATTAGGCAGCAGGATCACAGATAGATTCTATGGTGGTCACAATTCACCTGTCAGATTGAAACACAGCATGAAATAATCCCCTAAACCCCTAAAACAACTCACAAGGTTTCCACTAAAGTGAAATTACTCTTCTATTTCCTCTCATGCCAGTGAAGTTCATTTCACCCTTCAAACTGCATTTATCAAATGAAAATTGTTTCTTCTTGAAAACACTGCTTAAATTAAAATGTCAGTGAAATTAAGCACACTTCAAAAAACTCTCCAAATTTTCTGTTTGGAAAGTATACCGAGAACGCTGTGCATGATCAGCAAAAACAATGAACTGGAGATTAAAAAAGAATGTTCTAGGTGATGTTATAGATACTAATGCCAAAGTACAACTGAACAACTAATGTAAGTCACCAAGAAGTGACACAAAGTCATTGGCAGTAAAAACTATTACTGTAACAGAACATACTTTACATACATATCCACGTAAATCAACAAAGACTAAAAGCAAAGAAGTGATAGAGGCTGTTAGGGATCCCTTTGGTGTCTTCTGTATCACATCACAACGCTCAAAATCTGAATCTCATCGTGGGGAAGCTGCTCCTCTGTGACCACACACTACTCTCACTGATTGGTTAATATTCAAAATCACACATAAATCAAAGTGCAAGTTATTATGTGGAAAACACAAGAACGGAAAGAACAAGGTGCAGGTAGAACAGCTGCTCACCATTAGGAGATATTCCACTGCTCTGTCAGGGTTGTTGAAACTGGCTCTCAGCGCAGCAATGACTTGCTCTCGTTCGTAGCCCATTGACATGATCTCAGTCACCATATTCTCATAGGACTGACCTGTCACTGGAAGTCACACGACCACCATTTTAAGGGAATAAGACAAAAAAAAAAAAATCACAAAAGAGTTTCAATGGATAAACCTCATTTCTACTCAAGTTCAAGTCATTCACTGAAAAGTGAAGAGTAGCTCACACTGAACGTGTCATGTGGCTCTAGCTCCAAATATACTCTGGTGATTTCATTATGAATTTGATTAGAAATAGGAGACGGTAATGAACACAATGTAAGTGTCTATTGACAAAAGCAGCACTTATGATACATCTGTACTTCTAATCGAAATAATGTTCTCTCTCCAAGTTTTCATCTAAGGTCAAGGGCACCCTCACAGCTAATATTCAATTCCTGATGCAATCAAGGAAAGTTTCCTACAGCGTATGTTTGGAAATCAAACCTTTAAAGGCAGAAATGCACTTGTCAGACTGTTACCCACTGAGGTTTTCCCAAATAAACACTTTTTGCTATGCTGTTGTTGGGTTGATGACCAATAATGATGACCAAGTTACAACCATATATTGCTACATGCTGGTGATGATGAGCAAAGTAATTTAATCAACTTAACATTGACCAGCTCAAGTCAGGCAGAAGACTTAAAAGTTGTATCTAGGAAAGCCTCTCCATGAGACCAAGTTATCTCATTTAATTAGTATCTCGATCAATTTAATATTTTACTAGACATCTATCACCTCAAATCCCCCAACTCTTACAGTATAGCTGGACAAAAACTGCCCTACACCTGCAGCCATCAAGACAAATGGGTACACACACTATAGAACAGCAATTTAAGGGCAACTGATCACAAGACTGACCTCATTGTAGGGAGGATTATTATCTCTTTTCATAATCTATTTAATTTTTCTTCCTTAAAAAGCAGATAGCAGATTTAACCATTATAAAAAATGTAACTACTCAATTACTAAATGCAACTGAGCAACATCTTAAAGGTTCTCTTCCCAGGGGGAGGAAAAAAAAAGAAGGGGAAAAAAAAAAAGAGAAAAACCCAGATATAAAGCACCATCTCTTTTCTTGGATAAAAGTATTCTTGATCTCAGTGGAATACAACTATTGACTGACTCTGTAAGTAACACGCCAGTGAGAAGAAAGTTAAATAATTAAGTCACCATAAAAACTAACTGATTAATTTAAAAAACCCAAACAAACATAGAGGAAATAAATATTGCTAGAACTACTCTGTTAAGACAAGTTGAAAGAACCAACAAAAACATCAAGTTTTATTCCCTTAGGGAGAAGGTGTTTAACTCGAGCCAACATTAACACAATCCCATTGCCTGGTTTTTAACAAATGCTTCATCAGTGGATGTTTGGCTTAGGGCAGTAAGCTCGAGAACAAACAATAAAACAGCCCTAGCCCAAGGATACTTGTGCATTATCCATAAATAATGGATTTACAACCCTTGACTAATTTGAGCATTTGTTTTTCAGGCTTCAAAGTAATACTGCCAACCTGAGTTTAAGGAATGGTAAGTTCATGTCTTCCTACAGAACTACAAGATCAATCATTTTACACCTACCTTCATTTTTTGCAGATATTAAAAAACCACAACCTAACAAACAAACAAAAGAAACCCCTATCACCTAAACTTTGCCTTAGAGATATCTATTTTTATATGGATGTTCAGAGAACTAAAAGAGCTGAGCCAAGAATTGTCCCTTCTGCTCGTGTTCTTTCTTACCAAGCACTGGTTTATCCTGACTGTTGCTAACAAACTACTCAAGCAAAGTCAACAGCAGACAGAACACCTGTTGATCTAGTTAGTTACTACTCAAAACATTTCTGTAGGGCTTTTTCAGTATAAGCTAGATAGAGACTAGAACGAGTGTAAGAGATTTGACAGAGGAAAAGAAGATGCAGAGAGGCTGACCAGCTCTGCTACATGAGCCATAATTAAAAGCAGGAGGAGGAAACAGAATTCCTGCAGACTTAGACATGGGTACTCCATATACAGGCTACTTACACAAGTTGTGCCAAAGTAAGATCAAGAATAATAATTCAGAAGTTGCACACCAGCAATGCCATGACACAGTCAGGCCTATCCCTACACAGTTCTAGTGGAAATGTTTGAGGTTAGTGCTGAACTGATTCTGCTCTTTGCTTTTGTCTTTCAAATAACATTTTAAAGCTGGATTAGCTCTCAAATCCAGTTCATCACACTCCCAATAATTCTCGCCCCATGCCTTAAAGACAGCTTAGGCTGCTCCAGTGGAAGATATGGTTGCACAAGAACTGCAAGACGTGCAGGTCTTCACGTAGCACACAAAGCCACAGCAGTTTTCAGCATCTAGCTGAAAACAAAAGCAAATCAGCAAAAATCAATTTCTGTTTTTAAAGCAAAGTCAATTAACTTCAGACAATGTAACTGAGAAGCCGCAGTAAGGATATGAATAGAACCCAACCTGGGATGTAAAAAAACACTACATCAATTTGTACCTATTCCTTTTAGGACAGTTTCCAAAGGAGAAGGACCACAGAGTTCATGCCTATTGCCTTTGAAAATTTTTTGGCCAGTAACACTTCCAGTATGCTTACCCAGGAAATTACACTCATGTGGGTTTACTGTATCAAAGAACTTTCACATAAAACAGATAGTGAGGCAACACTCCTGAAATGGGATTTTTTTTTTTTCCCCTAAATTCTGAAGAGAATCAACTCAAGGCCACCAGCTTAATTTAACTTGTTGATAATACAGGTAACATGAGTGTTTGTGAAGACCATATCTTGGCCACTAAGGTACAACAAATGGTTAATGAAGCACCTTTGGTAGCAGCAGTAACTTCAAAAATGTAACAGAACTCAATCGGTTGTCTCCTACAGTATCTATCAGCTATTTCAGCTCTAAAATTACAGGTCACACCTAAGACCTAAGCTGCAGTTAAACAGACTAAGCCTAGTGAGTAACACAAGTGCACATAAAATGTTACTACAGCTCCTAAAACACCCTGGGCTGCCTAATGACAACACCTGCCTCCAACACATACACACAGCCCTACACAAAACTGTAAGGGAAACCCTTTACTTAGTTTAACTTTTGGTGCCAAATTCCAACTTCATATTTACAGGCGTAAGACAAAAAACCACACCACCTCCTCCCTATTTCTGTGCCTTAATTTGCTACACTCTAAAAAAACCCACAACTTTAAGCAGGAGTGAGGAACTGTGGGTTTGTCTAAATTTCCTGGCAACCACAATCAGCATAAGTGAGGGGCAGACCTTCCTATTGTTTTTATTCTGCCTATTCCACTGAGAAACAAAGATATTTAAACTGTCAAAATAAAAGTGAATTGACTGTAAGTAGACCAAGGCATTCACTCCTCAGCCCAGACAGCAGCAGATCTGGTGAATTTATCTAATCTAAATGTGTCAAAAGACAAAGTACTTTCAAGGCTGGAACAAGTGAATCATAAAGGCAGCCATTTTATCAGGCCTGCACTCTGGGGAGCAAAAGTGAAAAGTGTATACATATTTATATCTAGACCTCTGTTCAAGCCACTTCAAAGTGAAGAGTTAGAAGAGAAATTAAGGCCAATGGAGGAAAAAGCAGGGGTGATAAGGATCTTCCTTTTACGCAATAAAAATATATGGAGGGAAATATTGTTCAGTAAAGAAGCTCTTGAAGCTGGTTCCAAGTTATCAACTTCACATCTTAGAGAGGAGTACTTTGATTAAACCTTTAACAATGACAGACACAGAAGAAAACGTCAACATCTGCTAAGCCATCATTTTCCTGCTGCACCAAAATAATGTCTACATTAAAAAACACTCCACTTACCAAGTGCACTTATAGCATCCTCAAAAAGATTTGATCGGGATGTATCACCTGTTGTACTGTAAGATGAAGACAAGTGCAATGGTAATTACAAAACTTTGGAAAACTTCCTGTTTAAAAAAAAAAAAAAAAGGCAACAGCAGCTGTAACTCTAATAGCCCCTTTTGTTTCTAAGAAACCAACAAAGCTTTCCAAAGAGCTCTCCTTTGGTCCTACAGTGGGACCAGATTTTACAAACTTACAATGCTACCAATTTTAACACAAGGCCAACCTCCCCCCGCTACCCCCTATAAGTTTGGCTCTTGCCCATCTGCTCAGGGATTAGCCATCTGCTTGCTTGATTGCTTTGAAGAGTGGGAGAACAAGGTGGATTTTCAAAAGCACACAGCAGTCTCACTAACTGCTTCCCCACAGTGACCAGTTTGACCCCAATGAAGACTCAAAGGGGTCAGTGCCAAGTACTTACCAAAATCTCAGTATCCTGCTTTCCCAGGAATATAAACTGCTAACATTTGCAATTACTCCATCTCAAGTTATCAAAGCTGTTAAATTGCAGGATTAAAGGCTCACCTCCATGAACAGCAAAGGAACACAGAGGCACAACACCAGGCAGAAGAATCCCAGTTAACTCAGTGAGAGCCAAAAGTGCTCTTTCCCTGGGTTTTCCCAGGGCTGCCATTTAAAGCATCAACCCCTTGGTCTCCTGGGGGCACCCTTGATGGGGCAAACAGGACTCCTTGGAGGGCATTTCTGCCTGCAGGGTGCTGCAACTCACCATGGGGTGCCAGGAAAAAGGGATTGTGTGAGACTCACTATGGGAAATCTAGGGGAAGAACCAAAGGCAAGGAAAGGAAACCATCAAGGCACCCTGCAGATGAAAAGCATGAGTCAAGAGAGCTAAAAAATTAAGAGAAAAGGGCCATTCATATGTAAACACACTTGTGTGACCATGGCCTGCACCTCATCCCCAGTCCATCCTCTCTTCTCATTAGATTCCAATTTTCTAACAATTTTTCTTGATGGGAGTGGGATGGGTGGTGTTTCCTTTCTATGTGTGTATGGAATTCTGAGTGTTCACAACCAGACAGGGAACCACGAGCCACAGGGATCCAGACACTCATGGAGCCAGCAACTGCTGAGCCCAGAGCCTGTGGAAGTGTCAGGGCCAGGACGCCCACGTGCCTGGAGTGCTGGTGCCTGAAGACTGGAGTGCACACATGGATACAGGTGCTGGCACGGATGTGATCACCAGCAGGAATCCTGTTTGCCTACAGGGGGCAGGGCAAGAAGCCTGGGGAGCCAAGTATTGATCAGCTCTAAGTCAGAACGTGCTGCTGGAGAGACAAGATGGTCTGAGAGGAGCTGACATAAAGACTTTGAACATCTGGTGGGCAGCTACTGGTAAGGTCAGAGGCCTCTCCAGCTGCTGGAGAAATCCGTGTGTGTGTCCATGAATGAGGCAACTGGGAGACACAGGGATCCTGGGACCAGCTGCCAGGTTCAGGGCTTGTCTGCTGCCAGTTCCTGGATGAATTCTCTGTCGGTGTGTGCAAAGGGAACCTGTGAATCAGCACCTGGCACAGCCTTGCAGGGCTCAGGCAGTCACATGCCCAGGTACCAAAACATGAGCAAACTCTATGGGCCTGACACAAAACAGACTGCCTAAGGTCAGATGCTGCAGAAATTCATACTGTTCATATGTATGTTTGTACATTTGTATTTTGCAGGAGTGGGGGCTTTGCCCTAAACAGTCAGAGGGGAACAGGATGAAGCTGCTGGTGTTCTATCTCACTTGAGTGGGGGTTTTTTTCCCGCCTAGGTTGTCCTAAGCAGGCAGTCATAAATGTAGGAATGTACTTATTGTGTGTATATTTTGAGAATTCATACTCAAAACAGACTGTCTAAGGCCAGATGTTTGAGAAATTCATATTGTCCATATGTATATCTGCACATATGTATTTTGCAGGTGTGGGGACTTTGCCATAAATAGCCAGAGGGAAACAGGATGAAGATGCTGGTGTTCTGTCTTACTTGAGTGATGTTTTTTTCCTGCCTAGGTTGACCTAAGCAGGCAGTCATATATGTAGGAATGTACTTATTGTGTGTATATTTTGAGAATTCATACTCAGTCTTAATATGTGATAGACCTGGGCACAGGGAGTTGCACCAACCTCACTTTTACCAGAGCTGGCAACTCCTATCAGCAAGTGACAGATCATCAGATTAATCTGACCAGTTTTTAGAAGATGCCACTAAAAAGATCTAACAAGGCATTTACACAGAACCGTGTTTTTATGCAAGAAAAAAATTCGTTCCAACAGTCAGCAGTTAAGATTAACAACCAAAAAAGATCAAAGGCAAGACAGGACACCAGCCTGCCTGGTCATGGCTCAATAAATCTCCACCAGCCTCAGTAACTTGACTTCTAAAGCAAATCAAACAAGCAGTACTCGCTGAAATCAAGGCAGGTGATAATCTTGATGTGCATGTTAAATTATTCTTTTGATTCCTGTTAAGTAAGTACACTGAGGTTCCCTTACTGCAGTTTACAACAGGGAAAACCCTGTTTTGGTATCAAAGATTAATCTTTGAACCTACTGGACAGACTGAGCAGAAAAAAAAAATGAAAAAACCCCACACACTAACACGTTTTAAAAAACTATTTGACTGATAAATGAAGCTTAATTTGCATTCTGTTTCTGTAAGATATCCATTTATCAGAGCTGCAAAATTAAATCAACAATTTGTGTGTTTAGTGCAAGAAACTTATGATGACATTTTCAAGACATTATGCAGTTGCAAGTTTGGCTTCCTTATCACCAAATCTGTATTTGATGGTGTTTAAACACAACCACTTCAAAAATTAATGTCTTGTTCACCAGTATTCACATAAATAATACAGAAATAATTAAAAACCAGTGTATGGAAAATGAAGGCTTGAAGCTATGCAGCACTTCAAGGGCCATGAAATTCCAGTTAACATTTTTATCCCATGCAATCCTTAAGCAGCTTCAGATGGGCAAAAGAAGGCCACAGTATACAGCAGGTATAAAACATCTAACTTCCATTTGATTTTCTTGAGTGTAGAGAATTTGAGGTTAAAAGTTATCCCAACTCCCACAGCTATTTGCAGACGTGCTAAGGAGCATTCGGGGGAAAAAGAAAACACACAAAACCCCCTAACTTGTAGGTTGGTTTAAGGCATTACATGATTAGGAGCAATATCATATCCCATTTTTGAAGGAAAAGCTCTTTCCAGAAATGAAGAGACTCATACAGCAACAAGGACCTTATGGTTCAAATCTAACCAACATCATTGGGGTTTATGAACAGGTCAGGACACATTTCTCTCATGCCTTTAAGAGCTTTGTGAACAGTAAGTTCCCACACACAGGTGAATATCCTCAGTCTGAAAAGAAACTTATGTGATAGTAACTCTGAAATGGCTAATGGGAGCACAAGTCCTGTGTCATTTAACTCTCCACTCCACAGGTTTATTCCCAATACCACACTTCCCACAGGAGAAGGTGTGGGAGGGGTGTTTCTTATGATCAGTATTGTTACACTTGGGTCAGAGACTGAAATTACAGTTAAGAAAGGAGAAAAATTATGTAGATTTGAGACAATGACTGGACTAACACTGCAATGGAAACTTAAAATCAAAACTAGAAGCAGCAGGAGGGGACAGACAACTCACTTTGGGAGGCTCATTCATACCTGTCAGTTGATGACGGACTGACAGCAGCTGCTGCCTCAGGTGGTTTTTCTTCAGGCTTCTCTTCCCGAGGAGCACTCACAGGCACGGATTCACTGGCAGCCTCATCTGGTGCTGGTGGTGGAGGGGCAGGAGCTGGCACAGGAGCTGCTGGCACAGGGGCAGGAGCAGGAGCTGGTGCAGCAGCTGATGTGGGAGCTGCACTTGTTGGGCCAACAGTGGAAGTGGCATTTGATTGTTGAGTCACTCCAGTCGCTGCTTTGGGCTATGGGAAGGACAACAGAGTTGAGACACAGCACAAATCTCCTAAACCACACTCTCTGCAGGCAACACACTGGTTAAGTTCTGTTAAGACCATTTGTGCTTGATATTGCAGCCTCCACATCAAGCCCAACATTAAAACAGTGCAAGACATTAAATCTATAATGCCTTCCATTGTGGTTAAATAACCAACTGAGAGCGTCCCTGAAGTACTTATTTAGACACCTAAGCATTCACACTCTTGAGTATAAAGTGAAATGCAAACACCCCCAGCTCCCTCAGCCTCTCCCCACAGCACTTGTGCTCCAGTCCCTTCTCCAGCCTCGTTGCTCTTCTC
>JAWWEV010000095.1:6333829-6362979 GCA_035583235.1 Hafferia zeledoni
CATTGCAAACCTTTTTGTTTTCCCTCTTCCTGGGGATCGATTTGGACTGCAAGGAGATTCCTGGGAATTATCACCATTCCTCCACTCCGAGCTTTATTCCTTCTTCGTTTGGGACAAAGGACAAGGAGAGAGAGAGAGAGAGAGTATATGCGTGCTCCCTGATCGTCTCTGCCTCTGGGAAAAAGACTGAGAACTCACCTCACAGCCAGCCGAGGTGTGACACTGGCACTGTCCATAAATGTAACTGCTCCAGAACGAACCTGCAGTTTGGGGGTTGTTCTATTTTATTTTTTTTTTACCTTTGGTGCTGGGGAAGTAGTTTGCTCTGGTCTGTTTATATTTGTATCTATATCTACATATATATGTAGATATATAGTGGTTAAGAACAGTTATCTTATATCCATTTTCTAATTAAAGTTCCTTTTCCTAAATTTAATAAAGAGTGACATGATTATTGTGGAGGAATCCTCTGCTCTGCTTTTTGGTAAACATTTTGTTTTTTCCCTCAAACTAAGACAATCAGCAGGGTGGGATCTCCCTCCTTGTCACCTGTTCCATCAGTAGGTCTGGGATCTTCACCCTCACAACCTCTTCCATCAATATATGTGGGATCTCCTATAATCTCTTCCATCAGTAGGTGTGGGGTCAGGGCATTTTCTCTGTAGACAAGGCTGTCCTGCAAAAGAGGATGCTGATGTCAAACTGTGAGAAATATGAGTGTGATTCGTGTTAGTAAAAATGAATGGGTTATTGAGCTCCTGTAGTGACATGAGAAAAAACATATGGCCAGCCAATTAAACAAAAATTCCAACTTACACACACGGAGAGATAAACAGGATAGTGTTAAATCACTTTATCTCCCATAACTTTGTCAAGGATCACATGAGTTGTACCAGGAAAGTTAAAGAGTTAAAACCTTCCCACATCTAAGGGGAACAGAATTTATGGTGGGGTTATCACTAGGGTTGTAAGAGTGACTTAGGTATAGTGGTATAGGTTAAATTCCTTAACAATGTACTTAGAATGTTTATGCATGAGTCCAATGAATATGTATATAGAGACTAAATAAATGTTAGAGTTACACTGTGTTCAGGGTGCAATGGCGAGCAATGCTTGTGTCCATCATACCCAGCATGCTGAAATTGCTTTTGTCATATAAAAAATTTTAATTAAAAACCTACGAGGTTGAGTATTTGTTTCTCACATAACCTAATACTGTAATGTAACTAAACTCCAAATTTGCTAGTATTGTGTAATGGCTGGAGAAGCTCTAGTCTGCCACATTGTCAGCCTAATGTTTGTAATAAAAAACATCTTCTAACACATTTTTACAGTAAGCTTGGCTTCCTAACCATTTCCTCCCAGCAGCGTGGCAGAGCAGGGGCCAGCGGGCTGCACTGCCAGGCAGAGGGAAAGCGGGAGGGAAAGAGGGAAAGCGGGAGACCCCTCTGCCCACAGGAGTGTGGGAATAATGTATACGTGTCACACGTACACACAGAGCGGGAGGCGCTGCCTCTGTCAGCGTCCACCTCGGGCTCTGACACACACTCAGCTGCCAGACAGCCAGAGCCTCTTACGGCTTTCGCAACCAAAAAGAAACTGCTGACTGGTGCTAGTAGGAATCCAGCATTCTTGGCAGCACAGAATAACTTGCTTGCACTGCATGGAGAGCCATTAGGGAAAAAAAGAAGAAAAAAACAAAGAAATACTCCTTGCTGTTTTTTGCATGGATGGTTACAACGCAAAATATGCTGCTTGTTCACTTTCACTGTTGCCTGATACCAAATCTAAATCCGTACTTTGCTGATAAAACGCATTTTTTTTAACTTTTCATTCAGCAGTCCATATATATAAGAGCTGATCTTCACATGCAAATGAAAGTACCTCATGCTGAGTGTCAGTTTCACTACTCTTTTCTACTCAGAATATGTTAAATGCAAACTACTCATTCTGCTTTCTGTGGTTGCTGTGTGGAGGGCGAAGCAGTTCTGCCCGTGTTGGGGTGAGGGTTTGTTTACTCCGTGGCTGTTTAGCTTTGCCGTCAGGGCTGGTAAAAGCCTCAGAATAACTGGAAATCGACTCCAAAGGCTGTGACTGTTCAGGATGAAGTTTTCCTGATCATGTATTTGAACTTTGAAATAGAATGAGGCAAAAAGAGGGAAAGGAAAAAAAACAAACAAAGCTGTGATTTTTTTTCCCCCCTCAGTTTTCCAGGAACTCAGGAGAACTCATTGTATAGGGAATATAATAAATAAATTCTTGGTACTTCCTCTACCTGAGCCCTTTCAGCTCCACAAAATCTGGCAGTACTTGACTCTCCAGGTCTTTCAGTGGCAGAATTGAAGGTTAGAGTTTTTTCCCCACATTATTCTCCTCATGTAGTTTCATAGTATGTCTCCTTGACAGCCAGTGCTTGGGCTTTTTTCATTCTGTGTCTGGAGTATTTCAGGTAATTGTCCTGTGTTCAGACTGGAGCATCACAATTACTAACTTCATTGACAACAGTTTATGTGCTGACTCAGTGAGCACTCAGACCTATTCTATGCAAATAGAAAAACCTGAGTTGGTTTGAGAGAGATACAGAAGGAAGCCCAAGAGTTAGAAAGACATTTCTGTGGCAAATGCATACAATTACTCTTGATTTTTCAGAACTGCTGTTTCCAAGTAACTTGATCTCCCCGGTGCAGTTTCTCCAGCTTCGTGCTGTCATAGCTTTGTCCTCCTTAGCTCTTTCTTGGTCGTTCCTGATTCCCAGAAGCTGCTCTCTACACATTTCTGTTCAAAGCTGTAAGCACACTCCTGGCTTCAAGGACCCTGGCTCTTATGGAGCTTACTGTGCCTACCAATATAAATGTGTACCTGTCTGTGTGTTGTCACCTCAGATTACATGTGTTTCACCTCTTCAGCCACAAAAGAAGCCCCTACTGTATATTATTACACTTTGTCTGCTTACTCTTGGTAAAAGTTTCCATGGTTTCTCTGACAAACACTGAGGCAAATGCATCAGCCATTTTGGTAAGTCAGTGCTTTCAATCTCTGCACTAACCTGGAGTAAGTACCTATACCCTGTTTGTTACAAGTGTTGTCCCACTGTCTTAGACACCTGTTTTGAATAAAGGCTGTCATTATTATCATTACCATAATTTTTACAAGTCCTACCCAGATACTGGGATTGATGGCAGATAAAGAATATGAAGGTGGCACTCCCCTTGAAGAACTGACCATCTAATGACGCAAGAGTTGAAATAGTGCTTCAAGAAAGCAGCACATCTTTTGAGTTGGATGCAGGCTTTTCAAAACCAAGTAAGCAGCTACAAGAATGGTCTGGACAAGGCCCTGAAGCGTGTTGTCTTGGCTGTGTTGAACTGGGGGGATCTATGGAGGGTGCAGTACTCCAGAGGGGAATGCTTCTCGCTCTGGATACCAGCATATGAGCAGCAGCAGAGATATGGAATGAAGAGGATTTTGAGCTTGTAGTGGTGGTTAGCATGAGCTGTTACACAGGTAGATGTGTAGGAGGGCTCCAAAAGGGCTGCACAGGCTGGGAAGGCTTTGAATCAAATGAAGCACACACTAGTAATGGGTGTCTTTTTGTTCTCCTAACTTCCTCTTCTTGATATGTGGGTAACTTAAAGTTATATGGGTTAAAGTTTGTTTAGGCATTGCTTTGTGAGTGCCTTCCTGTGACTGCATGTTGCTTTAAAATTTGCCTGGTACCTTATTCTACCTTAATGTTCTAAAGTTTGCAAGTAAAAGTTTCTCATTCAACCTGAGAATTTTGTTTTCTCCTGTGTGCTGCCAGAGTGAATCAAATCACCTAAGCCTCTTTAAAAACAAACTGAGCAAGCTCGGAGTGTGACAGGAGGTGAACCAGTACTTAGATTCCAGTTTGCAGTAATTGATACAGTGTAAATTAATTCACCCTTAATCTAATTCTGCGTGCTCTCAGGAGCTTCATCTCTCTGCTGTGGGCAGCATTATTTCTTTCACTACAGAACTAATTTGGAGATTTACTTGAGGTATGAAATGGCTACCAACCTTCCACAGTCATCCTCATTTATTGTGCAGCTTCACACCATTTGTCACAATAGTAAAGAGCAGCTGCCCAGAGTAATCAGCTGATTAGACAGTGAGGTATTAGGTGGTAACGTGCAGCAAGGTAGTTGTAACCACTTCAGCCACTACCAGCTTCAGGCAGAACGGTCTGGATCTTACTTTTCACTGGATTTGTCAGTGATCTCTCATGTCTGCACACCCTGTGGTCTGAAAAAACGGAGTCAAAAGCATCTGGAGCCTTCAGACTTGCAGAAATCTTCCTCTGAAGCACTGGTACTCCCTTGGGTGAGGGAAATAATTTTCAGCAATACACACTCAGAGGTATGGAAATTCCTGTTAAGAGTTTCCATCAGCACTTGGACACCATGAATATTAGCACTGGATCCTGCACAGAAGCACCCGTAGTTCACACACACTGACAGAAAATTAATGTCATATCAAAATAAATCCCAACCTTTAATGATGAAAAGGGACTGCAATTTCTTTTATACAGGGGTTCACACTTTGGTATTTTATTTTGAGAGCAGTTGCTTTTCTGTTGTTAACCTTCTATCCTGATTGACACTCAAAACAGCTGCCAAGAACACCAAGAATTCACTATAAAATAACAGCACGGCAAATACATTAGACAATCATCTTGACAGGCTTATATATTTATTATACTAATTATGTGGGTGTAGTAATTGTATTAGGAATATTTAGATCATGTCTCCCATCAGTAAAATCAGCACCAGGTATGAGTTGACTCCAGTTGACTCCAATCTGTGAATTTTCCTTGAACATATAATAAACTTTCTCATTCAGTTGCAAAACCTTTTAGTTTAATTTATTTTCCCAACACTGAGATTTAGATGCAGTAACTCCAGTAAGTATGTGAACTTCCTTATTTGAAATCAGTGTTAATTCATTTCATACCATTTAATAAGGGAGCAAGGGACAAGGGGTGGAGAGAGGAATCTCAGTTCAGGGAGGGGCTGTAAGACACGCTGCCTCTGAGAGCTATTCTTGGAGCATTGCTGCTGACAGTCCAGTGTCACGCCAGCACTGTGTCTGCACTTGGAATCTAACCCATTCATGTATCATTTTATTTGTTTATAGGCTTCTTGCAGTCATATCAGTGTCCTTTTGCTGCTGCAGGATATGTGATTTGCCAAGAAAGGCAAAATGAGACTTGAAGTTGAGTACCAGGCTGCACAGTGCTTCTTGCTCCAAGCACTTCAAAGCAGAATTCATCTTCCAGGCTAGTAACAGCCATGGCTGGTGACTCTGGAAGCTTATCCCATCAATGTCAATGCCCTGAACACACTATTGATTAGCACTGGAATTAAACTCTGTAAATCCCTGTGTGCAGAAACTACTCATCAATTAGGTATTGAATTCTGTACACTTCAAGAGAGTGTATTTGGGAATACAAAAATCTTTGTATCCATGAAAACATCCATTACTTAATCACTGGTTTCTTTGGAGTGCCAGACAGCTGAAAGGGAAGGGAATAAGGGTTTGACAGTTCACTGGTGTGTGTGTCTGCTTGCGGGAAGGGCTGTTGTGGCTCTAGGGGGCTTTACAGTGTTTCAGAGTGCAGACTCTTTGCCAACAATTCTAATATTGAGGCTTTGTTTGAGCTTCTGTCCTGTCTGTGTCCCTGCCTGTCCTGTAATAACAAGGACAAATGGAAGGCAGGAGCTGTGTATTGCCCTTCTGTGGTTTCTACAGAGCTGCTGTGGAAAGGCCAGACACCTGAATATTTCCAAATATTTCCAAAGCAAGGCCAATTATTGCATCAGACATTAGGGTGGCAAATATGGCAGCCAGCCAGGGAAGCCCATTGCTATTTCTGTGATTTGACAGTTGTCACAGGGTGGGTCTTCCCAGCTTCAAGGCTGGACTGAGCAGTTGCAGAGTGGATTGGTGAGAGCACCATAAAAAGCTCCTAAGGAAATGACACCAGAAATCGTCAGCAATTAATCTGAAACATTGATTCCAAGAAAAATATTTATCTGAAAAATAAATAATCAAATCCTACTGGTCTAACTGGGCCTACTATGAATAAATTAGATTATTTTTATATGAGTCATTAATCATATTACAGTCATCACTGTGGTTATCTGAAAGTATTTTAATTTAATCAAAAGGCAGTTAAAACTCATGTAAACAAATGTGGCCTGAGTTGTACAGCCATGCACATACAGACTAATGTTTTCCACCAAAGTGGATCTTTCTGTTGAGACCTGACTGTGTATTTATACATTACTTGAGTTTGAGCATGCACTTTCCAGCACTTCACCCTCTGTACTGACTGGCAGATAGAAGAGAACAACACTCTGTGCTCTGAGGCTTTTGTCACAGTGTTAATGGCTTGGACAGGCCATCTGCTGTGGAGTAATGTAGCTGCTACAGTGCATTGCTTTCCTAGCACATGTGTAACCTGACAGCTGGGGAGTGTGAGCCCTCTGGATTCAACAGGGGTTCACTTGTATGTGTCGCTACTCTGTCCTCATAGAGCCTTATGTAAAACAATGGCAACTCCTGGGTCACAAAGACCTCAAAAGTATTGTAGTTTGCATGGACATGGATGGCTTCTACCCTGAACTTCTACTCGGAGTAGAAGGATGAGTTCAAGAATGAATTAAGACCTTGGTGCTCAGAGCTTTATGCAGCCAGACATTGAAAACCTCCAGTGATCCCACATCCTTTTTTGGCTGTAGTGCATAATTATTCTAATGTTTTCTCTTTCTAACCGTATGCTGAACCTCTCTGCTGATGTGACTGTCTCTTGCCATCCTGCCAGGGAGTTATACTTCTCTGGGAAGACCATGGCTCCATCCCCGTGATCTCATCCCCATGGGCACAAGGCTCTGCTGTGAGGTGCCTCAAAACCTTTCCTGCCCCAGCCCCACAGACACTCCTCTCAGGAGAATTATTTCAGTCCCACAGTCTCGGTGGCCTCCCCTGAGCTCTTCTGGTCTGTCAGTGCATCTCCCACCTGGGACCCCAAATAGGACACAGTGCCCAAATGAGGCCTGATGGGTGTTGAGCAGCATGGATCTCCTTTGCCCACCTCCCTGCACCCTGGATAGGAGAGAAAATAGGACAAAACAGGCATGAGTCTGTGGGGCCTGATGAGAGGCATCCCAGCATCCTGAGGGAACTGGCTGATGTTGCCAAGCCACTCTCCATCCTATTTGAAAAGCCATCGCAATCAGGGGAAGTCCCTGCTCTCTGGAAGGAAAGAATTATCACTCCTGTTTTCAAAAACGGGAGAATGGAAGACCCAGGATGCTCCAGAACAGTGAGCCTCACCTTGTGCCTGGGGAGATCATGGAGCAGACCCTTATGGATGCAATGTTAAGGCACATGGAAGACAAGGAGGTGACTTGAGACAGACTGCACAGCTTCACTAAGGGCAAATTATGCCTGCCAGTCTGGTGGCATTGGAAGGAACCTGAGGATTCTTCTGGTGGGCATAAAGCTGCACATGAGCCAGCAATGTGTGTTGGCAGCCCGAAAGGCCAACGGCATCCTGGGCTGCACCCAAAGCATTGTAGGAAGCAGGTCGACGGAGGGGATTCTCCCCCTCTACCTTGCCCTCATGAGACCCCGCCTGGATTGCTGCATCCAGCTCTGGATTCCCCATCACAGGGAAGGTGTGGACCTGTTAAAGCTGGTCCAGAAGATGCCACAAAGATGCTCAGAGGGCTGGAGCACCTCTGTTATGGAGACCGGCTGAGAGAGTTGGAATTGTTCAGTCTGGAGAAGATAAGGTTCTGGGTAGACTTTTGAGTACCTTCCAGTACCTAAAGGGGCTACAAGAGAGCTGGACGACTTTTTAAAAGGCCATAGAGTGTCACAACAAGGGGGAATGGCTTTAAACTGAGAGTGCACATTTAAATTAGATGTTAGGCAGTAATTCTTAACTCAGGTGGTAATGAGGCACTGGAACAGGCTGACCAGAGAAGTTGTAGATGTGTCACCCCTGGAATTCTTCAAGGCCAGTCTCTGTGGGGCCCTGAGCAACCCAGGCTGATCCATCCAACATCTATGTTATCCTTGACACTCCAGAAATCATCCTATGGGCCTTTCTCTTGCAACAGGTGCCAGGAAGGTTGAACTCCCCCAGCAGAACCAGAGCTAGGGACCAGAAACTTGACCATGGCAGGAAAAGTGTAGTTCTGTGTCCACACTTGGTGCTCTAGGTCAAATGTAGAATGCAGGAATATGGGACAGGGCCAGCAGATCAAATATAATGTCCCTACTTCCTAGAAACATCTTAAAACAAATTAAAGTTGGAGGGTTTTGTTGTTGTTAGGTTTAGGGTATTTTAATCCTTTATCTCCTTATGAGCAATAAATTATGATGAATCAGAAACTCCCTTTTTTGAAACTGAATGTCATCCTGTCTCCAGTATAATGTGTTTGTGATCAGTTTAAACCTGTTTGGTCTTGGGTCAACATGACCACTCAGGTTTTCAGCATTTGCCTGTATTCATTCCCAGTAATTGTACTACTCTTGGCTTTCATTTTGTGAGACTAAATATGCCAAACTTATGTAATTTTGCCTTCTTTCTTATGATTGTTTCAGTTTCATTCTCTGCACCTGTACTAAATTCATTCAGTCTTTCTTGGACTTGAGCTGGAGCCAGTGCAGCATCTCACTAGTATAATTCTGGATCTTGCTTTGCACCTGCCCTGTGAAAGGACTTGACTTTCTCACAACGCTCTCTTCTTAGTGACATATAGATACATTAGGACCAGTTACACACACTTGCCTGCCTCTTTCGACAGTTTTCAACCACTGGTCTCCAGCTCAGAGCAGAAATTCTTGTTATTGCTGCTAAAGGGATGACTTTGGAATCTGTACTGCTTGCATTTATACACCTTCTTCCAGTTCTCAGGGGCATATCTTCCATGTGGACACTAAACTTTGACTTAGTACACTAAGTTCCTGCAAGGTGTTTCCACATTTTGCAACATTAAATGAAATTTCCGGTGACTCTCTGAAGAATTTCTCAAATAACTTATTCCCAAACTAATGATCCTCTGTTGTCATCACAGATCCCCCTGTGCCTTTTCTTCTCTACTCTTCCTATAGTCAGCTTCTTATTTGCTGTAGCTCAGAGATACTGATCCCCATTTAAGTCAGTGCTGCTAATTATTTCTAAGATGACACTGAGCTAAGTGGATACTGCTTCTGCTGTGCAAAGGACATCAACAGAACATCCAAAATGTTGTGATGGCTCTTGACTCTCAAGACTCTTTTTAAACGACTGTAATGGAAGGTGGTGCAGTCTAAACTATGCTAGCAAGCACAGGGTTTTGCTTCAGATGACTTGGGCTGAATGGTGCTGTTGTGCCCAGACACTCCCTAACACACAGGTGGATACACACACAAACACACAAACAGACACACACAAACACACACAGTCGCAGACACAGACACAGACACAGACACACATTCCTGTGCTGTTCTGCCTTCCCTTGTACATCGTCGATGTCATTTTTTAGCAAGGCATTCACAGGCATTTGCACACAAGTGCCACAGCAAGTGTTTGAATGCTAATGGGGCAGCACACTCTCTAGGAAGGCCTGCCTTGCTTCGTTAGGTGACTGAAAAGCATGCAGGGCGTTATCTTTGAGAGAGATCTGTACGGATTCTTAGCTGGCTGCAAGTACACATTCCAGTTGAGCACTACTTTCCAGCCAAATTTCAAGGTTCAGCAAACAATTCAGCTATGGCAGACGGAATAATTACAGAGTTGTGAAAGGCTGAAATGTAACACAGATGAACAGATTGTTCCCTCCACCTGCCAGCCTTGGGAGGGGGGAAAAAGTTCAGCTTCTATGCAAGTCTGTCAGCTCCAAAGGGCCTTCCCTTTCTCCCAAGGCCATGAATGACATTCCAGTGTAAGAGATTGCACTGCACACTTCAGTGCCACATCTTCAGTTAGCATGTGGTGTTTCTGATACCCAGCTTATCACCAGGATTCCTGTGCACGTGGTAGCTGATGCAAATACCAGATGCCTGCAAAATACCCTGTCCAAGGATGCTGTTACCAAACTGAGTCCTGTGGGATCCATCAAGTCCACCGATGGACTTGCCTGTTCGACTGGCTATTTCACATTTAGGGCTTGATCACTACTGAACTGCTCAGGTAAAGCTTTTTCTAGTGCTGAGGAAGGGTTATGTCACCATTAATTCATTTGCCCTTCCCCATTACACCTGTTCTTGTCTCTGTCTGCACTGCACTGAGGGATTGCAGTACCCATAGGGATACCAAGTGTGGCTCTGATTTCACATGGCTACCAGTAAAAGTAAATATGGATAAAATAGAGGGCTGATTTCCCTGGAATTTAGTAGCATGCTTTTCTTCTTTACTCCCAACTAATTGAATTTTTTTCTTCTACCACTGTGTGTTCCTAGGTTTTCAACTGCAAATTTAAGAGTGGGTAGTGTGTCTGACTGAGAGTAAAGAGCCCTGCCTACTAATCCTGCCCAGGGTGAATGATAAGCTAATAGTTTTGATTTTAGCTGCCTGTGGTTCTGTCCTCTCTATGGGAAGAAATATGCAAAGTGCAGTGACTTAAAAATTAGCTTCATGATACTTTTATTTTAATTAATATGAAAGAGGAAATTAAATTACCATCAATGAGAACAAGAAAGAAGTCATCCACTAATTGTTTGTTGAAAGACAGGTTCAGTGAAGGGGAAAATCAAATTTGATTGGTATTTCTGGGTTTGTCTTCGTACTTTCTTGGCTAAATGGTGTTTGCTGAGATCAAGGAGAGGACCAAACAAGCAGTGATTCTGTTTCAGGATTTCTGCAGTGTTCATTTGCATGTCAGGTTACAAATAGTGATGGTTACAGTGACACTTCATTTCTGCTACAATTGTCACATACAAATAAGATTATTAAGCATGCAAAAGGCCTGAAAGGGGCAATTTGCTTGAGGTGAGAACTTTAAAAGCTACACATAAACTCATTCAAGTTGAGCATAAAGGGCAAACATCAGATCAGGCAAAGCAGGCAGACTTTAATGAAGCTTCAGGGAGATGCAATGGAGAGGTCATGCTCTCCAAGTTAATTGGTGCTGAGGAGAGGAATTAAAGCAGTTTTCAGGAGTTTTAAGTTATTCTTTCTCCTGATCACTGCTCTTTCATGGCTGTTGTAAGAGGAGAGACTGAAAGGATTCTTCTGCCCTGGATGTGCGCACTTAGAGAAAGGAGCAGAGGAGAAGCGATGGGGTAAACAGAATGAAGCTGATAGTGGAGCAGTAGTAGAACATGTTCAATAGCACTTCCCATTGAGAGGCAGAAAAGCTAAACTGGCCATAAACTTCAACAGTGTGCTGCTTCTTTTGAGAGACAGGGCTTTCATGTTTCCAGCTGAAGCACCAGAGACAGTTTGTGTGAATTACATGCTTTTCCATGTAAACACACCACCCAACTCACTCAGCAGATCACTCATACCAGCTGAGAACAGGACAGAGCACATGTCCGATGTATGGAAACCCAAGAGTTTTCAGCCTCAGCTATTCAGCACATCAGCCATGCACTAGATTGCTGCAGCTGGTTGCCATGGCTCAAGCAGTGCTGGGATCTCATCAGAGATTTCCATCATTGCAGAAGACACTAAATATCCAAAGACAGTCTAACTACCCAGCAGGATTAAAATGAGAGGGCGAACGACCATCCAAAAGAGCCAGAAAGCTCCACAACCAAAACTGCAATGGAGGTGAATTTGCTTAGCTATAAGATTCATGTCTGCATTCCCCAAGGAAACAAATTTTAAAAGCCAGTGTTGTAATCTGATAAGTGCTGATTTCACCAATATGCAAATATTGACTGTATTGAGTTAGGAAAATAGCCAGCTCATGCCCCAACATACATTTCTCAGGTATCTGATTGCTGCTTCTGGGAGCAGATTCCCAAATTTTAAGCTTCACTTTTTGCATCATCCCATTTTTCTCTCCCAAGTGACATTGCCATTTGCTGTCTGAAGTGACAATGTCACAATGCTTACTCTTTTGTGTCTGTTACAGAATTTAAAGCTTCTTGGTGTGAAAGTCCAAACTTGCAGAGCAGAAATCTGGAGTCCGGTAAATAGACTAGAAATCTCACTTTTGTGGGTCTTCAAAGGACATCAAGTCCTTTGGAATCTTTTATTCCTGGAGTTTTATTTGTCAGTCTTCTGCAGTTTACAAGGAACATGTAAATCTTGAACCATCTGTACTTGCAGTTTTATTGTAGTTTCTTCTTATGTCTGTCAACTTTGAAGTGTAAGCCCTCTTGCTTAAAGCTAGACTTCAATGCTAACTTCAGGACCCAAACTGAGAGGTTACTATCTTGAAAGGAGCCTTGCTGGAGAAACTTTTTCAAAAGCTGTGAAGTTGGTGTCCAGTTTCCTCTTTCTTGAAATGGTTATTCCCTCTTTGCATAGAAGGTGTCAGTTTACTCTCTTACATCTTTTATTCCTGTTTTTTCCATTCCCTGGAGAGCTGTCCAGTCCTAACAAGGATTTGTTTTCTAATTCTGGAGTTACTTTGTTAGTTACCAGGAGCTGGGAGGGCAGGCCGTGCTCAGATTTCCATGTGGAAATGGAGAAGCGCTTCTTGGATGTGTCAGGATCACTGCACTCTTTTTACCCATCCAGCAGATGGCATCGAAGCTCCAGAAACGTCTGCCCGTCACTGTTGGGTCCTGCACAGGTTCTTTATGGCTTCCACGTTTTCAGGTTAAACAATCCTGGTGCCAACAGGATTATTTTAGGAGACTTCAATTTAGTTTGCTAATAACTTTTAAAAACTTATGATAGTAGTATATGTATATATATTTTAAAAGCTGGTGACTTTTTTGCTGAGGCTTAACATTCTGGAAATTTTACTTTTCTCCTTCAGGGTGCTCACAGGAAATTTAGGAATTTATCTTATAATGCTTTTACGTGAGGTTACATTTTATTTCTCAGTTTAAGTCTGATTTTTCTGCTTCATTATTAGACTAAGGTCTGTATTCCAAGCATATACAGAAGTCTGGCTGTTATGAATATTGACTTAGGTAAAATAGAAGATGTTAATCAAACGTGTTGAAATAATATTATTTCTAAATCATAATGTTTCCTGATGTTCATTTTCACAGTGCTGGCTCAGTTTATGCATAGCATTCAATAGCTTATGAATACTCAGTGCAAAACTTACATGCCTTAATAAAAAAGCCCATTGTGGCTACATAAGATCTAATAAATTCAGTTGCACAGTCGTACATTTATTAAGTTGACTCTGCTTTCTATACTTTGTTAGGAGAAAGGAATTTGTGATTACCACTTCACTTCTTATGAGAAGTAAAATATAACTCTTTTGCTCTTTCATTTCCAGGATGACAAAAGACAGCTGACTATCTATGTCTAATCCCACACAGACCAGTCTTCACAAAAAGTCTCTTGTGCCAGTTTCTTTCCTAGCAAACACTTTTAATGGGTGCAAAGAGAACAAGAAAAATTGTTAAATTAGTAGGTGTTATTCCTGGGGTTTTTTGGTTGGTTGGTTAGGTTTTTTATATAAAACCATTTTAACACTGCCCAACCACAGGAATATGAAATTACACATGAGAGGGGTCTAAATAATTCTTTTAGTTCAATGGAAATCATGTTTGGTAGAAGATTTTTCTTTCTGAACTCCAGAATGTTCAATTCAAATAATGCCTTAGCAAAAAAAAAAAAAAAAAGTATTGAGTCATTTATCCTCCTGTGGGGCTGAAATCATTGATAGGCAATTATAGCCATCCCTCATCTGTGCTATTTAAACCAGTCTGTGTGTGATACTCAAATATCTTTTTGTGTCTCCCTGATATGAACAGTTAATAAGATAAGAGTTTAAGAAGTGTAGTCCTTTTGGCCATAAGTAAGGTCTTTTCTGGCCATCAGATTTTTCCTGACTTTCATAATCATAAATTGCTTGAGCTGTACCTAGACAAGTAGGTAAGATAAGTAGATAAGTAATTTTACTAGATAAGTAATTTTTGTCCGTTCCCTGTTTATACATTATTCATTCAGTTATTGGTGTTGGTAAAACATCAGCATCTGGACCAACAACTTTTTACATCCCTCAGTGTCGTGCATTCTGATCAATGTATTCATTAGGCATTTCTTGAAGTGTTACTGAGCATTTGGGCAGAGATTGTACAGCACATTCAAATGTTTTCCTCTGTGATTGTTCTCTGTATCATTAAGAATTGCACCTGATTCTAATTCTATTATTAAGACTGCTCTTAATAACTATTCTAATTCTCTATGGTTAATTCTGTTTCACTGAGATTATCCATGCTGGCTAACAATAATTTTTTCAGGTATGCAATATGACAGAATTTCTCACACTCTTAGTAAATAAATAATATGTTGGGTGTTAATGTTTTTTATTTAACATATACCTACCTGACTGCATACATGATAGCATTCTCAAAAAGACAAATACTCATTCTTAAAAGACCCTTCAGAAGATTTAATTTTTGTAATATTATTCATTTAACAGAAATATTAATTTAATTGATACTCCACCACTTAGGTAAACAAAAGTAACTACTGTAGAAAACATAATATGAAGTTCTGATTGTTAAAAAAGGAATAAATACTGAGAATTGGCAGTTTAAGGGATCTTGTGGCTGACTCAATAGTTTGCTACTGGAAGCCAAGCTTGTTCTCAGAATAACATACAGGTGTGAAGAAGAAGGAAAGGCAGATGGGGGGGAATTTATCAGAACCAGGTTTTGAGTGAGGCTGCTGGACAAGGTTTCATTGCTGGCATTCACTTCCAGTGGCCACTGATCTGTCTGAAACCTCAGAGCTCCAACCTCAGAGCTCCAGATGCGTGTTCCCTGTGACAGGACACCTCCTCCCCAACACCACTCCCACAGTCTGCTTTTCTGGGATGTGGGTTTTACCAGCTGAGAATGAGCAGAGAGCTCCATCGGAGCCCTTAGCTGCTGCAGTACAAGCAACAAAGGACTTTCTATTGTTCCAGCAGAATTCTTGCTCAGAGCAATCTCCTAACACTTGGACTTTTAGGAAATAGAAGGTGATAACACCCAAATTGTCAGTTCTGCTGCAGAACAGGTTGAGTTTGTGAGCATGTTTTAGCTGCAGGCTCTTTCTCTGCCATCATCAAAGCCAGTGAAATGGGAGGGAGGGTCAAACAGAGGTGAGGTTCACTCGCAGCCAAATTGTACTGATGTCCTCAGCTTCTTTCTGTGTCATGCAGACAGTGCAGCCAGGCTATAACTGTGCTTGGAAGGCAAGGTACAGAGTAAACAACAATTAAAAAGCCTTCTCTGTTCCTTCAGCAGGGAGCTTTGGTTCATAGTTCTATCCCTACCCTAATTGTCATTGAAAAGGATCTTTTTCTTCTGCAAGTCTTGGGTGTTCACCTGCAGCCATACATTTTCATTAGTCCTGTCTTAGGCATGAATGATCATCTCTCAGAAACACCTCTCTAATTCTTTGTTTCTCTACTTCAGCTTACTAGGTAAATAGCATCCAGACCCACAACAAAGCCTGCACGGGCATCCAGGACAGGCTCTACCCGTGTCTTTTGCAAGAAAAACACCCCTTTGTCAGAAGAGGCTTCACCTGCTTGTCAACAGTTCACTCAAGTGGCACATGGGAGTTGCTACCCATCCTTCAGTTACCCCAATATTTGCTGGGAAAACAACACAGTGGTGCACAAGACATATGCCATTCTGTTCTGAGGACACAGGGTTTCCTGAATGCTCTTCTGGATATTGTCTTTACCAGTAGTGACCACTTTTGAGCAGCTTTGCCTATAGTGACTGTAAGACTATGAAGTATAAGGTGCAAAGGAGCTTAAGGAAGATGAGTAGGGGAATAAAGACCCTGAAATGAGGAAAGGCAGCTGCCTGCTTCTTCATGGAAGTGTTAGGACAGATCCCATGGGAGATTGCCTTGGAGGGCAAAGGAACTCAGGAGTTCTGGGAGATTTTCAGAGACAGTTTCAAAGCATAAAATTTGTCTACATGCTTCATCAGAAAAAGGAATAGTCCTAACAATAAAACATCCTGGTTAAACAGTGAGCTAATGAAGGATCTCCAGCATGAAAGAGAGATATGACAGAGATTAAAAAGGTGAGAATTTCATAAAGAAGTACAGAAATATTGCTCCTGCATGAAGAAATGTGGTTAGGAAAGCAAAAGTTTATCCAGAGCTCAAATTAGCAAACAATGTCAAACAGCAAAAAAAGCTGTTATTGGTGTGTTACACAGTGGAAGTACGAGGAAGCTGCAGGCGTGCTGCTGAATGGGAATGGAAGATTAATTAAAAATGCCCACAGAAAACAGAAAAGAACTCAGTGCCTCCTTCACATCATCAACATCATGGCTGAGACCAACCCCAAAGTCTCTACTCTGAGAAGCAATGAAAAACAAATTTACAACTACCAATAATGGGGGAAATTTGGTTTCAGAACCATTTCCACAAATTGGACACCTATAGATACCTTCCCCAGTTTCAGGAGGGCAAAAATTCACCATGAGAGTAATTAGCCATGGGAGCCAGAAAAGTGGTTGACTTTCCTTGATGAAATTATTCATGACTCAGTTCAGCAGAGGCTGGAGACTCTATTCTAAGGCACTGCTTTCCAAGGAAGTTTGAAATCCCCTTTCAACTTGGACCTTTATGTTATTTGTATGATCCTGTCTGGTTTCTGCAGAAGAATTACAATGAATGAAGAACAAGTGATCTGATTACAAAGCTGTCCCACGACTTTAATTAACACTTATGCATAGCTCATCCCTTCAGTTTACACTTCACTTTTTCTTCCACCTTTGCCACCCTTGTCCCCCTCTACTAAAGACCACAGTAGTTGCCGCAGAGAGAAAGGTTTTATTCCCCAAAACACTGAATTTTTTATTCTGAATTATTTGCTCATGACGTTCAAGCTTCGGCTTCTGGCATTAGCTATTACCTTCTGTTTCAGGGTCAGTAGGAAAACACTTTTTCTTAATGATAAAGGCTTGTTGTAATTTCTGGTATTTGCAGCTATTCACCAGGTTATGCCTTACAGAGCAAGATGTCATAACTTCTTCACTGCTCCCACTTGAACCATTTCTACTTTATTGCTCTGTTGTTTTGATACATCCATCTCTGCATTTTGCAAAGCTTTTGTGCTACCACATGGAAAGAGCAAAGCAAGGCTTTTTACCTCCATTCCAGGAAATTCTGCCCTCAAAACTCTCCCTCAAACATTTTGGCATGTCTTCTGACTTTTGAGGTCTCAGCGAGGAACATCTGAATTTCCACCCTGAGCTAGAACAATATCCCCCCTACTTCTATGTTTCCCCAGCAGTGAGTAATGTTTACTTCCCTGAGGTGCACTGGAGCTGATTAGAGTCTCACCAGACAGCACTGCTGTGCTTGCCCCCACAAAGAGGAAAAATCTGTGCCGTCACCAACCTACATAGACTCATCCCAATGTCTTTTGAGTCCCAGTGTGCTGAGTCAATGTTGGTGCCATTCCAGCCACTGCCTCTGTCTCTTGGGCATGCCACAATCTTGGAGGCAAGAATTTCACAGGACACCCTCCAGGACCAGTGCTATACCCAGTGTGGTCCAGCTAATTCCTTCCCACAGCTGTCAGTCCAGGAGTTCTCGGAGCTTACAAATGGTTTTCCCAGGACACACATGATTTCCAGCAAGCCTAATTACTTTTGGGCTGATGCAAGAAATACAGAATGGAGAAAAATATCAACAAAAAAGGAGCAAACTGTACATATTAGCCTACCTTTGTGCCCTTGTGGCCAAGCAATCTTAAATTTAGATTAGAGGCTTTTAAATAGTCCCTCTGTATTCCTCTCCCTTTTTGCTCCTGAAAGTGCTCTTTCCCTCTTCTTCCAGCAGCTGTTTTTCAGCTCCCAGTCTTTCCTCATTTTTTTACATGACTAAAAGAGAGCCCTTCCTGGATTGTCATTAGTCTCCTTGTCAGGAGCCTCCCAGATCAGACCTGTCAGATGTTCCAAATCTATCACCACCTCATCCACAACTTACTTGTTACCCTGCCGAGTTTCAGATTGGAATAATTAGTTTGCCTTGAGCCATTGCCAATTATTTTGCTGCTGTATGATTAAATGGACTGTAATTGAATAGCTGATCACCAGGATTTAATGACCCTCCACTGTTATATCTAGCCAAGTCAAACTTTTTTTTTTTCCTTTCTGTCACCTCCCAGGGGACCTCAGCTCAGTCTGGAGGCAAAAGGTCACAGCCCTGCACAACAATGAGAACAGAATTTGCAATGCCATATAGAATAACACAGAGACTCCTTAATATCAAACAGAGTTTATTAGCAGAGTGGTTAACAGGTTGCTTTGCATGCACACACACAAATAAGGAAAGTGAAAAATGGGCTTAATTACAAGAACTATGTCTTCTTTCCTAATTAAGAAAACTCTCTTATTTGGTATACAAGCCAGGTGCACCAAAGCATACTCTTAAAGTTATATGCTCAAGAAAATGGATTCTTCATCTATGACTAAGATTCTTGTCAGAAATTAATGTTTGCTTCCCCAAATCCATCTCCCAGCACACAGACATTTGTAATCTAGTTGTAAGTTACCACCTCACTAAAAGAGAGGCATAGTCTCTTTTTACTATGTCTATGCTAGGTTTTGTTTCATGGTATGTGACTCATCTGTTGAAACTGTAGTAAAATGAAAGAAATTTGTTTGAATCTTGGACTGAAACATTGTGGGCAATCAATCTATAGTCTGGACGAGCACATTTGAGCACATCAGTGAAAGGATATCAATGGTTAAGTGTTTTGTCCAGAAAAGAAATCACAATGTGTGTATCTATCTATCTGTCTGTCTGTCTGTCTGTCTGTCTATCTATCTATCTATCTATCTATCTATCTATCTATCTATCTATCTATCTATCTATCTATAGTACAATCTATATTATCTATGTTATGTTATATATGTTATATAATCAATGCTATGTAAAGCTCTCATCAAATGTTTGTTTGCTGGTGATCAGCAACAGCATTGATGTGACTTTTGCAGCTGGAAGTACATGCACAGTTCTGATCTGAAATTAAACTAATCACATACACACAAAGCAGTACCTCCTACATCCCCTGACATAGCAAACAGACAAGAAATGATTCATCAAACCAAGGTTCTTCTTCTGAGAAAAGCATTGATAGCCTTCTGTGTTCAGATTAATGAAGAAAAAGATGCTACCATTCGTTCACATTCCTCTGGCATCTGCAATATGTGGGTACTGCCCACACATGACCTGCATGTTCCTTGTCCTGAAACATCCCCAGAAGGCTTTGGGTGCCCTTCCTCCACTGAACCCCTCTTCTCCAAGCTCCTCTTTTACAACCAGGATGGAATGCTTAGTGCCTGGACAGGGCCAGCTGGCACAATCTGGTGGCACACATTGGTTCAGTGAGGGAGAAGCTGGCACCTATGCCAGGGACCTGGGGGCTGTGCTGTGCCAGCTCCCTGCGCTGTGTCATGTCTAACCACAGGGAGACAATCCCTGAGCATAAGAGCAGTGGAAGAGCCTTTGGGTGCAAAGCACAGGCTGGCAGTGGGGTGCACCCTGGCCAGCAGTGGGCAGAGATCCTTGAACTGGGGTAGGTTTAGCCTCAGAGATGCTGGGTCTTTGAAATCAGAATGATACTCTAGCTGTCTGGAGATGTGGGACAGGTTGGAAGAGGAGGCCAAAATAGGCAGGACATGCAGGAGGAGTAGCCTGTCCCAGTACACACCTGAGCTGGCCTTGCCAAAAACTGATGCTTCAGAGAAACCCAGCTCTAGAGACCTGCGTGACAGTTGAAAGGACAGATTTTTCATGATGATTACACTGTGAAAGTGCTCGATCATTGAGATAAGCCCAAGACGGACATTTTCAAGTCATTACTGACTTTTGTTTGTTCATAAGTGGCTTTGCCAGTATTGACAGGAGTGTTTCTGGACTTCGGGTTTTTCTCAAAGCTTCAGGATAAAATACTAAGAAGAAAAACAATATCTACTAAAAAAACCCCTCACGGTCAAAGCAAACATTTAAAAACACCAGATCTGATTTAACCAATATTCAATCCTACTGTCGTTGAAGAGAAACCATGTAGGTAAGGGAGTGTTAAAATGAGGTGTAATGGGTGTATTTACAGACAAGTCATGCAACGAGCAAAACAAACCCCAACTCCTATTGTGTTTCCCTGCATGAAGGCTCCAATATCCAGTGGGATAAGGCTTGGAGCTGGAGAGGTATTGTCACTGCTCCTGTCTTCTGTATCAACCCAGATATTTTCAGAGATACTATGGGAAAGCTGTTGTCAAGTTTAGATGCAATCTGCAACCAGTTTCAGAGGTCATACACACTGTTTTCACAGAAGCTAAATCCTAGCAAGACCTAGTTAAAGCAAGTCCACTACATCTGCAGGTACTGCTGTGTAGGTGCACTAATTAATTTTTTCTATTTATAATTATTCAGGTGCAGATACAACCATGTCTGGATTTAATGTAATCGCTAGGAAAACCTGGGTGGAAATCAGAAACTCTTGTTTTGCTCCTTCAGAAGTTGATTGTGTGGACATCCATCTGTGCAAAAGAAATGCGACTCCCTCTTGCAGACAGCAGATAAATATCATGTCAGGCCTCCTCTGCTGCAGAATCCCTGGCTGATCCTGTTATCTCCCTTTCATTGTTATTCTCACTGGCAGCAGGAGCCCCTCAGCAGTCCTTATATTCGGCCCTAAGTGGGAGGTAGTGTGAGAGGCACTCAGCCACAGCACCCCCAGGCATATCCTCATCTCTGTTTCACCAGGAACCAGCACTGGGAACCTGAACACAACACTTCATTTGTGGTCTGCTGGCTTCTTCTCCACATTTTTTGTTTCTCTTGTCTATTCAGCCTGTAATCTTTTCAAAGGCTGGGGCTGTCTCTGGCTGTCTAGACACACAGGACCTATTACAATGGGACATTGATTTCTGATGGGGTCTCCATCTGCTTACTGTATTGTAATGATTGCTGCAAACTTTAAAAGAGCTACATTTCAGCATCAGGGTTCAGCAATAATAAAAACATTTTGAATTTATTGCAAATATAAATAATGCCTTACACTAATGAATAGAGAAATAAACTGTTTCAAAATCACAGAAGTTTGTAGGTTAAAGGTGGATTATGTGGCTTTCATGCTTGGATAATGATGTATGCTCTTGCTTTCTTTCTCTGCTGTCTGCTGAAGCCAACTGAAATGTCTGACAAGTTGCTTAGTTTTTCTATGCACTATCTCTAATATTTACTGTGATTTCTTAGCACTTTTTCGTTGCTATTCTTATCACTACAGCCTCTGAATGTCTCAATATAGCTCAAGAATTTACTCATAGTACATAAATGTTATTGTACCCATTTTAGAATGAAATATAAAGGCATGAAGTGATGCATGGACATGTAAAAAATTATCTTCTAGGAAGAGAAATCCAGAGGCTCTGTCTAATGCTTTAATCGTGAGTCTAGCCTTTCTGCAATACAGGATTTTATTGCAAGGTCTCAGGGAAATCTCTCCTTGACACATGAAGAATAAGAAGCATGATTCCTGCCAAGATTTTTTTTCTGAGCTGATAAAACCATGGCCATGTCAAAACAGTTCTCAGAATTGCACCTTTTGTCTGATTTTCACATCCTTTGCCTCTGCTTATGTAGACAATGAGAAGATTCTGGGGAGTTGCAGCTTCCTTTAGAAATATTCTTGTATCCCCCACTGATGTGACCACCTAGGAGGGCAAAGGAGAGGCACAGGACAGTGAGAATGCTTGGCACAGGGTGGATTAGCAGCAAGAGATAGCCCTCTGTCTCATTACAGGGTAACAGCTGCAATACCGTCACAGAGAAGACAGAAATAATGTGTTTGTGGCCAATTGTTCAGCCTTGGCAAGTGACCCTGGAGATTCAGTGTTAGCAGCTATTGATACCAAGAGCAACGGTCTCTTCCTGCTTTTGTAAGAGCACACTTTGGATTACCCAGGGTGCTCTGCAATTTTGCTTTTGAAACATGCCCAACTCACCAGTTATCCCAACCTAGAGTGGGGGAGGAAAAAAACAAACAAAAAACCCCAAACCAGCAAAGACTGCTATGCAAACCAGCATTTGAATAGCCAGCAGCCAATTTGCCAGTACAACAATTCTGCATTGAGCTGATTCCTAGATATGAATATCCCTTTCAGGGAGAGCTTCCCAAATGAGGGAAATCCAGAAGCTGGCTTTTGCAAGTGAAATTCCCTGGGAATTCAGCATACGGCTTTGCCTGGCAATGCTCCCACCGAAGAACCAACAAAAAGCAACTGGCTCTAATCCTTCTCCTTATGTATTTTGGCAGCTTTCTTCCATTTAAAAAGAAAATAAAAATAAAAGTCCGCCTTGCTCCCACATTGGAAGAAGTCCAAGATACACACATTGGGAGTACAGGAACTGGCATTTAAGGTCCTCCTGACACTTTTTATGCTGGGTCTTTGATCACACAGAAAAAGGCAGTTTATTTTTGCCTTTTATGGTCTTAAAACAAAAGGTTGGTCTTGAAAGCTTTGTGCAGTACAATTTGGTGTTCAGCTTTCCTGATAAAACTGTTCTAAATAGTGCCATAAAGCAACAAGCCCCCCCAGTAATCCTTCTTAGGCCTCCCCTATGCCACCTCTGAACCATGAATTTTGGGAAGATTAAAATAAATGTGAGATCAAAAGTGGGCATTTCTTTTAGTTTTGCCATTTGTGTGACCATTCAGTGGCCTTTCTAAGCTAATTTTTTTAAAGCAGTGACTGTTTGGGAGTTCAAGACTAAACTAAGATACAAACACACATGCTTTTATAGCCATAAGTGCTATTGCTTTTCAGATAAGATGAGATCTGAGATAAAGTCATGGGGAAGATTCAGTGTGAGATGATGGCAAAAAGCCATTTGTGGAACTTCTGCTGCCCTTCAGGCATGCTGCCTGCAGACAGGCACATCAGAAAGTCTGATCCAAGATTTTTTTTATAAACTCTGCTTCTGTGTCCAGATCCGCTCTAAGTGATGTGTTTTCTCTATCAGGCATTTAGTCATGGAGAGTATTAGCTCCTACTATTTGCAGAGGACTTCTGTTCACTGCAACACTTTGACCTTTATATGGAACAAAAACAACACATTGCAGTTGTCCAAATGATTTATAGTGAAGATGTTATGAATTGACATTTAAAATAGGTATTGTTCTCATGTAGCAAACATCAGGCCTTGCGTTTCATCAGATAACACATCTCAATTTGACTGTGAGGGAAAAGTCACATCTCACCAATACAAAATAATCGTGTACATCCCAGGGGTGATTTGAGAAACAGTTAGGAGAGGGCAGAATTTCTAAACTGGAAAATAAAAACTATCTTCTTCTACCCAGACAAACCTAGAAAAGCAAATCTAAGAGGGTCAGTTTAAAAGATCAGATCCTCAGATGTTGGGAGGTCTTAGAAACAGTGGAAAATCTGATTCACACCTACAGAGTGCCTATTGAGTGTGGAATTTCAAACTGGATTATATCAAATTAAAACTAGAAATCACTGAAGAGAGAGGTGTGCGCTACCAGGTATACTAGACAAGAATCAGCAGAGCAAAATTCAGTGCTCCTTTTAAACAGAATCTGACAGCACATGAGGTCTGAGATCCTGTCTAGCAGATTTTAATACTCAGACAGGAAAGGCTAAACTGGATAGATTATCTATGGTGTTCTCTGCCAGCATCTCTGGCTGGGTTGTGATGGTTTTCCATGCTGGTGCATCCTCACTGATGGTGCTGGCTTTGGTTAAGTAGCCCAGGAGATGGAAGAGGCCCACAACTACGTTGCTATGTTGTTGTAAGGGATGTGATTTTTATCAGAAGAAGGGCATTTGGGCAGGTGTGATTAAAAAAAAGAAGTGTAACTGATAGAGGTAACAAATCTAAACTTGCATGAGGACATTTTCTCAACATATTGCTGTGAAAATCAGTGAGCAAAGGCTTGGAGCAGTCCATGGGCAGGAGTGGAAGATGCTCTCCTCCTCTCCAATGTGATCCAGTGCTGACCAAACTGGGGGATGGCATAACTGCCATGGGGGACACCTGGCCATGGAGAACCTCCAGGGTCGCCTGTGACCAAGCTCACATGGCCAAAGCCACCACACTCAGCATCCTGCTCCTCCCAGCTGCCCAGAGCTCTGCTTTAGTCCACAGGGAATGGATAAACAGACACCTGCTTTTCTATCTGTAGCTCCATAGCCACTATTGACCAGTTTCACTGAGGTGACCAACACTCAAATTCCTTCTCCTGGATCCTATTCTTGTGTAGTAATTAAAATGTGTGTTTTGTTTCCCCTGACTTAAACTATAACAAGAGGACAAAGGCTATCTGCAGTATAGCAGAGGCCGGAGTTCGTGTCACTGTTTTGCCTGACAGCAACATTTTACAGCTCTTGGATCCCACCATGAAGTAATTTTGCTGTTCATTTGCCTGATCATAGAAGCAGATGTGAGTGTTGAAAATGGCAGGAGGTAGGGACTGTTCTGGGGTTCACCAGTATCTCAAAGGACAGTGGATTAATAAGTCCAACCACAGCAACACCCTACTCTGTTTCAGCTAATTATCAGGAAAGCACAAGCAAAGCCTGCAGGCTGCATAAAGCTGAGCTGGAAGACAGGAATAGAATGGGACACAGCACATCCCTGCAGGTAAGCCCTGTCCTGGATGACAGACCTGGTGTGGTGTGGGGAAACGACTGTGGAAGGGCAGTCTGGGGTGGTGCTCTCACAGCCAATGAAGAGCTGCCCCAGCACAAAACAAGGCTTCCTACCACTTGAAATTCTTGACAGCATCCCTAATTTGCACTGTACATGCAGGCTTCCTTTGTGGTTTCCTCTTCCCTAGCACAGAAAGGACATTGACCTATTGGAGCAAGTCCAAAGGAGGCCACCAAGGTGATTAGAGGGATAGAGCACCTCTCCTACAAGGGAAGGATGAGACAGCTGAAGCTGAGCCCACAGTACCTGAAGGGAGCCCACAGGAAAGATGGAGAGGGATTTTTTAGCAAGAGCATGTAGTGACAGGACAAGGGAGAATGGCTTTAAACTGAAAGAGAGGAGGTTTAGATCAGATATTAGGAAGAAATTCTTCCCTGTGAGGGTAGTGAGGCCCTGGCACAGGTTGCCCAGTGGCTGTCCCATCCCTGGAAGTGTTAAAGGCCAGGTTGGATGGGGCTTGGAGGAACCTGAGCTAGTGGAAGGTGTCACTGCCCATGGCAGAGGTTGGAACAAGATGATCTGTAAGATCCTTTCTAACCCAAACCATTCTCTGATTCTGTGATTCCTCAGCAAGGTTTTTTTTTGTTCTTCTGACCTACTGTAATAAAACTTGCTGAAATTCCAGAGTCCCAGATCTGTGAAGGCCTGAAGCCTTAGAAAGTCCACAGATCACTGCTAAAAGAGCAGTGGATCTTGTTAGGCTGTTGAGGGTTGGGTACAGCTCAACTTCTTGTCCTCTAGGGCAGGGAGCTCTTCTTAAGAGGTAGCATTGGATCAAGCAGGAGTTATTCTTTCATTCTCCCCTTGGGAATAGTAAACAAATCAACAGTGTTCAGGGCATGAGACAGCAGGTCTGTTTATATTCCAGCAGGTGTCTGGGTGAGCAAAAAGAAAAAAATAACAAAAAATCAGAGAGCAAAAACCCAATGATATCTTAAACCTGGTTCAGCCTGGATCTTTGATCATGCTGTGCACTTTGGAAAGGGAAGAATTCTCAACCTGAAAAGAAAAAAAGTATCCGCTTTTACTCAGTGTTGCTGGTTTTCTAAAGAGCAGGCTGTTTTCAAGGGAATTTTTTCATGGGTTTTTAAGGTGATACTGGACATGGCACTGAGTGCCATGATCTAGTAATCAAAGTGGAGTTGGATTGAGTGTTGGACTTGATGATCTCGGAGGTCTCTTCCAACCCAACTGGTTCTGTGATTCTATGAATTCTAATATCAAATGTGCTGACTTCTCTGAGTGCTATATAGTTCTTTTGGGGTTTTATATAATAAAATATTTTTAACAAAACAGCCTTGGTGGGAAAGCATGTTCTGAGATCCGATTCTGTCCTTCCTCTTTGGACTGTGCTGGTTTTCATCCTCTGTAGCATCCGGAAATGTACTGAAATTTTGGGTTCACCATACAGCAAGTGCAGATCCAACTGCACAGCTGTTTCAGTGACTGACTTGAAACAAACTCTGTTTTCACTTCTGCAGTTGCAAATCTGGAAGTTGTATCTGTCTGGCAAAATGTGGTTGCAGCTGAAGCTGAATAGATTGTTGGTATTACTTCCTAACCACATGTCGGTGGTAATAGAATCATATTTCACAATATTTGTCAAAGTAACACTTTCAGCAGAACTCTTCATGGGCATCAGAAATTGTCTGTTTAGAGCAAAAACAGTTCTTGAGCAGTACCCAGTGGTGAAGATTCAGCTGCTTTTGCAAGTACAAAACAGCTATGAGGGGAGTCAATAGGCTCTGCAGGGCATTAGTGCACTGCTTAGTGTGCAGTACCCAGGCAGCAAAACTCAAGATCTGCAATTTCTCCTCTAGTTCCTTGCACTGTTCTTGCCTGACACTTGTCTCTTATTCACAAACTGTTTGTCTGGACTCTCCCCCTTTCCATCCTTCCTGGGTGGGTGTTGAGGTGCTGCTCGTTTTCAGTCTCTTGCTACTAAACGTTTTCTGGCTCTGTGGGAAGGGGCAGCAAAGGGGGGGCCTTTGTCTCAGCTGACACTGTTCGCTGCCCAGCGCCTTTATTGGCAGGCAAAGCTAAAACCCTGACTGAGAACAGAGCAGCAGAGGTGCAGACACATGCTCTGATCTCCTTCTCCTGTATTGTGGGAGGTGAAATCCTGTAGACAAACTGAATTTCAGCCCTTTCACTTATGAAGTAATTCTCAGACACACAAAGAGGACGTTAATCAACACAACAATGCCTGGGTTCATCTGCCAGAACTCCCAAGACAGGGAATTAAGATGAATTTCCATTTACTCAGTGATGCAGTGGGCCAAAGCTACCAGTTCCCAAAGGGTCACAAGTTGCCATGCTCTGTGTTGGTGGTCTGTTTGGATGCTTTTACCTGCAGTAAATACAAGGTAACACAAAATACTGTATGTCAGGAGAAAAGTAAGCAATTTCATTTGCTGCAAAATGCCTTGTAAAAAGCACACATACTGACAGCTGGTGCAGAGCAGCAGATGTGTGATACTGATTGTATGACCAGTGCTGACATTCTCTTTGTGCTGGTTTTGGCTGAGGCAGAGTTCATTTTCTTCATGGTAGGTGGTATAGGGCTGTGTTTTGTATTTGTCCTATGACCAGTGTTGATAACATGGGGACTTTTTTTTTATTGCCAAGCAGGGTTTGTACATTAAGGCCTTTTCTGCTCCCTGAGTGTGAGAGGGCTGGAGGTGCACAAGGAGTTGGGAGGGGACACGGCTTGGACAACTGATCCCAGCTGACCAAAGAGATATTCCACACCATATAGCATTGGACAGCATACAGAGCCTGGGAGAGAAGAAAGGAAAGGATGTTTGGAGTGATGGTGTTCGTCTTCCCAAGTCTCCATTAACACATGATGGAACTCCTCTTTCCTAGGGATGGCTGAACATCTGCCTGCCCATGGGAAGCACTGAATATAGGCTTTGCTTTGCTTTGCTTTGCTGATGTGTCCAGCTTTTGCTTTCCTTGTTAAACTGTCTTTATCTCAACCCATGATTTTTTTCACTTTTACGTTCCCAATCTTCTCTCTGATCCCACTGGTGGGAGAGTGAGCAAGGTATAAGGCTATATGGTATTTACCCAGTGGCAGTCACTTCTGGCACCCAACATGGGCATGAAGGGTTTGAGATAACAACAGATTTGATTGGAATGTGCCTTTTAGAATTGCCACTGGGTTTCGTCTGCTATGCAGTGCAGTTGGTTTACCATTAAAGAAAGACATCTCCTGTTTTAGAGAGCTTCAGTTCTTGAAGGTCTGGATAAAGATGGAGTACAAGAGAGTTGCTCACCATCCAGGTGGGCCCCTATTCTATCAGATGTGTGATTCCTGCTTGCTTTTCTTCCTGGAAGACAAGAGGGAATCTTGTACACTATTTCTCTAGAAAGAGAACTATAAGGAATAGAAATATAAATGTTGTGACACACAGAGTCCTCTTTCCCCACCTCAGAAACACAGAGAACCTGTGCTTTGCACCCTGGTAATTGTGATGTTTTAAAGTCAAAACTGAACCTGCCAGACCTCAGATATTTGGACTCTTCACCCCTTAGTCATGAACATGTGGATGTTCATGAATCAGCATAGGATCACAACTCCCCTTTGCTTTTCTTATGTGTTACTTTTTTTCCACAAAATGCTACTCAGTTCTCAAGTTGAAGTAATAATTGTTATGTCTGGTAGAGGCACACTCAGTGTGAAAATTCCTGGATGTGTCTTACTCAACTGCTATAGTTTTTGTGGGAATTTTACTCAAAGCAGGAGCAGAGCCCCAGCCACTGCTGCTAAAGGAGGAGAGAGCAGCTTTCAGCTCTCAACTGATACTTTCAGTCTGTTGTTGGAGCCATTGCAACTTAGTTGCTCAAAACCTGATGAAATCTTCACTGTGGAAAGGAATGTCAGAAAAAACTCTGCACTTGTTTTGTGTCACCTCTCATGTAAGTCAGGCTTTGGTTTACCTTTGCTGATAACAATCAGCTGGACTTTCCCACCATCAAAATAAAGCAGAGGCACTCCCTAAGCCATTCCCATCTTTATAGGCTGGAACAAATGTCCTGGGATATGCTTACAACCCTAGATCCAAGTGTGGTGATGTTGTTATGTGCTAGATGCCCTTGGCTTATTTTAGGTAGGAGACTCATTCATAGGATGTACAGTGCTCCAAGAGAATTCATTCTCACCCCTCGCCCTGCACCTCCTTCTGATGTTTAGCCATGCCATATTTGCTGTGGATTTCTTCATTTCAGTGGCTGTAAAAGGGAAGCAGCTGAGTGCAGCAGTGACATGATTTACGCTCTGTACAAGGGT
>JAWWEV010000095.1:6362989-6391406 GCA_035583235.1 Hafferia zeledoni
AACTGAGGATGTCTTAACCATCTCTTCACTGCCAGAATAATCTCTTCATCTTTGTAGATCTGCCTTTTATTGGGATTGCAGCCCGGGTGGGTGTCAGGGAACTCCTCAGTAAGTTGCAGTTCTCTGCAACTTCAGTGAAGCTGCACTTCACTGTGGTGCTCAGAAGCTTAAGGATTTGGCTTCTTTCCTGCAGCCCAATCCAATATGACTAACTGGGAAGGACAGAGCTCTGCACCAGAGCCTTATTATATGTTTGAGTAGCCACAGAGCTACTACCTGAGACCAGCTGACAGTTGCCACACCAATATCTGGTAAGAGACAACTCTGGCACACAGACCTTCACAGCCTGGGTCAGCACAGCTGGCCTAAGGAGGAAGCAGCTTGCCCAAAGTCACGTGGAGGAGGCCACATCACCTCTGCAGGCCCGTGCTGCCCTGTCAGGACACCTCTCTGAATTCCAGACGTGAATCCTCTAAACTCGCCTCTGTTGTTTTTTGCTGCAGTGCAGCTCCAGGGCCTGGCCTCCTGTTTGTTTTTCTTTTTTTCCTGTGGAAATTCCTGAAAGTCTTCCGGGAGGTTAGAAAAATGTTATCCTGCAGAACTGCCAGCATACCAGGTAGAGAAAATCTTATGAGATCAAACAGCCCTTGGAGCTTCCTGCCGGCAGCTGCTTCAGAGAGCAGCTTGTAAAACTCAGTGCTGGTGACTGTGAACATGAGCCCTGGTCTTGCTTTGGTCTCAGTCCAACACCAGAATCATCACCTACTCCTAATCCAGACCCAGCCTGAGGTTTGCAGAAGACCCTGTTGTTCTCATCTAACCAGGGTGCGTCAAAATTAACATTTTGGAAGAACTGTTTCCCCTCCTTTTTTTATTTCCCCTTGAAATTAGATTAGTAATTCCCCTGAGGATTTCAGAATGTGAAAACTTGGATCAGTTCTAACACTCACACATCATAATATATTTTGTGTCCTTATTTAGGGCCAAACACTGATCTGTGTGTGCTCAGTTTTCCGACATACCGCTTATTCCTTGGCATAGCTTCCCTGTCTCGCAAGTACCCAGGCAGAGCAGCCTGTGAACCAGAAACTGGCACTCCTGTGGGCAGCAGGATGAAGAGGGGAGGCAAATGTGGTTTTGGGTTTGCCAGTGTTGCAGGTTGCTCAGCAGAGCCAGCCTGCAAGAGAAGGAGCAAATGAGCAAGAGCCAAAATAGAGGCAAGAGCTGCTCTATTCTTTTTTCCCCTGGGGTGAAGGCAGGGAAAAGCAAAGTAAGCTCACAACTCTAACAATCTGCTCCCAGGCAGGGTAATTCAGAGTTGCTTCTTACTACAGGCTATTATCAGCACCTTCCTACACATGTATGTATTTAACACGGATTGGTCCTGAAGGTCATTAATTTTGGTGTTCTCCTGTCTCGTTTGCAAGCAAGCCAAATCCTTACTGGCAGAAATTGTGAGTTCCTCTGGATTCTCCCACTTGATCGCTGGAATTGCTGATGCAGATAAGAAAGAGTAATGCTCATACCACTTATCCCAGGGGGACATTCAGTGAAAAGCTTTCCTCCATATTTGAGGCAGTTCTCATAACCAATTTCCTTTGTTGAATTTAGTCACTTTTCTCATTTCGTTCTTATTCCCTGTGGCATTAAGAACTTGTAATCACATTTTTAAAATAAAAGGGAAAATTTAAAGTGGTGCTGTCCCCTCATTGATACAACATTGCTAGGTTTGAGGCTTTCTCTTTTTGCCTGTTTATTTTACAGGCCTCAAAGAGGAAGCATGTGAGAGTCATCCTCACCTCCTGTGCTGCCAGTTTGATAGAGAGATACACCAGAGGAACAAGTCCTTTCTGCTGCTTTTCCCCTCCTGCTAAGGGGACTCATTGCTGCTGGCCTTTAACACGAGGAAACCTTATTTCCTCCAGCCTGGTGAGCAAATAGAAGAGTCAGAGCATTGGCCTCTTCCTCTCTGCTTCCTGCAACAACATTGTCTTCCTTCTGAGGCCCACAGGTCCACCCCTTGCTCCTGTGAATGAGCCTTTATCACATGTTCAACCCTGCAAATGTCAAGTCTGAGCATTGTTCAAATGGTGTCTCCGTTTCCCCTTGCCCTGCTTTCACCCACCTTTTTGCCTCTGTCCTTCTCCAGATTTGCCTCATTTCCCTTTCCTTTTCCTGCACCAGGCACCTGTTAAACTGGAGAAGAAAAGGAAAAGAAATGTCTTGTAAAATAGGCATGGAGGTGGGTCATAGCTATGAAAAATGCAGTTAAGTAACACAGCAGCACTTTTATGGGGCTTTTCTCTTCCAAGCACTGTGATTTTTCAGCTGGGGTCTAGTCAGGTTATAAATTTGCTATTAGACATGTTCAAAGCAGTGTAAGCAATCAACAAGTTAGCACCACCTAATTTCTTTTCATTGCATCTATTGGGCACCATCTCCTTCTCAGAAAAGCTTTTCTTTTCCCCCCTTTTTTTAAATTTTTTTTTTTTCTGTTTGCTTTTGTTTGTTTTTTTTCAATAACCTTGAACTGCTCTAAAGATTACAGCAGCACTGCATCTGAGCTCTGGCACCCAGTCACATGCACCACCCTGGGGTACAGGGTCAGTGTGGGTCAAGCACCAAATTCTTGCACAGCACCAAGCAAGGCTGACTGGTACGTGAATTGGCAAAGCTCATCCCCCTACCCTACTTGTGAGCCTCCAACTCCTGAGCCTGTAATGCTCAGGCAATTCTTCCCAGCCCCACCTAGCAAGGAAAAGGCTCCTTGTGCAGGCAAGCAGGATGTGTAGGATGGTGTCCTTCCCAAGCCATGAAGCAGCTCCACATTGTCTCTGCATGGCCAGGTCTGGTAGCTCCTTGGTTTGTAGGTGTCCTGCCAAGCACCCCCAGGTGGGAGAGCATCAGTCAACAAGTCCCATGCAGCAAAATTATGATCTCCAACTGCTGTCCATGGCAGGAGGGTGCCCAGTGGATCCTAACTAGGACTATGCCATGTTACACCCTTTTATCTTCTGTCTTTGGTCCCTCACCATAGAAATGGTCTAAACTTGATTCCCAATATTTCCCTGTTTCAATGGATCAAAGCGATTTCTTTCTGTTTGTAGCAGAATTGTAGCAGAATTTTCATCTCTATAAGAAATATCAGAGTTCATCAAGCATTTTTGTTCATCTTTTATGGCTGTTGGGAATTTTGTTGACTTTAAACATATCCAAAGGTGTCTTCTTCAATTTTACCTCTTGTTGGTTGACACTGGTCAAGCCAAGGCAAAAACCAGAAGCTTTATGTTTGAAAAAACTGTATGGTGGAGTGATCAAGAGTGTGGTAAAAATTAATTTACTGGGTTGCCTTTTTTATTCCTATTTAGGAGGGTCTTTCTCTGGTGGGTTTGGCATTTGGCAAACATTCTCTGCCTTGTCTCCTCTTAAATTGAATTAACCCATCCTATCCATTGTTTGAGGTCTGCAAAGCTGGAAGTGTACTTTAATTTTTGGTTGCTCAAACCTTGTCTCCAGCTTGCCTTTAATTAGCAAGACTCTAGAGATGAATATGTTCAGGAAATGGCCACAGACTACAGATCTGGTCCTTTACCTTGTATCTGGTCCTTGTATTTGCACCATCCTGCTCTATCCAGCAGATGTGTCAGGGTTTTCTTCCTAAACGAAAAGCAAAGTGGGTGCTATCTTATTGCCAGTGATTGTCAGATGGGAAGTTGTTAAAGCATTCAGAAAAAAAATTATTAAAAGTATTCCAAAGAAAGAGTTTGAATTCTTTGTTTTGAAGTGGATTATATCCTTGACTTAGTGCAAAGAGCAATAGAAAATTATTTGGTTTGGGATCCTACCCTAGATATTTGCCAAAGGGGATGAGCATCACAACAGTCATGCAGCATGTGCCCAGGGGCAAACAGCTCTGGGGTCAGGGTAACCTGGCAGGTACATTACACACATTAGGCAGCGACCAGTACAACTGACAAAACAGCTAAACTTACATAATGCAGAAGTTATAAGACAAATCCGTCTGTTCTGGAGGGGAAAAAAGAAAAATCCTGTATGAAAGCACAGCTGAAAGGATATTGTATCATTAGGATGTGTCCCATTTAATTGCTGTGTGGGTGGAACAGTCCACTAGCAACCTCCTGAAACAATATCTTGCAATTATTTGGAGCAGGTAAGCTCCTGCCTCTACCCTTTTTCTTTTTCTTTCTTTTTTTTTTTTTCCTTTCCTTTCTTTCTTTTTTTTTTTTCCCCTCAGTGTAAAACGAGGCGAGTTACTTAGCTACAGGGTCTTTTAATTACTCAGCCCTAGGACTGGATCAGTGTGTTCCTGTCTGCCAAACTTTCTTTCGACCCTAAAGACCAGGGACTTTTATTTTTATTGTGTGCCTTACGAGTCCCAGCACTGTGGAACCCTGAGCTGACTTGCGGTTTCAGATGTTGCTGCTACAGAAGTACTGCCATTGGGTTTTGTTTGTTTTTCATCTTTGTGCTTAAACCTTCTGACCCAACTGAAGCAGAGGATAGTTGCATCAGAATAAGGCAGCTATGTTAGGGAAAGATGGGTCACATTAGCACGAGTTGTCAAAGAGGGAGCTTTGAAGTGGGTTTGGGAAAGAAGCCTCAGCCCTGTATCGAATTGGGCAGCAGGAGCTTAAAGGGTAAATTTTTGAAAGAATAAAATGTGGGGTTTATGGTGTCTCTCTCTTTTTTTTTTTTTTTTTTTTTTTTTTCCACTGGTAGAGGGTCTGTTCTGTGAGCTATCACATTTTCCACGGTGTCTCGCTGTATGGAATAAAAACATACCTTTCCCTCCACTTAAACCATAAAAAAGGTTGGCAAACTACAAGTGCAACAAAAACAGAGGAGCAACAGCATGCAGATGAAGAAAGCACTGCACTGCAGTAGGTTGCAAAATCAAAATAGCCCCTTTTGTACCCCGGGAGGACTAAAGAACCAGCTTTCTTCTCCTTTCTCTCCCTTCTGTGCTGTTTTCTTTGTGATGCATATTTTTATGCCTGTGGTTACGAAAAACCCAACAAAATCAAGTCACTGAACAGGCATGCACCAGCAACCCTCATTTCTAAATCTCACATCCCTTAGCCTCTGTTTCTGCTCTAGATATAAAAGTTTTGCTGAGTGAGCTATGAAGGGGAGGCCCTCTGTTCCATCAGCAGTGGGTTTTGCAAGCTGGTGAGGAGCTTTCTGAGGATTTCTTATGTTTGGAATGTGGAATTTCTGGTGGGGTCGTGGGAATGCTAAAGGCTTGTCTAGTCTGAGAAAAAAGGTGTGTTGTGTTGGTGACCTGAAATATATGTGTTCCAACTTGCATCTTTCAATGCACAGAACAGCTACGAGAATATCCTTGTTTTGCTGAGTTCTTTATGCTTAATTGCAATTCCTAAGGTATCAGGGATTCACTTGAAAGTCACTAGATTCAGGAGTTATGTGAATTTATGAGAAATTTCATAGGATCATAGAATCATTTAGGTTGGAAAAAGACCTCTAAGATCAGTGAGTCCAACCATTAACCCACCACTGCCAAACCCACACTAAATCATGTACTCAAGTGCCACATCTACAGGTTTTTTAAACACCTCCAGGGGTGTCAGCTACATTGCTTCCCTGGACAGCCTGTTCTAATGCTAATAACCCTTTCAATGAAGAAATATTTCTTCATATCCAAGCTGAATCTCCCTTGGCACAACATGAGGCCATTTCCTCTTGCTCTGTCCCTTGTTCTCTGGGAGGAGAGCCCGACCTCCACCTGGCTCCAACCTGTTGTCAGGGAGTTGTAGAGAGTGAAAAGGTCTCTCCTGAGCCTCCTTTTCTCCAGGCTAAATATCCCCAGCTCCCTCAGCTGCTCCTCATCATACTTGTGCTCCAGACCCTTCTCCAGCTTCATTCCCTTTGTTGTCATGAGGGACCCAAAACTGCCCCCAGGATTTGAGGAGTGGCCCCAGCAGGCCCAGCACAGGGTCACAGGTCACTGTCCTGGTCCTGCTGCCACTCTGTGGCTGGTGCAGGCCAGGGGCCATTGGCCTTCTTGGCCACCTGGGCACACCTGGGCTCATGTTCAGCTGCTGCCAACCAAAAGCCTCTCAGCACACACTTTAGAAATGCCATAACGCAGAAATGTACCAAGACACCAGGATGATTTTATCTCCCCAGTCACCTGTGAGCTCCTTGTAGACCATGACCTGTCCTCAGGTCACAGCTGCTGGATAAATTGGAGTGGTTAGTGTCTGGTGGAAAAAATACAAAGGGGTCAAGGGACTCACCCTACACCAGCTGTTTACTATTCGTAGTAGACCAGAACACAAGCCAGCACCCAACTCCCTCACTGGTTAGGCTGTATGTAATTTTTAACCTGGTTTTAAAAAAGAAAATTTCAGTCTTCTGCCTGCTTTGCATGACATGCTGAAGCAGAGATGTAATTACTTAACTGGTGGAGCTGTGTTTAGCCCAACACTAGGCAGGCAGCCGTAAGGGCAGCTGAGAAAACTGCTGTAACTCACCCCTGCAGGATGCCAAAACCAGTTCTCTGAATAGCAGTGAAGTTCAGGCAGAGCTGGTGCAAACTCTGAAGATGTTCTTCCAGCCCCTAGTCCAGGAATCAGGGAGCCACAGCTGATCAGGGTCCTTGCAAAGCAGAAGCAGAGAGAAGGCTGGAGTGTTTGCTGTGGCATGAAAAGCAGGAAAAAGAAAGTAAGTTGGCAAGGTGAAAACAGGGTTTTCACTTGCAAGACACCCAAAACAATTCCCTTCTCTGTATGGCAGCTAAATCCTATTTTGGAAGTCATTGTCAGTCCACAGTGGAAAGTCTAGAAGGTGCCAGAGTGGGAGAAAGATTGTACCTGTTGCTGCAACTAGAAGTGATTCAAGATGAACATGACATTAAGTTTCAAATACTTAAGAAGGAGAGGGAGTGAAAGAGAATAAATCTCCCCAAATGGAGGGCTGATGAGTACAAGCTGTGGTGTTGAAGCTTAGACTAGACCTGCAGCAGTGAGGCTCTAGGAGAGGAGGGAGGGCCTCTGTCAGGGCGGGTATTTAAAAGCAGATTAAGCTAAGATCCACTGGGACTGATCTGGACATAGCTGAGCTGTCTTGGGCTTAGAAGGTGGATTTGATGATCTCCTGCTGTCTGTTCTGATAGAGTGGCTTGCCTTTTAGTAAGGGTGATGGCAAGATATGCAACATCTGGGCCATTCTGCATAGGACCAGTCACAAGGCTTAGTCTGGAGGTTGGTGTTAAACACCCTGTTTTCTCCCTCACCAGCCCCTTCTGTTGGATAGTGCTGGATAGGCCACACACTGCATAAAACACTAATGGTTTTGCACTCACAGAGCTGCTTTCTTTTGTTGCCTGGAGACTGGTCATCCTTGAATTCATCCATGAATTCATGGTTCACATCACCACACAAGGGTCTAGCTTTGTGCTGTGCCTGTGGGGTCAAGAGTGTGGCCATCCTCCTGCTCTGAGTGGATGCCAAAAAAAAGAGTAGGACTTAAATGTCTGGTGGTCTTCTCATCCCAGATATATGTACTTTTCCTACAAACACAGTGAATTTGCCCTTTCTTCTATGAACTCAGATGTGTCCTGGGCACAGAGAGCTGGAAAGCCATTTTGCACTCACATAATCCAGGATGCAGTGGCATTTATTCCCTTGGGTTAAAATCTGCTCTCATAAAATGGATCAGTGTCGAAACCACTGGAAGAACTCAGCAAACTGAACATGGCCAAGCTTCTCACCATGTCATTACACTGGTATTCACCAGTGACTCACCAGCAGCATGACAGTGATGGCAACTGCATTAAAGCCCATAGCTTCCATCACACAACAGCACAAATATATTTACCACTGTTATCTTGCAAATAACGTTTGAAATATGTGAGCTCTCTCTAGAGAAGCTGTTACATTACTGCAGGTCTCTGCTGCAAAAAAAAAAAAAAAAAAAATGCACCAAGATTCCCTGCTTTGATATACTGTGCCTATGAAATGGGGATAGTATTGATGACTTCCTTGGAAACTCCTTAACCCCTGAGAAGCCTCTTCAAGATTCATTTCCACAAGTTCTGAAAGGACACAGGAAGGCAGTGGCACTGAGGCTTATCCAATGCTGCTGATACCTTGGGGAAAGGCAAACCTGACTGAAGAGCAGCAGTAAGACTCCTGTGCCAAAATGCAGAAAGTCCTTGATACTGCTGCTCTGTGTTCTGTCTCACAGTCCTTGCTCATTCCAGCTATCACACTTCATCTAGTCAGTTCTGGAGCATGGAGACTGTGTCTCTCTGTTTTTGCCCTGAAAAGACATTTCAGAAACTGCTTGCCAGGACCAAAAATAACAATGAGTGTCCGTCTTTCTCCAGTGAAGGGAATCATGGAGCAGCCAAGTACGTGACACCCTGGTGGATGATAAATTCCAGGGGTTTATGAGCTGCTGCATCTCTACCTGTGAAGTCTTTGAGACCCTAAATGGAGTCTGGTGAGGGACCACTTCCACCCAAGGAAATCTGCAGCCACTACCACCTTCCTCCACAGATTCAGCTGGGTTGGGACCTGGCATTCAGGTCTTACAACTCACTGTACTGAGGCATCTAAACACCTCAAGGGCATGTTTCCCAGGAGGGTGCAATAATGATGTGGGTTGCACCTCCTTCATTGACATTTTGTCAATTAGGATAATAATTCCCTAAACCACTAGCAGTTTCTTTTTTTTTTTTTTTTTTCAGCATTTGGCATAGGTACTGTATTGTTATTAATTAATTATGGATCACAATCCCAACCTGATATAGCATTAATCCATTCTTTATCTTTGCAGTGTCTTTACAGAGAGGGAAAAAATGCAGGCAAAAAGTTGAAGGGTTTGCTTCTTTGTTTATTGTTTGTTTTCTGGAAAGCAAACTAAGCAAAAACCCCACCATTATAAAAAATATTCAGTCTTGCTGGGTCAAATCTGTTTTCGATTATCAAAGTGTCAATTTCAAACTAAAACACCTCATTTTCTACGTAAATTCAAAGAGTTTTCGGTTCTCATTCATACCACTGCAAAGTGTAGAGGGCTTATTTTTGTTTCCTTCAACTATTTCCGAGTAAGCCAAACTTTTCTTCAACACTGCAAGATAAAAAATACCTATTTTCCATGATATCTATCCAGGTCCACTATAACTACAATGTCAGCTGGTTTTTTGCATTTTCATATTTAATGCATTAAGAATATAATGAATAGCAGTCCTAATTCCCTACGGAACTGTGAATTATTTTTGGAGTATAAAATAATTAATTTCCTGTTAATTAATAATAAGCTGGGTTCAGGTGCACATGGCCCCTCTCACCATGCCCTGCAAAGGGTGGCAGCCACCCCAAACCCACTACCCTCTCCTTCCCTGTGGACAGGGAAGCCTTGGAGTGGACACCGCCCATCCTTGCTGCCTGAGCAGAGGTTGGAAAACCCCTTTCTTTTAATAAGGGCTGGGAGAGTGATGCTTTATACCACCAGCACCAAAATTAAAATAGGTAGACTGGGGGCTCCGTAGGCTGTGTCTGTGTGTCTGTGTGTCTGTGTGCAAAAATCAGTGTTGTGCTGCTTCACTCTGCATTTTGCAAGGATAAAAACCCACACTTGCTTACTCATGGAAGTTTCTCCTGGCTTTTGTAAAAGCAACACCACCACACACTGGTGATTGGGATTGTACTGAGACAGCACAACAGCTTGTGCAGTGTTTCACTGTGTTGATAAAATACAGTAGGGAGCAAATACGCCCAAGGGCAGCATCTTCCCCACAGATAAAATCCAGGCAGTTTTGTTCAGGAAGTCAGCAAGTCATTTTCAGGGTGAGCCTGATTCTCAGGTGTAAACCAGTTCCTCCTCCTCATCTCATCCTGGTGCAGAGCAAATGAAACCCTCAGTGACAGTGAGGATTGCATTAGCCTTGAATGAAGAACACACCAAAAGATTTGAGTCTGCTGTGGAGGGTTGACCTTGGCTGGATGCTGGGGGAGGGGGGCACCAAGATGCTCTATCACTCTGCCTCCTCAAGTGGACAGGGGGGGGAAATACAGCAAAAGGATTGGACTGAGATAAGGACAAGGACATATCACACATGAATTACTGCCATGGTCAAAACAGACTTGGCCTGGAGAAATTAATTTAGTTTATTGCCAATCAAGCAGATTAGTATAATGTGAAGTAAGAACAAACCTAAAAACACCTTCATCCCTCTCCTGCTTTCTTTTCAGGCTCAGCTTAGCTCCAGATTTTCTCTAGTTCCTTCTCTCCAGTGACACAAAGGGACAAGAATGGGGCTTATGGTCACTTCATCACACATTTCTCCACCACTCCCTTCTCCTCACGCTCTTTCCCTGCTCCAGTGTGGGTCCCTGTAATGTGAGAGAAATCCTCCATGAACTTCTCCAGTGTGAATCCTTCTCATGTGCTGTAGGTTCTTCATGTAGGTTCTCCCCTACAGGGTTACAGATTCTGCCAGAAAACCCTCTCCAATGTGGGTTCTCCATGGGCTGTAGCTTTTTCAGGGTACATCCACCTGCCCTGGGATGGAGGCTGCTGGTGGATTTCTGCTCCACCATGGACATCCATGCAGTGGGAAAACCTTTATCACCATGATCTTATCTATGTTCTGCAGGGGAATCTCCGCCCCAGTGCCTGGAGCGCCTCCTCCCCCTTTGCTGTCCTTGGTGTCTGCAGCATTCCTTCGCTCACATATTCTCACTCCTCTCTCCCCACGGCTTTTAGGCAGCATTTCTTAGTCTTTCACATACCTGTTACTCCGGAGGTGCTGCTGCCTTCACTGATGGGCTAAACTTTGGCAAGCAGTGTTGTCCACCTTGAAGCCAGCAGGAACTGACTGTCCAAGAAGGGAGCAGCAGAAATTCTCACTCCTCTCCACTTCCCATTACCAAAACCTCACACTTAAGCCAAATACACCTATTCATAATGTTTCCAGTTTGTGTGATACTTCTCTTAAAGTTCTTCCCAAGTATAGCCAGTCTATCTTCTTACTAACACCCTTTGTCAGATGACTCTTGGTAGGTCCTAGGCCTTCTAAATTAAGTCACCTATAGAAAATAGTTCACTTAACCCTTCCCCACAAAAAAACCCCAAACAAACAAAAACACAAAACAAACAAACAAACAAACAAAAACAAAACAAAACAAAAAACCCCCAAACCCCCAAAACCAAAAAACAAACCCAAACAAAAACCACCCAAAAGAAACCAAAAAAAGGAAGAAAAACAAAATTCTAGTCCTATTAATTGCAAAGAGAAAAAGACTAAAAATCAAATATCAGGTGATAATAAAAAGAAACAACCAATCACATGAAGCTAGATATGTTAGCTGATGACCTGCCCCAAAATCTTCAAAGTTCAACTCTGTCATCCTATTTGTCTTCTTCCTGTATTTCCTACATTGCCTACAAATGATTACAAAAAGTAGCAAGTTGTCAAGAGAAAATGGACTCTGGATATCAAGAGGCAGTAAAGGAAAGAGAAGAGTTTGAGAGTTTAAATTTCTGCTTTAGATATGATAATTCAAGATCTCTCACTAAATCAGGACAATTACACCTTTCCCTCTAAAAAGCAGAACCTCCAACTCACAGGCTGATTGAACAGCTTAGGAAAAGACAGATGGTGTTCTCTGCTGTTGCAGTTAATAATAGGCTGTCAAGCCTAAAAACAGTAAACAGCTACAGCATCGAGGCCAGCAGGATTTCTTCTAAACCTCTGGATGCAAAACAAAGTGTGTCGGGACAAGTGCCCTGCTTCCTTTCACTGGGCTGATCCTCAGCTGCTGCCTGCTGTTGTGGCCCCTCTCCCCATGATTCCCATGGAGAGAAGATGTGACCCTTTCACCACTTTACTCCTACTGAGCTTTTTTGGAGCATGAATGCAAAGAAGCTTATCCCTCCAGATCAGGAAAATTGCCTGGTTTTACCTCCATGACTCAGAAAGCCCTTAAGTCACAGATTAGTGTTGTGGCTCAAGACAATGCAGAGGTTGTTTCTGGTGTCCACAGCCCACATGGGTGTGTGGATCTCTCGTTTTACATCGATCATCCTTGACAGCACAGAGCCCACCCTGATATACATAAATGACTTTTTGGTCAGGTGAAGTGCATGTTCAGCTCTTCATACACTGCAAAATCCAGAGGTGTGTTTGAACAGAGTGAAGAGCTAAGGGGAGGGGAATAAACTGTGTATTATTTTTATTTGTCTTCTGGAAATTAGAGATGTATCCCCCAACCATTGCCTGTTTTACCTGTACAGGTTTACCCCTCTCCAGCTGTGTGCTGTATCACACTGGGAACATTGAGTACAGTGGAAAGCACCTTTCTGCCCATGCTTGGAGAACTGAGCTTTGATGAAACATGTAAAACCAATAAACTAGGTTAACAGCACTGAAAATTACTGCTTTAGATTAAAAGGCTTTTCAGAACCGCACACTTCTTGCTCAGGGGTGTAAAAGTGCTTATCTGGTAGTACTGTGACATTGTTTTGGACCTTTATGTAATGCTGACATAAAGACAACACGTGATTTTAATTCTAGGTCTGTCCTGTTCAAACAAATAGTTAGGACATGGGGAAAGATACCCAACTAAAAATAAAAATAGAAAAGGAAACATAAACCCCACTGTAAATTTGAAGAGCTGTGCTGAAGTAAGGCAAGGATGAAACAGCTTTGTCAGAGCAAGCAAGTTCAGGACTTCTTTGAGGCTTCCTCAGATCTAACCACATCACCCTTTCCACACAGGCCATGGGCAAACCTTCCCAACCAGACATCAAAGAGAAAGGATGTGACAGTCTGTTCCACCTCAGCCAAAGGGCCTGCACACAGAGCAGCTTTCCTGCAGAGCAGCTCCCTGTATCTTGCCTGTACTTAAATGCACTTCCCCTCTGCTACGTTTGTATTTCAGTATTTCATTGCTAATTTCTGTTCAAACAGTGGCAAAAGCGGCACGTGAAAAAAAACTTCAAACCAAACCAAACAAGATCCTTAAAAGGGACAAACCTAACATGAATATTAAAAATCTCTGTGTATAAATATTCCTACCTTTTTTAGACAGATTTAAATGGAAAATATTTCAGCTATATGAATGCAAATCTTCTTTTGCCATTGAGATGACAGAACTTTGTCTCCTGTGTACAGGTCAGATTTTCCTCCTCTGATATTTGAAGTTACCACTGTCTCATAACCATCCTGATTAATGCAGTAGCTTACTAGCAAAATTATATCACAGAACCACAGAATAATTAAGGTTAGAAAATATCTCTGAGATCATCTTTGACCGATCACCATCTTTTCAACCAGACCAGAACACCAAGTGCCATGTTCAGTCATTCCTTGGACACCTTCAGGGATGGGAACTGCACCACCTCCTTGGGTGGTGCATTCCAGTCTTTAACAACCCTTTTCATGAAGAAACTCCTCTTGGTGTCCAACCTGATTCTTCCCTGGCACAGCTTGAGGCCATTTCCTTTTGTCCTGTCAGTTGCTCTTTGCCTGAGAGAAGAGACCAATCCCTACCTGGCTACAATCTCCTTCCAGGTAGTTGCAGAGTGTGATAAGGTCTCTCCTGAGCCTCCTTTTCCCCAGTACTGATCTGTTGACTCTCCTGGGCCTGTTTTTAGATCTATACAAGCCAAGAGATGTGCATGTGTCAGTATGATTGGTATGGCTACAGCAGGATTAGAGCTACCCCAGACAGATACAACTCCTGACACAACAGGAGCACCTCACCTCCCACCAAAGCCAGTCAGAATCTCAGCAGGTGGCTTTGGATGCAAGGAAAAGGGAAGCCAACACTTAGATCTGAAAGGAATGATTGCATGTATCAGCATATTAGGGCAGGATTAGCCTTTTTGTGCACATGTGGTCTAAGGCATGCCTGCGAAAACCAGAGAAGAACAATTTTCGAGCACTGCAGAAGGAAAGCAAGCAGACTCAAATATTAGAAATGTCTGTCCACCTCAGTGCTATGGCAAGTCATATGTCCCATCACCAAATGGCAAGAGTAGACTGAAGGCACAGCCAGACACCAATCCCAGACTTAACCTCAGCTCTGCAGGCATGTGGAGTGAGGAGCCTATGCCAGACCTCACCCCAAACACTGATTGCAGAAGCTTTTTGGCCAGGAAAGAGAAATGTCTGATGTTGTACAAAGGCTCCAAAAGAGCCATGTAAATATTTTATTCAAGGAGGCATATACCTTACCTGAGCCAGGAGGTCAGGATTTGGCAGGCAGTAACAACATCTTCCCATGATCTCTCTCTCTGGGATGCTCTGACGTGGTGGGATAGTGGAGAAACTCCATTTCTGTGCTCAAGCAAAGCAGCAGACACACAACAGTCATCCACCAGCAGCATCCAGAGATCCAGAGAAAGTCTGCTTCAAGCCAGGTCTCAAAAGAAGTGAGAGGGCAGAAGTTTTTTGTGCTGTCCCAGTTGGTCTCAGCACTCTCCCCACCACAACAATTTAGTGTGAGAGAAATAATTATACTCTCCAAAATGGGAAGGCAAGGCAAGGCAGAAGACAGGAGGGGAGGAGGAACTATGAACAGTCACACAGGTATATAACACAGCCCCAGTGCTTACCAGCACTTGCCCAGGAACCTTGAGTTTTATGTTGGGGATCACCAGCTGCCAGAGATGGTTCATCTGCACCATTTTCTGTGTCAGAACTGTGTAAGTGCCTGATGAGTGAGAGGTCTTTTTCAAGGCACCAAACTCCTCCAGCTGCTGACTCTGCTATTTGGACATAAAGGAAAATTATGAAAACACTCATCCTGAGGTGATCTCCCTACCTGTGCCCAGGCTTCATTATCCATCTTCATTGGCAGAGGATGACAAAACCTGGAAATTTATTTTGTAAAATGCCCACAGGCTGTTGACTGGTTCATTCAAAGTGATGTTTTTTTCAGTCAATCCAATTATTTACACATGAGTGGCTACTCAAAGAGTTAAACTTCCTGAGATGGATGGGCTTGGTAGGCAGCTTGAAGAAAAGTGTCTTGCCTCTCCAAGAAGTTTTCACAAGATTTTATGGCCCACAGGACAAAAAAGGAGGGAGCATGGACTGACCTGAGGGGTTTAAGTCTAGGATTGAGGGATTGCTTGATTTCTGAAAAGGAAGCTCCCATGCAGATGCCAAGAGCTCTGAGGATGGTGGTGGCACATCACATGGAAATGGCAATGAGGTAAAGCAAGCAATGAAACAAAGGGGGAATGGATTAAAATAAAACAAGACAAAGATTCCCAGTGTCTGAATCCCAAGTTTAACATCTGTGTTATTATTTTGTAAATCCCAGGCAGCAAGCCTTGACCCAGATGGGATTCCTCTTCCCAGTGCCATTTGTACACTGGGACTGAGAGCCTCAGAGAGTAGAGTGGTCCCGGTTCCTCCTCAAGTCCCTGGGCACTGTTCCTGTGGCCTCTGGACTGTGGAGGAGGTCAAGCAGTGGACCCAAGGTCACAGTGGGATGGTGGATGGAGCTGAGCCAGGGTGAGTCAAGGGAAGGCAAAAGCACAGGCGTGGGGCCAGTGTGGGGTGAGAAGGGATGCCAGAGGATGGCTCTGGTGACAAAAACGAGCCATTCCTGCACTGTTGGCACTTCTTGATTCCAGAGATAGGCAGGGAAATTGCTTCAGAAAAGCCTCTCTTCCATATGAGATTTCGTCCTGCCACTTCTCCATGATCCTGTTCTGTGGTAGGATGATCTGCACAGGTTGAAGAGGAAAGGAGGGACAGACAGTACAGCTTCTAAAACAACCAGAGATAAACTGGGGGAGTTCAGTAAGTGCCTTCTAATTTTGGTCCTTTAGAAAAACAGATCCAAAGGATATAAGGAGGAGATTTTTAAAGCTCACGAGTTTCAGCCTAACTTTGTTCTCCCTGAAGCCAGCAGGGATTTTACTCCTGATTACCAATGGGAACAGAATAAAGTCGGGACTGTGCAAACCCCACCTTTACAGAGCAGTATTGTTCCTTTCCTCCAGAGCTGAGCAGAGGCATGTTTCCAATGATCAGCAAGAAAGCCTGCATTTAATGTCAGCCAAAGGGGGGAAAGTGTTGGAAACCTCACAGACACCCTGGGATGTGGCACCGAAACAGGAGGCTGTGCTGAGCCAGGGATGAAAAGATAAACCAGGCAAAGCATCATTCACTCGGACTCTGACAAAGAAAGAGGGAAAGAGGGAATGGGAAGGCTTTGGGAACAAAAGGATGGACTCTGCTCCTACCCAAGCTGAAACAAATGCTGCTGTAGTCCTCGATAACTGAGTGTATCTCCCCTGGAGTAAATCTGGGGAGGACAGGAACACTCACATTTTTTTTTATTTATCACAGGTGATTGTATTTATACAACCTAACAGGTGTATAAATCTGGACAACACAGATCTGAGTGCAGCAAACAAGGAAAGGACAAAATAAAACCCTAGATGTGCCCATTACCACATCAAAAGGATGACATCAGTATGACCAAACTGTATACACTCTGAAACAATAGTGACACTCTGTCTGACTTCACCTCTATTGCTGTAAGGCATCCACAGTCCTACTCCTTGAGATCGTCACTCCAACACTGAACGGTAATTAAAAGATATAAAACCCAGAGAAGAAAATGCAATGCTTGCCTCTTTCTTTTATATTTGTAGTGGTGAATAGACCTCTAGTGGCAACAGCAAAAATATCCAATCAAATAGAAATAACTTTCTTGGGTTAGAAAATACAGTGTAGATAAAAAAAAATCTGAAAAAAGTTTAATATGAGGAACAGGTATCTTGAGTAACCAGACATAAGATTTTTGCATGTGAATAACATCATCATTATCTTTATATGTTATTTATTGTCCAGTGGTCTTGCTGTCCTTGCCATAGCTACTAATAATGTTAGCTGTGAAAAACAGTAAACAGTTTCCTCCTAATAGCTGCAATTAATTCATTATATAATTAATGATATATATTTAATTTTTTTGAGCAGTGTGCAATTGCATCAGTAGATTATCTTCTGTCATTGAAGCCAAAATTTTTACCTTTGAAACAGGAAAGAGTCTGAAACTGTACAGAGGATCAGTAAAGACTCAAGTCATATTCGGAACAGGGGGAGAGCATTGTAAAGTTGCTCAGCTCAAAGGTTTTGTGTGCCTTACCAACTCATATGAATGAAGTGGGGAAAGGTTAAGCCCTCCAACTAGTTCTTCTTGCCTGTTGTTGCATTTATACACAAATTTCTTGTTAGGAATGGGATTGGTCCATGAATTCATCTTGTTTATGGCACTTTGAATACAGGCTGCTTATGTATCCTTCCCAAAAGCAAATCAGAAAATTAAAATCTTAAATCTTAGTAATTTTCAATAAGTTATTGGGTTTCCAAGAGGTTAAGTTAGCTTTGAAAGTGACAGTGAGGCAGCTGAGATTTTCTATTTAAACCTCCAACTGTCAAAAGTCCCCATTTGGTAACTGTAGAAGAAACACAAGTAATAAAACAGTTACAGCACAGGCTTGTGGGGACTCAGAAGGGAAGGCAGAATGAAAGGCAAATATGAGGGAAAGATGGAGAAAGATAACTCAGTGGAAATGTAAATGCAACTATACATGCACACACGTACTCTAAATAAAAGTGTCCATTTGTGCCAATTTGGCTGTATGCCAGGGCATATTGTCTCTCACTAGTACGAATCACAGACTTCTGTTCTGCTTAAAAACAACATTTGAGGGTCAAGTTCCAAACTGCCTCACACCTCTTACCAGTGAAAAGATTGTGCACAGAGCTCTCTGACCCAGAGTGGGTTGGTGTCTTCACAAGTGTCTCCAATTGGTCTCCCCACCCTTCTTGTTAATGACACTGGAGCAGGGGGGAACAAAGGAGGAATCAGGTCCTCAGGGCTTTGTGGACAACCGTGCAGAGCATCTTGGACCACAGGAGAGCCCTGATTACTGTATCTCCGGGTTCTCTCTTTCAAGGTCCCTGCTTGGCTTTCTGCCATCTTCTTCTCTTTGTCTACAAAATATCTGTATGTCAGAGGGTTTAGTTCTGGTACTGACCTCAACAAACAGATCCCTGCCTGAAATAAGAAAATAACAAAAGGATGAGCCCAGTTTACTAAATGAGGTGCTGTGAAGAGTCCTATTGCAGCATGAAAAAGTCTTGAAGGAACTGTAATGAGCATCATGCCGCTGTGCCTCCACAGCAGGATCTGAGTCCCTCATGCCTCTTCACTTTCCTTTCATTTTCATTGGAATGGGGTAGGGGCAATATTCCTTTTTTCAAGCTGAGGAACTGCTGAACTAAACAACCAAACAACTCAGATCAAACACCCATAGATGGAGCACAGAGCTGAGCTGAGGTGTTGGGCTTGCCCTGCTCTACCTGTGCCACCATACTCTCCAAAATTCACCCCACCAGGAGACAGACACACATCAGCCACCTGCTGTAAGCACCTCCACTTGCAGCAGGATTATACAACCACCCACACATCCTCAAACCAGTGAGTGGCTACTGGGCACAGGACTTACATGCTTGAAATGCAGACACAGTCCTGCAGAGTATCCTTTCACAGGAGTGGGGTGCTTTGATGGTGGTGCCTCTGTCCATGCCCAGTAAAGTCCAAGAGCTGGACGTCCTTTGGTGTGGGAATCAACATTTAAAGGGGGCAAGTATCTGGCTCTCCCAGTGCTGTTAGTCCAGTTCATCTGTGTACGCAAGGAGTCTGCCTACACTTTCATTTTAGAGAGGCCAGGCTGACTTTGCACCTAGAAAGAACTAGAACTCTCTCTCCTTACTTTTTTCCTCCTAAGACGATAAATCCAGCCAGTGTATCTTATTGCCCTCTTAAAATTTCCAAATTTTTTTTTGTGTATGTGTGTCTTTTCTGCTGGAAATTAGTATCATACCTGTCATCCCTGCTGGTGTCTTCTCCATATATTATTGTCATCTCCCAGGCAATATTTCAGTGGCAGATCAGGCAGTACTGAAGAACAGGCACTCCAGCTCAGCTCCAGCTGCAGTACATGCATGGATTTCCCTTTTTTTAGCGCCTTTTCACTACTCACACAGCATGAAGGAGTGGGAGTGAAGCATGGCTGCCCCATTCATGGCTCCTGAGGGACAGAGATGTCTCCCTGCAGGTGCAGGACAGCCTGTGAGACAAAGCAAGTATTCCTGCTCCTTGCTGAGGGACATCTGGGCCTAGAGGAGGAGACGTGCTTTCATGGTGTGGCTGGAGGTGTCTGGGGCTCTTCTCTGTCCACCTCTGCACCTCAGTCCAGCTGGGGCAGCTCGCAATGCCTATCTGGTCATATGGCACAAGTTCAAGGACTGGCACTCAGCTGGATTTGGTCAGTTCTTCCCGAGCCTGGATACACATGCTCTGTGTTTGGTTACTGCTCAAGATGTCTCCCTCATTTTTGTGCACGTTTATTTGGTTAACTGCTAGTGGATTGCTGGAAGGGAAATAGTGGCATATTCAGGCTTACCTTCAGGTAAAAACTCCCTCTTTGACCTCAAGGGAGCATCAGCATGTACACAGCTATGCCAGCCAAGGAGCTGCCACACTCTGAAGGCTGCTGCTCTTCTTCACCTTCTTTCTCAGTGTATCACTGTTGATCAAGCAATAGAGTGAGGGAGCCCAGATGGTCCTTAAACAGAGAACGTGGCCTAATCACGCTCTGCCCATGAATAGTGCTCTCCTTCCCTGAATGAACTCGAGGCAGAGGTGTGGGGAAGTGTTCTACAGAGCTGGATTTCACTCTGAGAGCACTTCACAGAGTCAGGTTTTGAGCCCAGACCCAGGTGTCCTAGTACAGAGCTGGCAGCTGCAAGCTTCTCCTTTTACAAAACCAAGAGAATGAAGCAGCCGGATGGAAAGAGCAGAATGAGAACAAGCATTTGTTAATGTCTTTCAAGAAGTTTCTTCATTGGGTAGGTGGTCTCCCAGCAGAATTCCAGGAACTAATTCTCTCCATTCTCACCCTCATGCAAAGTGGGAATGCCACAGTGCTCTGGAAGGCGGTGGGGGTCATATGGGGAAACCCAAGCTCCAGTCAGCTAGAGCAGATTAAAACGTAACTCACTAGGAAATAAGTTTCTTTGGAGGGAGAAAGAAAGATCAAACAATAGGAAGCCTACTTTTGGTCTACTACTGCCTAAACATCACACTGCGATTTCTCATATCAATGTGGTGTCTGTTACCAAAACGCTTTCTGCTCATGTATGTGCTTTTAAAATGCAAGTCTCAGCCAAAAATAAATGTTTATATTCAAGCCTAAAATGTTTTTATTCAAGCCTACTCATGAGGTTTTTTCCCCCACTACTTTTTGTTTTATAAGGGAACAGTAAAAAAAAAAAAAAAAAAAAGCAGCTTTAAAAAATGTCACATGGCCACTAGAACTAAAATAAGATCTATTTTTCACAAAGTTCCATGCTTATTAATCTCTATTATAGATAAGACACTGCAAGTTTCAGCATCTCTTGTCCTCTCCCTATCTCTAACCACACAACTTATTGGCATATGCTAAATACACAGAAGAGCTGGAGATGCAACAGTGATGTAGGAGGATAAGCCTCACTTAATGTTAATGGCAGTTCAGAAACCAAAGCCTTTTACAGTGTTTTTAAATCTTGATTTAAATCTGCAACCACCTGAATAAATGCTATTTGTAAACCTTATGTGACCCTCAATGCTCCAGATATGTGAAATTAGAAAATAACCCCTCCTTTTTCACTATATGCTGTCTGGCAATGTATCTATTACACTGTGCAAAATTGTCAAACATCATTGTGATGTGGGATAAATCCAATAACCCAAATGGGCTTCTGAAGCCTATCCTGGTTTCCAGCTTCTCCAGAGGTGTTAAAAAGAAATAAGGAAAGAGGTTACCAAAATCCTTAGAGGAGACACCCTTTTTTCCTACTTTTTTGCTAATAAAAGTTTACTAAACCCTCTAGTGTTAATAAGCTATTAAAGACCATGTTTGTACTGTAATAATAATTAAAATATCACCAATGGGAATCTGGCCCTGTGTGAACAAATCCTTGTATGACAATTAATGTAGTAGTGAGATTTGCTTCTAGAAACAATTAAGATATAATTGGATGAGTTGATCCAGAAAGCATATGGTTTATTTATAAAGAGGCAGAGGTGGAAAAAGCAGCTACTTTCAACAAATTAGACCACAAGAATAGACTACATTGTTGCACTCTAGTTAATTGAACTCTTTAACATCTATATTTAATTTAGTTTCTATCACAGGGAGAAAATTGCCTAATCATATGATTTCACAGCCTCATTTTCACCTTCACAACTCCTTTATGTGGTCAGATAATGTCACCCTCAAATAGATAGCAAAGAAATCCCCCATTTTCTCCTTGGGGCTTTGTTTCATGGGGTCAGCTTGTCCTGTCTCTGAAATAAGTTAATGCAAGTTAGAGCTCATCACGTGGTGACAGGAATATGGTTTGGCAGCACACAAGGGAGCTGGAGCTGTTGGACGTACCTCAAAAGATGCCTGGGGGACAGCCAGCTACGATATTACACACTAAGCCTTCCTCCTCTTTGCCTGGCCAAAAGTTGTCTCCAAAAAGCTGACAGGAAGAATAGCCTGGGGATTAACCTGCTCTTCTGGGAGAGAACCCATTTCATCTCCTTTGCTATGCTACAGGGAACCCTCCTGACCAAGGGCTGGATTCATAGATTGCCTTCTGCGTGTGGACTGTAAAGTAAGGTGATAATGAAATCCAAAGTTAGATTAATATCTACGTCCATTACGTGTTTCTCTTCTCTATTAAATATTAATCTCAATTACTGAATTAATATTAAATATAATTTTCTTATTTATTACATAGAAGGCAAAGCATTTCCATCTTCCCAGAAGTTTCCAAGATTTAAAAAAAAAAAAAAATTTGCGGGAAAGCTCATCATATGTGCAAATTCTACTGTGAAAACCACAAGAATACAGGTAAGGTGTTCAAGATGCCTTAGATAATTTGTTTCAGGATTGAGTATATCTTGGTAGAAGGGGGAGGAGGTCCAATGAAAACACCTGCAGTTCCAAAGCAGGAAGGTGACCGATGTCCTGTGGAGACAGTACTAAAACATGGCTATGGAGTGAAAAATGCTGGCCTTAAAAACCTCCCAGACTTCTTCCCACTTGTGCTTGGACCTCTTCAACTTAAGAACAGTCCTTGCTTTTGGGCTTGGTAGTTATCCAAAACAGGGCAAGACATTAATACTCTAAGTGCACTCCTGCTCTTGCAAGAGAACCAGGAATCAAACACCCCATATCTGACAGTAAACAAGGGTCTGAAAAGTAAATACAGCATCCTCTGAGAACAAGATGAGCTCGCAACACCTGGAAAAATCTTTATGTCCATGATGGTCAGAAAATACCCAGATTCAAACAAATTCCCTCCTCTTTGGTGTCTTCTCCACAGCAGGAATATAAACCAGCACCATGAGGTGTTGGGTACACACCACTGTACTGGATCTGAGCAGCACCCTCTGCCACAGTCAGCATGGACTGGTTTCTGTCAGCAGTGCATTGGGCTGCAAACTACTAGTAGGTGCAAGCTACACTCAGGCTGTGCTGATTTTGGCTGACTGGTGTCTCCTGATCACTGGCTGGGTGTCAGGAGAGCAGCCAGTGATGGGAACAGAAATGCATTTTGCTGTTGGGCACGTCTGCTACTGCCTGCTGGATTTGAGGCAACTTTCCCCATTGGAAGTAACACGTACTGTCTCAATCCTTAGTACAGACTAAACAAAACTTTGGATTACTGCAAACAAAAGGTGAGACAGAGTCAATTTGTGATTTGTTCTTCCCATATCTTTTAGCCCTTCTTCCAGCTGCACTTGGTACCACGTAAGGAAGTTATGCTAGTTTAGCCATGCTGGCACCAAACATTTTCCCCAAGCAACAACACCACTTACAGCTGCAGTGCTGTTTTCCAGACTGGATTGTTTTAAAGGACAGAAATCTAGCCTTCTACATGCTTTCCAAGGGAGGCTATTTGCAATCCCAAAACAGACAAATTTCAGTGTACACCAAAAATCTGGCTCTTAAAATACACCTGAGTGCATGCAAAATAACCTTAATCGAGTCTGTGTTTGATTGGAAATCAGGGCTTGACTGATATTTAATGAGGAAAAATTCTATAATGAAATATGTACTTTGGAGCTGAATCAGCCACACAACTTCAGATTGGCAGGGTAAGTCGTATTTACAAGTCAGTGCATTCTGTTAAAAAGATGAGATAAAACATAGGTACCACAACTGAAGTAGTTCTGAACTTGAGTAAACTGCCTCAAGTCCTGAAAAAGTTGGAGGTTTCTTATATAACAAAGCAGCAGCTAAACGAATCAGTAATAAATAGGTGTCTAAGCCCATATCTTTGGCTGGTAGAACATGCAGACACATCCATTATCACCTTTTCTCTTTTTATATGAGCCCTTCCACCTCTGGCTGTTGCAATAAGAATGGATTCAAGAATCAGAGGAATTCATAGGAGTGGTGGGGAGCATGGAGCCCTGGCTAATGCATATGAAATACCTGTGGTAACAAATAGTCTTGGGCACTCTGTGTAATTAATTAATGGTGAATGTTACAGGAAGTTTTGGATCACTGTCAAGTAGTAAAATAAATTGAAGGAATAATACTGTTAAAGTTTTGTCCCTTTTTGATGCCGAGTGAGTCACTGTACTCTGGCAGTCTGTGGAATTCACATTCCTGGTTATAGTGCTTGGTGAAGAAGAGATTCCTGATGTCTTTAGCAAGTTTAGTGAGACCCAAAGCCAGCATGAAACCTCAGACCTAAACCAGGTCTGAGTCTGAACTCTGCTCCCTTTCCTTACACACATCTCTGATGTGATGAATGTCTGAAATTGCATTTTCCTGCATGAGGCAAAACTGAGTCTTCTTTGTGTGCTTGCTTTTAGGGAGACATATTTCTGTGAAACAGATTTCTTTGGCATAATAAAAAGTCAATTTGCAACAATATTCAGATAAATACTGTTCACTGGTTTTCATTCAATGCTTTTATTGATTTGAGGGACTTGAAAGTATGTTCATTAATTTGTAGATGGTAAGTGAGGGGGCCCGTGAGCTTTGAAAAACAGGCCGAGAATTCAATCTGATCTTGACAAAATGGGAAATTAACCTGAGAAAAGGATTAGGAAAGTAACTTAATTGCCTCAAAAAAAAAAATTAAAGACAATCAGGCAGGAATAATCAATTGTGCAAATGCAGTGTAAAAACGCCTAGGGGTTATAGCTGGTCACGAATTAAATGTAAGCCAAAAGTGACATAGAAAGTGATGTTTGGATGCAGTAATAGAGGGGTTATGTGTAATACACCTCAAATCATCCCTCTGCTTCTTCACACTGGTTAGACTTTACATGCATTTAACTATTTGGTCATGTTTGGGCATTAAACTTCAGGAAAAATGGAATTCAGTTGCAGTAAATGCAGCGGAGAGCGACAGTGTGAAATCCTGACCTGCAAAGATGGGCTGAAAGCACCTGTGCTTGTCCAGCTCAGAGGACAGCACAGGGAGATATGAAGGCTGTCTCCAGCTGTGTTCCAGGCTGCTCCGAGGAAGAAGGGAATAAACTGCTTACCATTTCCATTGTAGATAGGACACAAAATTTTGTTGTCAATTGCAGGAAAAGGTCGTTAGCTCCGACTTCGGGGAAACAAACATTCAGGCAGCAGGAATAGCTGAGCCCTGGGGCATGTGCATCACACCTCCACCTCTGGAGAGATCGAAGAAGAGATTACACAAACATCCATCTTGGATAACTTGGGCAAGGCTTAACCAGCCTTGGGGCACGGCGATGGAGTAGATGTCTCTCCCAGGTCTGTGTTCTCTGGTTACCTGTTTACAAATTGGCTCTTTAAATAAATAGAGGATTATTTTATACTTCGTTGTGTGAACGGATTAGTGGTGCTCCAATCATCTCCCTCCCTTTTTCTCAGGCCGGTTGTGGATTTGACACCGCAGGTGGCCTGAGAGCAGGGTTTTCCCAGCCTTCTGATCACTGTGAACGTGTCCCTTGTTTGCAGACTGACACAGCTGAGGGTGGTGGTCTCGGAGTGTGAGAGATGCACACCATATGTAAGGTGGAGACATCCTGAAGTCTCCAGGATTCAACTCATGGTGACATTGTTTCTGTTTAATGAGTTGCTCAGTGTCAGCTTAATCCACAACAGAACTGAAAGTAAGGGAAGAGATCTGCTGTGAGGATTCTCAGTTTGCCAGTCTCAGCTGCAATAAGCCAAGCATTCCCAGTCCTGAGTTACCATGTCTCATCAGCTACCAGGTATCTCCGCAAGCCATAGCTGGTCACATGTTTTCCAACTCTGTTTACTCATGAAGAGCTTGAAAACCTCAGGGAGAACACATTTGGAAGGATCACACTCCTCTCAGCCCTTGGGTGATGGAGGTTTACCTGGAAGCAGAACTCTAAATTCCTCCTGTATTTGGTAGATGTTAATTTCTGACTAATGAACCTTTATCCCCCTCCCTAAATCTCACATAATTCAACTCCTATTCCCAGTTCTTATGAATTTAGTATCTGGGAGTTCCCAGCTAGGAAATTAGGGGCTTGGTTGCCAATCGCAGGGAAATCAGTGTGAGATCAACAGTTTGAAGCCCTGTGGATTGTGTTCTTCAAATGGATCATTTCCTCTGTGCTGAGCGTTCAGATGCAAGATCACAAAATCCAATTTAGATAGGAGGGAATTTTGCAGCAGGTCCCTGTGATAGAAGGATCCAGAAACCAGTGCTGAGAGGACAGGAGCAGAGTCAGAAGAAGGAGGGGGTAGGTGGAATTTCTGGTTTTACACACACAGAGAACAAAACAGCAACCAGAAACCCACAAAACCTATGGCTTACCTCAAAGCTGATAACCACTTCTACTACTCCTTTGAGGCATGCACAGACTGTATGGGAGGACAGCAAACCATCACCCAAAGGCATTGCTTCTAATGAAATGACATCTATCCACATCAGTAATTGCGGTGTTTTTAAGGACTTTATTGGATTTGCGGCAATTGTTGGATAGGAAAACTTGCGTTCCATCCATCAGTCTGGGTGGATAAGGACCCACATCTTTAGCTGCACTCCAAAGCCACAATTGTCTATACAGATATGCTTCCCCAAAGCAAAGCTTAGCTGCCTGCCAGCAAAGTCCTTCACTCTAATTTTGGACTAGAGATAGGAGAAGCATTCCCAAAGATGTTGGTGTGGCACTTGGATCAAAATGAATGTTACCAGGGAAAGGACAATGAGGAATTAAACAGGGTTTTTCTCTGTAACTTTTCTTATTTCTCCATATTTCTTTGTCTCAAGTCCTGAAAAGTTGTAGTTAGAATATATTTTGTCTTGGTTTAGTTTAGTTTATTTTCTTTAAGAAGAATATAGGCAGGGGAAAAAGCCTCCAAACTACTAGTCCAGAAAGCTCAGCAAACTTTCTGGTTTGGGATTTTCTTCAGAAAAAAAGCTTTGTAGGAAACCACCTTTTCAGTTGAGAAAAGCATGCAACAAGTCCTTTTTGCCCTTCAAATACAGCATTTCTCTTGGTCAAGTGTTGTCACATTTAAAGCAACTATCTAGAACAACCACAAAAGTGTTAGTTTTCCCTTGAGAGTTCCAAAGTTTTGAAGTTCTTTTTACACCACATGTGATATGACCACTATTAGTTCATTTCTCTGGCAACAGCACCTAGCAACCCCAATCATTTTGGCAGATGTTATGCAAACATATAGGTCCATTTACACTGTTCTGCATGTCAGCCTCTGAGCTCTTCCTTTATTGTTGGGACTTATTTGCATAGCTGGTGAGTGTTACTATGCTACCTGCCTCTCAGACACCCTTGTCTCAGCCAGATCTCTCTGAGAGCTTCTCTAAGCATCAGCAAGCCAGAACTTGGCTGAATTGCTCTCTTCAAACTGTCACATTCCCTGAGACAGTTTTTTGTTGGTTTGGCTTTTTTCCCCCTTGCCTCTGGGCTGCCCCTTTTCAAAACTGGAGGCACCAATGCAGATAGATCAGAAGAGTTCAGTTCTTTCTAAGCACTTGCCCATCAGTATGTCCTTTATATTCCTCTCACTTTTAGAAACCATTCTCAGGGCTTTGTTTGCTTTTCAACTGCTGCCAAACATTGTCCAGATGGTCTTAATGTCACATCACTGTAGGTCTTTTATTTTCTAGTCTGTGCTCTGTTTTGTCCTTCTTTCTAAGCCAATGTCTCCAAGACTATTTTTGGCCCCTTACTTCATTTCCCCTCCCTTCTGTCCATCAAACTGGGTGAGTCACACTCATCTGTCCAGGAAACCTCATCTATTACCCCAATTGTTCTGGACTGAAAGGAGGAGAAGAACAGACATCTCCAGATGACATTGCACTACCCCAAAGTAGCTCACCAAAGGTTTAGATACCAAATACCAATTAGTTACTCCACACACACACACACAAGGCTGCCCTAGCAGCACTGACTGCACCTTCAGAAATGCTTTGGAGAGGGAGCATCTTGCCAGGACCCTGCAGTTATCACATGCTACTGTATTTTTTAACAGTACCAGGAGGTCCAATTCTCACCTATACATGCATGCAGAAGGAACCCACGTATGCCAACAGAAATGTCCAAACACAAACATTCAGCTGAGATTGCTCCTCATGCAGAGTAGGGGAAGGAGGATGCACACAATCTTTGTATCCTAAATCCAGAACAAATGGACACATTTCTTTAGCATTTTCTTCACCAACATCATCATTAGAAACCTTAATTTCCCTCCTTCTTATTTTTTCTCCTGTATTACAAGGAAATATCTACTCTAAGTATAAATTCATCGTAATTATCCCTTTTCCATTCCTTCAGTCTCACTCTCAGGGACAAAAATTTTGCTGACCACTTTCTTCCAGATTCTGAGGACAACTTTCCAAGCCTATTGCTTTTGTCACTGTCCTTAGTTTTGATGCTCTCCTGCCTGCTCAGTTTTAAAATGGAATCTTAGCTAAATGTCACATTCCTCCAGAACAGGCAGATCATTCTCTGTAATGCAACCATCAATATCAGCAAACACGAAAGCAAAGAAGTTATTGAAGCCTCAAAGAACAGCTTCTCCTACCCTTCAGAGACAGAGGAGTAGAGGACACTTGTGGGGTTTGGAAACAAGGCAGTGCATGGTGTCACCCTAAACCTGTAGATAGACCCATTTGCAACTCTTAATTTCACACCACTGATTCATGACAAGCGTGGAAAATAGTTCTGATGAAAAAGAAAAAAAAAAAAAAGGAAAAAAAAAGAAAAAAAAGAAAAAGAAAAAAAAGAAAAATAAAAAGAAAAAAAGAAAAAGAAAAAGAAAAAGAAAAAGAAAAAGAAAAAGAAAAAGAAAAAGAAAAAGAAAA
>JAWWEV010000095.1:6404444-6419522 GCA_035583235.1 Hafferia zeledoni
ATTGCTTTACAGGGCTTGCCTGCTAATTATCTCTTGGTTCTTACAGACCAAAACTCCCATTCCTTTTACTGCAGCATCTCTGCTAGAAGTCTTGGGTGACTTTGGTCTAAGTGATTCTGCAAAGACTTGAAGCAACATTTGGCTCAGCAGCTTAATATGGATTCCTTTATTTGCAGAGAAAAGTTAAAATTTCAGTTCAACATTTTCAACGCAAGCTAAATTAATTTGAGGCATTGCTGGTAAATCTCTCTCTCTCTTTAAACACTACTGAGAGCACAACAGAACAGCTGTATAGAGGCACATCTCACTTAGATTTGGAAGTCATGCATGTACTGTTGGCTAGACTGAGCTAAGCTCTTCATTAATAGAAGTGTAAACTCTACAGAGAATTCAAGAATCAAGCTGAGGCGTATTTGCTGTTACACCAAATATTCAGAGGCAAATTATTTGAGAAGAAAAGCATGTCTCTTCTCATTCCAGCAGCTGACATCATTTTTTCCTAAGCATCCTAGCTGAAATGAATCAATTGGAATTCTTGAAAGATTATTTTATGAAAAATGCGTTTTATGAAGAATGCAAGAATAACAGAGTTTATACAAATAAGTTTTAGGAAGCAATTCTTTTTAGGATACTAAAATAGAAAAAAAATAGTTAACAGACAGATATTTTACCTGTCAATTGTTATCAGAAAAACCAGGAGTTCAGTAGAATTTTAAATAGAATTGGTAGCAGAAGTGCTATAACTCATATTACTATTAGACTACATGAATGTGAAAGAGGTAGGACTTCTTCTTCTGTGACTAAAGCTTTCATCAAAATGGATTGAGATGAGACTTGCATTAGGTACATGTTATCACCTTCCTGCTCACCAAGGGATTTTCTGTTTTTCCTTCAGCAGTCAAGACACCAAACTGGAGAGGGAATGGATCTGATCTGGTCAATTCCCACATTCTGCTAGAACAAGATAGATCTCAAATGCAGCAAGAGGAAATCCAATAGTGATACCTGCACACTCCATCTGTTGCTATGCAATGGAGTGCATTGCATGAGAAGTAATTTTTATTTTGCTTATTTTTTGAACCTTATTTTTTTCTAATTTTTTGCCAAGATGACAGAACTTTGCATTGGACTCCTCCAGTTGTAGCAAGCAAGAATACTGGCTCAGTCACAAAAGAAAAGCAAACCCCAAATCCCACCACACTGACACTATTTCGTTGGATGTTTCACTTGATTTGTAGCATATTGTGTGAGTGCCCAAGAAAAGGAATTGTAAGATCCAAGTCAGAATGAATTAAATAGTTTGGGCCAAGATGAAATACACATTGACATCCTCTCCTACATGATAGTGATTTTCTCCATCTTGGAGCCGTTCTGTGCTGACCCCTGTTAATTATGACACCAATTTCATAGAGAAAGTCTGATAAAATTCTCTTTGGTTCTGCTAAGAGATCATAGCCTTAGCTACATTATAGGTCACTGAGCATACATTTAGATGCTCCTTTATTTGCTCATACATTTAGATTTGCTTTTTGGTCAAATATTATTAGACAAAAGACAGACAGAAATGCTGGTCAGAGAAGAGTTGTGAGTCAGTGAGTGTGCCTTTAAAGTAGTTCACACTTCACCAAAAACGTGGGCTTGCTAAAAATCAGAGCCAAGATGGTGAAATCAAGGTTTAGAGAACACCAAAGAAGCAGAAATGGGGAAATGGGCCTGTGAGGGAGATCTGGAGAGCTCCATTTCAGCCTCTTGCCAAAAACCAGGATTACTGCTGACACTAGACCAGTTCAGTCATGGCTTTGTAATCCTGCTGCTTTGGAGCCAGACAGATGGCTTTCTTGGTGGAAAAGCCCTGTGTTATCAAAAAAAAATACTGAAAGGAAGACTTCAGGGTGAGGAAGAGTGGAGACACATGGGCCAGCTTTTACTGAACTGAACATCTGTAACTGTATTTAAATACTTTATCAAAGCCTGGAGACTGACTGTAAGTTCTTGCTGTGTAAGTTCACATAAAGTCTTCTGTGCAGCACCAGTTTCCAAGACAACTGGGCCATGAGTATCAACATTTCACATAGTCCCTTATTACTTCTCAAAAGTGGACTGTCCTCTGGAAACTCTACAGATCCAGATTTATATGTGACCCTGCCATGGTTAGTGTTGGTCCCTGAGTCACAGGGTAATCTCAAATGCCCAGCTCTTCTCCAGGGAGGTTTGCAAGGGAGGGAGAGATGGGTCTGCCTTCCCACAGCAACTCCTGCAAAGGCTTTGCACTGGTGTGAATATGAAGGCAGGATCTTAGCAAGGGGAGCATTCAGGCACTGCACCTCTGGGCCGAAAGAAAATGCCAGCAGTCAGAGAGCAATAACGTGGCAAACATTTACCCAGACCTCACAAGCAAAGAAAGGACAATGAGCCTGGGAACAAAGTGTGTGCAAAACACCACTTGTCCCATGGTACAAATGCTCCCTGTGAAGCCCAGGGCTCTCAGTTGAAAGAATGGGAACCATCCATTGAGGCAGAGCAGTAATGTGAGTAAAGGATCATGTTAGTAATTATTTCCCTCACTTCTTCCCTCTCACTCCTGTGTTGTATTTCAGTTCAGCACAGGAATCTCAACACAGGTGATGCAGTAGCTCAAGGGAACTTACAGGAAACATGGGGTAAGACAATTTACAAGAGTATGGTAGTGACAGGACAACGGGTTCAAATTGAAAGAGAGTATGTTTAGATTAGACATAATGAAAAAATTACTGCGAGGATGGTGAGGCACTGAAAGTGGTTGTTCAGGGAAGTTGTGGATGCCCTATCCCTGGAAGTGTTCAAGGACAGAGCTCTGAACATCTTGGTCTAGTTGGCCAACCCCCACAGCAGAGGGGTTTCAATGACATGATCTTTAAGGTCCCTTCCAACCCAAACCATTCTGTGATTCTATGATTCTATGATCCAGTCACATCCAGCCTGATACCTAAAACTGGGGAGGCTGAGGGTTTTGTTTCAAATGCACACAATCCTGCCACTGAGGTGGATGGAATAATGCAACTGCAATAACCTAGAATTCATCCCAGGGTCTTTCCTTGCATCAGTTATGTAATTCTTATTAGTGACATACCACTGAGCAACCCTTCCCTTTTTAAACTGGTGTAAGTGCAGGTTAACTCTGGGCTAGAACACCCTTAATGTGCAAATTCCTTGTAGGTCTCCTTCCTGAACAAATGTTTCCAAAGATCACTGAAAAAATGTAATGCATAACAGCCTAAAATGCATTATTTTTCCCCTCCCCTCTATAAACACAAGGTAAGGAAATAAGTATTTTAACAGAGAAATATATCTTCTATTTCTCTGGGTTTTGACTCCTAGGGAAAAAGGTAGAAGCATGCAAAGCTATCAGGTGATCAAAGGTTTCATGCTGTTTCACAGCATACACATTCTTCTGGGATCCAATTCAATCAAAAAGCTACTTAAACTGGAAAACAGGATGTGATTAAAACACACCCCCAAAAAAACCTTCTGAAAATGCATTTACAAGTCTCTATTTAGCAAAGAAAGATTCCAAGACAACACCACAAGCATCATTATAAGTTTTCAATGGAGAAAGAGGAAAGCCTCCTGCTCCAGATTACTGGGTGCATATTCAACTCCAATGGAGCAGGGCCTCAGTGCTGGATCTAGTAGGTCATCAGACATCAGGGAATACAATATTGCAGCTCATGATGAGATCAAGTTAGTAATGCAAACACCAGCCTGCCTCCTTCTATTTTGATCTTTCTATACAGTCTGAAAAATTTCTTCATTTCTTTTTGGGTTCAGGAGGAGCCAGCAGACCTTGGCAGTGTGCCCTTGACCTCTAATGGATGGTAGACTGGAGCATATTCCAGGCATTCTATGGGGATCTTATAGACCTTAGACCTGTGTAAGCCAGGCAAGTCACCTTCCATAACCGGTACATAAAAAATTCTCTGTGAAACAGGGGAGGAATGGGTGCAGGAGGGGATAAAGGGCGCTTTGCTCCCTCCCAGAGCTGCCAATCACAGAACCAGTCACTTGTACAGCTGCTCATTAGAGTAGCTAATACAAAACCACACACAGACAAGCACACACTCTTAAAAAGTTTTTATTAATTTTCATTGTTTTTTTTTTTTTTCTTAAAAAAACAAACCCGTCAGTGCAACAGTTCAGTATCCCCTTCCTATCCCCCATCAGTAAGCAGTAATTTTAAAATCAGGAAATACCGAGTGCTGAAGCCAATGGGTTAGCATTTTGCTATTATTTCCTTCTGTCAAACTCTGAAAAAGTCCTCTGTATAAATTAAACAATGAAAAAAATGTTATTTTCAATTCTATGTCATTACAGTCAACAGAATCATAATAATGCACCTAAAATGTGTGTCCACAATATATCAGGTATACATTTTTGGGAAAAGAAAAAAAGGAAAAAAATATGACATTCTAAGCTTGTTAAAAGGATAATGGTCCCATATTTTTTATTACAGGTTAGCAAAACAAAATCCAATGGATTACAATATTTACATGTTATTTGAAAAATTAAGTAGTGATAAAAGCATGTCACAATCATTGTTTCTTTTTTTTTTCCGTTTTTTTTTTTTTTCTTTTTCCTTTTTGGTAACCATTACAAACACCCAATCCAGGTATGGAACTGTTTAAATACATTTGAAATGAGGCCAATTAAAAAACAAATACAGACACAAAATGTGTATTTATATTTGTCCCTCCAATGTGTTTTTCTATGAGGTTCCCTCCCTATTTCAAAAAAACAAAACAAAAAAACCCAACAAAAAATTTAAAAAGAATCCCCCTAACACACAGTTGATGAATCCCCAAAAAAGCAAAACACCATGCTTCTCAAGTAGCACTTATTCCACAAATGCAACATTTTTGCCATCATTTTTACGTGAAGCTCTCCAGGACACAATTTCCTCAAGAGCTTCCTATTTTCCCCCCCTCCCCCTCCCCCAAATTCCCCCCCAAAACAAAAGAAACAAACGAAGACACATGCATTTCTAAAACTAGGTTTCAGTCAAGTACTTTCTACTTTTTGGAAAGAAACTTCTTTTTTTTTTTTTTCCTTTTTTTTTTTCGCTTTTGTTTTTTTTTGATTTTTTTTTTGTTTGTTTGTTTTTTCTTTTTTTGTTTGTTTGTTTGTTTTTTTGTTCACAATCAGAACATACCAGGGGCACCAGATCCTGTATGCACTACTCAGGTAAATCCCCATTAAGTTTGTTAGGCTTACAACAGAAGAAGTAGTGTAGGATCAGCCACTTAGGTATGCAGGTTCCTATTTTCATTCTACACTGCTCCCCTCATGGTAAAAGTTAAGGAGGAGGGGACAAACTTAGCAACTCCATCTTGAATCGAGTAAAAGTAGTTCTCCAGGCTCAATGTCGTATGTAACTATTTCACCTCCGCTTGTAAAAAGATGTGTTAACAGACACCCCTCCCTCCCACCACATCAAAACAAAACAAAACAAAAAAAAAACCACACACCACAGACGGAATAAAAAAGAAAGGCAGCCAATCTTAACGAAAAGTTACTGGTGTGAGACTGATCGATGTTAATATGACAAGCAACAGAACGGTTATGAGGACCCAAGTGTTTGGCCCATGAGCTGCATAGCTGTGCTGTAAGTTTGGTTCTTTAGTTTTTTTTAAAAGTTAAAACTTCTTTGTTATCTCCATATGTTTAAAATTAACAACAACAACGAACAACAACAACAGCAACAACAAAAAAAATTCTATTCACAAGATCTAGTCTCCTTTCCCTGTCCCCCACTCGAAAAGAAATACTCATTTTACATGAGAAACTTAATTGTGCTGTATTTGTAACACCTCAGGCTGATAGAAAATAAACGTGTGGCAAACAAAACCGCACAATCAGTCACATGAAATTCTACCAAATACTAAAATTATAACTGAGTACTAACAAACAGCTTACCTGGAATAAAGGATGACAATTCACAAACAGTTATCTAGGAATTAAAGTATCTCTCTCTTTTTTTTGTTTTTTTTTTTTACTAAAATAATTAAAAAAATCACAGTATTTTAAGAAATAAAACCCACACTGGGATTTTAAGCACAATTTGTTTTCCTTTCTTTAAAACTTTTTTTTTCTTCCTCCATTCACCACCTTGCCCAGCAGTCTCTCTACATTTAACCACAACAACAACAGGTAGTACTGACAAATGCAGAGATCTCCCTTGGTTAATTCTGAGGTACTAGGAAACAGGTGACTGTTTTAAGCAAAGCAGTTTCTGTTTTGTTTTTGTTTTCTTTTTTTTTTTTTCCTCTTTTTTTTTCTTTTCTAAAGCAGTTGCATTCGGTCTGGAAAAGCGTTATGTATTAAAACTAGAAAAACGCACACAAATTTGTGCGTTGAAAAGTTGTCCCCCCACCACTTCTTCCATGCTCACGACGCTTCCACTCACAAGCAATCGAAGTTCTCCACTGCAAAGCACGATGTGTAATGTAGGAAATACGGGGAGTTGCTTCATTAGTCCAAGATGAATGTAACTTCCCATCGTCAGATCCAGAAGAAAAGATGCAGTGATGTAATGGAGCCACTTATTCCATCACTTAAATAACTTTAATATACACACACTCACACAGGTACCAGTGCTTTGAAAATAGATCATTCAGTCCCAAAAGCAGCTTTATTTCTTCCTTCTGCCCCGCCCGCCCACCCACCCTATCCCACTCATCACTGTTCAAGTACGTCGATTAGGATCACACCAAACGCTTATTCATTTTTGGCCTCCAAGCTGTCCTGGAGAGGTTTGTCAGCAGCTACCATGCTGACTGCTGTTTCACCGCTGTGGGAGTAGTCCACCACCATCGCCTCAATGCCTTCTTTTTCTTCTGGCAGTGTGCTTACAGTTTCCTCTATGTCCTCCTTTGGCTGGCTGTCCTCACCGGCCCTGTGCTTGCTTTCATTCAGCGCCCTGCAAGGCAGAGCAGCAGAGGACAGAAACAGTCAGCACAGGGTACAGCAAAGTCAACCACATGAGGGAGAAAAACAGACCACTTTCCAAAAAGTCAGACAGACAGGCCACTGCCACCTCAGGCTGAAAATGAGATGCAGTGGAATGAAGTTACCACTGGGATCCATGACATTGAAACCAAATCTTTGTTTGTTCTGTGCTGGGACAGATACAAAGGAAGAGCTCGAATTGTGACATTTAAGAGTCTATTCCCCTTTCTTCAGTCCCTTGCAAACAAGACTTATGAGGCACCAAACAAAGGCATTGGAAAAACAGTACTTTTCCCAAAGAGTTAATGATCCAATGAAATTTTGTATAGGTTGCAGCATTTCAAGTACTCATACTCAGGTGGGCAATATTAAGGGTAAGAGAAGTGATTATTTCTAGTCCCATGACAGTTAACCTACAACATTGTACTCAAATGTTTCCCACACGTCAGCAACCTTTAATGAAATCTACTCTTTGGAGAAACTCTGGTCAGCAAAGAGACCTCTGCTACCAAAGAGATCTTCATCAAAAGAAGGAAAAAGATTGTGTTGAAGTTTTTAATTGTATTTGTCTGTTTTGTTTGTTTTGGTGTGGTTTTGTTCCTCCTTATTTCCTTGTTACCCATTCCCCTTCCCTTTTCCCTTTTTTTCCCCTGGGGTGGGGCCCCACGTAGTGTGTACAAATTGCATATGTGGTTGCAAATGTTAGAAAATATAATTTCTGTTTTAATTCAGTTCAGTTTCTTTTGAGTTCTTTCCTTTTCAGTTTTTTTTTTCCCCTTTGCCGGGAAGACTCTGGGAGGAGGGAGGAGGCAGTCCAGGACTGGTAACAAAACTAGGCCAAACCCGAGACACAGAGATGCCTGTCTTATCTGTGATGCTATCACCCCACAGTGTGCAAACTGCCACAGAAAGGTAAAAATTGAAAAAAATAAAAATAAAATCAACAGCACACTCAGGTGAAGTTAATCCTGGACAACTGGTATTCACCTAAGGACAACATTAAGTTTTGGAATCATAGTTAAACCCTAGAGTCTACAGTCACCCTGGGCAGAAGAGTTGAAGAGGAAGATGGGAACTTCCCATGCAGAGACATCTGATGACTGTATCCATATTTCACAGAACTGTGTTTGCCTTCCTCACAAGGCTTTCTGGAAGGGGAAGAAAGGGGTGGAGGGAATATATGGAGGTGTAATCATACCTTTGGCTGTTTGGCAAAGGAAAGCAAACCAACTTACATGCCGTGTCTGAGCACGTGTCGCTCCCATTCAGAGCCTTCCGTAAAAGATCGGCCGCAGAACTCACACGGGAAGCGTTTCTCTGGAGCACTGCTGTCAGGATACATCATGGGATCTGGAAAAAGACAGCACAGCACATGAACTCAGAAGTGCTAGGATAAGAAGGGACCACTCTGATCCTACTCTGAGCCCATCTGCTGCACCTTCTCATCCTGGAGGAGCAAAAGGACTTTCCTGTCAAAAGCTGTTGGTGAAAATGCAACTCCCCCCAAACAAAGTGACACTGAAAGTGACAAAATCTCATCCCAAATCCCATCCCAAGCTTTAGAACATCTCTGCAAATAAGGGTAATGAGTTACTACTCTCCATTCCTGTATTTCAACAAGTGAAGAGACTGTGGAATTTTAATTCCAAACTGAAACTGGGACTGAAATGTCTTCAAAGCAAAATCAAAAAACCCACTGAAGCCCACCTATAATTTTTGAATTGTAAGTACAAATTTTAGGAAACACAGATTTGGTGTATTTAGCATGTGATCCTCATAATAAATTGACATCCCTTCACCAGGAAGTCTAACAGATTTAGTCCTTCGTCTTACTGCATAGGTGCTTCATCACATCCTAATCTTTTATACAAAGTCCTTGGAGCCTCATTTGCAGAAGTGTCAAGCACCCAGCAACATGAGTGAAGTCACTGGCAGCTCAAGGAGTGGCATTCCTGAAAGCCAAGCTCCATGTGAACACAGCCCATTCCCACAAAAGATGAAACATTTTCTCACAAATTAAGAAGATCACCACACAAGCCATTAAAAATAATTGCATGAACTATCTCACTTGATTCTTTTGCTGGAAATGAGACAGCACCATCTGCTCAGAGCATTAATTCCTTAGCAGGGATTATTTTAAGCAAGAAATCAACAGAATGTCTTTCTGACTCTTCCTAAACTACATAATAAAAGAAACGGGATTTTGCTTAATTTTGGTTCTGATCTCTGCTCACTTGATTTCTTCACTCTCAGATTTACTCTGTTCAAGATCACTCTGAACTCAATATTGCTCACACATTCCTAATTATCCATATGTAAGTCCTGAAAATGCATTTTTGTGACATGTTTCTCACTATTTAGCCTTTACTTGAATTTTGTAAAAAATGGTTCTTGACATAGTTTTTAGCCTTTTCCCCCTGGAAGGAAAAAAAAAAATCCACTTTGTATTCCTTATTGGCAGTGGTTTACTACATGGTTCAATATCATAAAGCTGCTGTATCAAGAGGAGCACCAGAAGGTAAGTAAATGCTATTAGCTCAGTTAATATCTGGATTTTAACACCTTATGCATGCTACAAATTTATAAATACACTGCAACACACAGACTAGTCATGATGCAGGGACAAATATTTATGGAAGGTAATAGTTTTAGAGGCAAATTGCTGTTCTGCAAAAGAATCTACCTATGGTGTTGTACACAACAGGATCTTTATTCTGGGCCTCTGCAGAGAGGAGATATGAAACAGAGAGACTGTTTTGCCTAAACAGGGAGAAGTTCGGGTTGTGCAGCCTGGAAAAGAGAAAGCTCTGGCGAGACCTTGTTGTGGCTTTTCAGTTCTTAAAGGGGGATTCTAAGATGGAGAGACACTTTTCCCCAGGGCCTGTAATGAGAGGGCAAAGGGCAACGATGTAAAACTGAGAGTAGGATTAGATTGGACATAAGGAAGAAAGTTTTTAAGATGAGGGTGGTGAAACCTTGGCACAGGTTGCCCAGAGAAGCTGTGGCTGCTCCATCACTAGAAACGTCCAAGACCAGGTTAGACAGAGCTTGAGCAACCTGATCTAGTGGAAGGTGTCCCTGCCCATGACAGGGGAGTAGGACTGTATGATCTTTAAAGAGCCCTTCCCACCCAAATCAGTTCATGATTTACAGTTGTAACTCCAAGTAAGATTAACCAAGTGTACTCTGGTAAATCCATCAACTCTTCAGACAACACCATCTTCTTCATCCTATTTCTCTTGAAGTTTTGCTTCTAGGGTTGTGGATTTGGGCTGCTTCCCTGGAGGAGTATCAGAAATTGCTCTTCTCTGGGGCCGGCAGAGGAGAAGTAACAGACTGCACACACACCTGACCTGCCTGTGGTTTTGCTGCATCACACACAGAAGCACTCATGGACATTTTACAGAATCACAGAATATGCTGAACTGGAAGGGACCCAAAAGGATCATCAAAATCCAACTCCTAGACCTGCACAGGACCATCCCCAGGAGTCACACCCTGTGCCCCAAAGCATCATCCAAATGCTCCTGGAGCTCTGTCAGGCTTGGTGCTGTGTCCACTGCCCTGGGGAGCCTGTTTGGTTCCTGACCACCCTCTGGGGTAAGAATATTTTTCTAATATCCAACCTAAACTTGCCCTGACACAACTTCAGGCCATTCCCTGGATCCTGTCCCTGCTCCCCACAGACCAGAGATCAGTGCCTGCCCCTCCTCTGCCCCTCCCAAGGAAGTTGCAATGAGGTCTCCCCTCAGTCTCCTTTTCTGCAAGTGAACACACCAAGTGCTCTCAGTGCTCCTCACACACTTCCCCTCAAGGTCTTTCCCCACTGCTCTCCTTTAGATACTCTCTAACAGCTTAATATTTGTTTTTGTCTACTATGGAAAAACACTTCTCGATTCCAATTTCTACCAAGACCAACAAATAAGGATCAGTAAAGACAGTCAGTCTCTGAGACAGTTTTTATCAGTGAGAGCTGTTCTTTGCATTGACACCTTGTTCCTCCCTTATCTTCTTTTATACTATATCCTTTACCAGAAGCCAGTGACTCTCTTCCTCTCCCATTCAAAATTTCAGCTCAGCTCTGCTGAGCTCTGCTGCCCAGATCTGCCTGCTCACAAAGGCAACAGCCCTTCTCTGTCCACTGTCAAGGAGCCCACTTGGAGAAGCCACACACTCTTATTTGCACCCTCAAAACTGGTGAATCCAGCTTGACTCACAGGAAGAAATCCTGGTTCTCCCAGAGTCACAGACCTCAGTTTTCAGACAGCATTTACTTTCAAACACTTGGAGCACACAGAGGCACTCTCAGCAAATCTCAATTCTTGCTAACACCACGAAGGCTGGAATTGTCAACTGCACCCCAGCAGCACACAGGATTGCATAGTTTAATGTGGTTTGAAAGCTGTGACAGCATTAGCCACTGTGACAGGCTCTATTTAAAACCACAGGTCTGGTCCTCTGCTACCAGGGCAAACCACTTCTGAGTTAGAAATATCTTTGGAAAATCCACAGGGAGATGTCATCAGGCAACTTAGCATCCAACCATGCCTTCAGTTCCTGTCTTGCTGGGACATTTTTTAGAAGTGTACATTGTGTCTTGCACCTAATAGTGGTAATTCACACAACTTGTCTCGAAAAATAGACAATACAACTGAATCTTTTCCAGATATCCTTGCTTGAGTAGGCATAAATGTTTTCTGCATTTTCTATCTATTTTAGTATAACATATTAAAAGTAGTAACAGATTGAAAAAGAGCAAAAAATAACAATGGTGAATCAATGGTCCTACAGGCCAGCCAGGAGAGAACTGTTGCAAAACAAACTTGTAAATATGTCTGATTTTTTTAGACAGGTAATCTGAACAAGAATGCAGAAATAATTTAGTCAGTCACAGATTAAAGAAAAGACAGGTGAAAAAACGAGTACAGAATCATTAAGACACTACCCACCCCTAGCTTAAGTATTAATCACTTCAAACACGGGGAGAACACATCTATTGCCCCTGTAAATTTAAAACTCCAGTACAGAAGGTGATATTTTTATATTTTCAGAGTGTAACCTAAAGCCATTTTAAACAATGAACTTCACCTTGGGCTGTCCCTCTCCCTGTGGTGCCTTTACAGGGATTTGTCAGGCCTGGCAGACAGCACTTTCTTCTCCTTGGTCTGGATACCATGGCTCCCAAGGTCGCTCCAGCACCTGTGCTCGTATGCAATGCTAAGGTAATCCTCACAAGGACAGTATGATAGTTCATCCCCTGTTAGCTGTGGGTCTACACAGAGCACTAACCAGACTTCTACATCTGCAGCTAAGGCCAACTGGTGCTTTAGTCAAGTCATTGCACAATTATTGTTCCAGTCATGAAGATCTGGGGGTCAAGGCTGACCCTGAACACACATCCATATGTACTTCCAATGTTAAACTTTGAAATGCATACAGAAGTAACATCCCTTTAGGTCCTTCTACAATTTTTCTTCTGCTTTACCTAAGATCTCATGCAGGATATTTTTCATTAGAATATAAATGGTTTCCTATCCAATCAGCTTCCTTTCTCATTTAAAAAAAAGCTATCCCTAACCACACTTGAAGTACTGCTGTTAAGTGCAGACTGAATTTATACTGCAGGGACACCAAGCAAAAGTCAAGATGCTGGGGAGTCTTGATATTCAAAGGTAAGAAACATGATTTCAATCCTCCCAGTTCTGTAATCTAACTCTGAATACAGAAATGGGAATTTTTCAGCATCTGAAAACATGTTCTGAAGAACTCCTGAGTGAGTTTAGAAAGCTAAAAACTGAGAAGGAAAAAGTTAAACATGGTGGTGTACCTTTGGTTGAGGCACACAGAACTTTGGTAACTGCAGTTGTGAGCATCAAGAAAATGGGTGACCCAACACTGAAACCATAAAGGGACTAGAGTTGTGAATATATTGTATTTGAATGATGAATTGTGCAGCAGAACAGACAACACACACTTTACACCAGATATTGCAATAACCTGGTTTTAATGGGAGAAGGTTGTTGGAAAAGAAGGACAAGAAACCCTTTGCTTAATTTACAGAGAACTTACTTTTTCCCTGCTGATCTAACTTCAACCAAACCAAAAGCATTAGCAAGCACATAGCCTAGCCTTGTTGAAGTCAGTGGTATTATTCTTATATACAAACTTAGTCACATATTTAAATATGCAACAGAACAGACAGGTGGAGCACATACCCACCCTGGCTCCACGGCTGCCAACTGCAACAGGACTGACTGACAAGGAATGCTGGGCACAGAGTGAATAACAGCCCATAAACCAGCCTTCATCCCTCACTTGAAGAGTGCCAAGTGAAAGCTGAAAAATGATTACCAAAACAGAAGATCTGACAGACTACCAGAATACTCCACTATGTAGTTTTCTAAGCCCTTACAGATATTCTCTGCATGGGCAGGTAAGTCCACAGATGCTCTTTGTGCTTTTTCATAGCATGTACTCTCTTAACAGACAGAAATTTGAGGATTAGAAACACAAGATTCCCACAGGAGCAGTGTCTTCAGAAAAGCCACATTCTGCTTCTTCTGCCAGGCCTGCTGCAAAGGATGAGCTGTAGAGTCAACAGCTGAGCTCACATGGTTGGACTGGTGAGGCACATTGAAGTGCCAAAAAATTCCAATAAAAAAACCCCAATGGATCAAAGAGCTGCACTGACCTCTCTCTTCAGTCTTGGGGCTTAACTCTTCATCCTTTTCTTCTTCATCACTGCTAGAGCTCTCTGTTTTCCCTTTCATTTGTTCCAACTGGTCCAAGTTAACCCGTCCAACCAGCTCAAAATTACGACTCACCTTTGAGAGAGACATTTTTGTTAGCAGTCTGCACAATTACCAGCTAATCAGAAAAATCATCACATATGCAAAACAAAATGAAGTACACCCCAAAGCCTGTTGAGCTAGAGGTGATATGCAGTCCCCCCAGCCAAATTAATACTCATTTCTTTTCAATGACAGTAATTCTTCTACTGCTGTTTATTCTACATTCCTGATTTTTGCTTTTCAAAAATTAATGAGATTCAGCAAAACCCCCTCATTTCCTCATCCAAGAAATGTAAAACACTAAGTAGTATCCTCTTTTTATGGCATTACTCAACCGCTGTGATCAAACTCTGCTACTGCACATCCACGCTGAAGAAAAAGTCTTTGTGACTGGTTCATTCAGCTTTATTCATGAAAGGATGGCTCTTTTTTTTACTAAGCACATAGCTGCTGTGTGCCACATACACTTTGACTCATTAATAACAAATTAATTTTCATTAGGAAGGGCTGGAAAGTGCTTTGCAAACTGATACACAGACTGTAATGGGAGCAATTCACCCAGCAGTCAAATTCAGCTAACCCTGGGGTGAAATGCACCAGCTACTTAACAGCTCACAGCAGCAGTATGAAAGGAGCAGCTCAGGGCACAGGAGTCAGGAACTCCACCACATCCAACAGAAACAACAGAGCAGCAGTCCAGATTTACAGTGGAGGCGGAGAGCGTGGAGCATGACCAGGACACTGAGGCTAATGCTTGTTGGATGACAGGCGCCCTCTGAGCTCATTGATCACTGCTGGGAAGGGTTTTGGATTCCTCTTTCATGCAGAGAGACAGCCCTCCAGCAGCACAAGCCCTGAGCCACAGAGGCAGGGAGGATGGAGGCGGAGGAATGAGCGTGGTACAACACCTCCTGCAAGATGCTGAATGAAATATCAACACTCTCTGACTATTTTTTATCCCTCTGTGTGAAAGCAAATGTGAATGATCCGAAGCAGGATGCAAATTAGGCTGTAGAGTATATCCAAATAGCAAAGTATCCTAAATGCAGCGGTGTGAAGGTTCCTGGCACTACTCTGTACAGGCAGCTGTGATGAGGTTCTCTAATTTAACACATTGCCCACTGAGATTGAAACAAACAAGACCACATGCAAGGCCCTTGGTTTTTATAAAGGAACTCTTCAAGGAGCAATATATAACTTGGATATCCTAGCCCAGAACTTGCACACAAATTAGAGAGCTAAAAGTTAGCAAGGAAAAAAATGGAAATGATACCCTAAACTACCAGTACCATCACAGCAGGTCCAG
>JAWWEV010000095.1:6433610-6499125 GCA_035583235.1 Hafferia zeledoni
GGGGGGGGGGAAGCCATCTGAAGAGTTTACCCAGTGAGTCTTACCCTTAAACACTGATAGCATGCGAACCCCTAATGTATTTTTCACCCTGTCCCCTGCCAAATGTTTTCATTGCTTTGCAGTCTGTCTGTAGTGCAAGGTTTAGCACTTCCTGAAGAACATTGAGGACTAACAATGTGTACAGGGCTCCTGTTGGTGTCTGAGAACCAGCTTGCCAGGCAGCTATCCTGGCATGCCAGGTGCAACCCAGTTCCACCAGGGACACTTCAGGCACAGCTCAAATTTGACTAAAGGCATGGGGAAGTTTTCTGCTGGGTTCAGCAAACCACACCTTTATGATGCCCACTCCAAAACCAGTGAAGGCAGTGGAACAACAGCAGCTGACTTGAGTCTGCTGCCAAACAATGTGTTTTAGCACACAGCACAGAAGGAATTTGCCAGCGAACAAGAAACAGATGATGGGGTCGAGGTTTTGGATATTATTATTTACTTTTCAAAGGCAGTACCTTAGAGAAGAGACCAGGGACACAAATCCACCGCCAAAGGAGCATGTTCTTCAGTGCTGGATTGACTTAAAATGTTGAGCAAGTCACAAGAGCCTTAGCACTCAGACAAACCTCGAGCTGCTGTGTACCAAACTGCTGGACACATTTTGGCAGTGTTGTTCCAATAACAGGATGCTTGGATTTAAGAGCAGAGAATGAAGGAAGAAGAGAGCAGTTTTCCCCTCAGAACTGACCAGCAGCTGAGTCATGGCCGTACACACAATGCAAGGTCCACCTCAGTCTTCTTCCTGCGTCCCAAGCACCAAGGACTGGGAGCAATCTGAGACAGCATTAACAGTCTGGGACTGAAGCAGGAAGACGGTCTAGCCATCCATGCCTGAATAAAGTTAAAAGGTTCTAGAAGTCTCCATCAAAGTAAAAAAAGCAGAAGACATTAAAATAAGCAACAGGAAGATTTTAAAGAATTTGTATCAAGTACATGTAAAACACAAAGGCAAGGAGAAAACGGGAAGGGAAAGAAAATTAAGAAAAACGAAACACCAGGAAGTACCAATTACATGTTAAGGGGAAAAAAAGGCATTTGGTGGGGGTTTTTTTCCATTAAACAGCCTTGAGGCGGCACAAGAAAATAAAGCATGTTCATATATGCAATCGAAGGAAAGAACATGGAACACTTAGACCTGACTTATTTGGAACAATCAAACAAATTAAAAAAGAGCCCACACTTAAACCACTGAGATCCATTTATAAAAGTACTTTTACACAAAATGAATGGAAGAACTTTACCAGGCAACTCCAAAAGCAAGATAACAGCATAGGATGATCTCAGGTAAAAGAAAGGACACCTACAGTCATGCCAAGAGGCAAAATGTAACAGGAAGTGATGTAGTTAAAAATGGAAGAACAGAGGCAATGCTGAAAATGTCAATTTTGAGATTTCACATATAGGACCTACCTACAAACTACCGGCATAGGAAGAGTAGAGAGACCAACAAGTAGTGTAATCCCTGCCAGCACCTATGGATCTAAAAGACATTATCTATCCTTAGCATGCAACAGCATTCTCATGCCCAAAATGCAGAAGTGACTAGTTGAAAGGAAAGCAGTAGAAATTACTGTCCACAGGGTGCTTTATCAACAGAGATGTATCTAAATTGCTGCTGCATTCTGGTAATAAAATGTAAGTAAGTTTCACTGTGTCTCTGCATGGGCATTTCCAGAGTGCTTGAAACACTAAAATGCCTGGTCAGTGATGTTGTCAACAAATCTGGTAGTTACTACCTCATTCGAAACAGCAATGCAATATAATCATGAAAATACAGCTTGATACACACCAGCATACCCTAGGATTATACACTGGGGAAAAATATACTATGAAAACCCACCACAGAAGCAAAATGAAAATCCAAGTTCCACTGGATCCAATGCAGCATATAACATGTTTCAGATACCTAAAAAAAACCCAACTTCAGGATCCTCTCAGAAAAAAAATGCAGTTTCAGATTCTCAACCAAATACTTAAATTTGCACAGAAATTAAATGTCATTTCAGTTGTTAGTGGGTATTTTCAGAGCTATCAATGAACAGATATGCAACAGCAAAACACTTAGACAAGACACCTAAACCAAACAGCAACAGACCAGAAATACACTTGGACAAGTTTAAGTAAGAGAAACTGAGCAACAGCTGAGAAACAAGAGGGAAAAGTACATAATAAAGGAAAGAAATTAAACCACTGCCTCATATAAGCACTTGCATGCCTGCATAGTGATGGATAAGGATAGAAGGAGAAACACTGGTAAGGAAAAGCAGCTGTTTGAGTACACTGGAAAGCAATGTTATTGAATTTACAAACTAATAATAACTGAATAGCTCAATGACCAGAAGAAGTCAGTGGGAGAGAAAAATGAAGACACCATGCTTTCCTGGTATATCCACATAGAAACAGCAACCAGTCAAAAAAGATCAGCATTTGCATGAACAATGAAACTGAAGATGGAGATGTTTGGCTCCTGAGAAAAATACAAGCCAAAGAGAATGTATAAATAACAAAAAAATGCTTAATAACCCTTTTTGGGGAAAAAAAAGGGAATGCAGTAGTAATACTGGCCTAGGACATTCTGGATCTGTGAGGAAATGTTCTAAACATACAAAGAGGAAAATACTGGGAATGCTATTTAATTTTATTTGAATTCATTCATAAATAGAAGATTTCTATTAAGCACGACAGAAAAACTCCAAGGATTTAAGAAAAGCAGCAGGCAAATAGTTTCCTCTGGATAGAAACCTATTTATAAACCCAAGTAAAGATGCAATGCTGTACCAAAAAATACCAACAAACACAAAATATACAGCCAATTATTATTTTAAATTGCACAAGATAAGTGTAAGAGTGGAACCGAGGAGATCTGGGAACATAATCCCTTCCAAAATTCAATGGGACTCAAAAATACCAGCTCACTGAGTGGTAGGATAGCATATAGTCATGAATGGCAACAGCTTGAAAAGTGGGAAGGTGGCAAAGCAGGGTGTCATACAAAGATTGTGAAGACTACACACATTTGTTCACTTTATGCCATGCAGCACTGACCTGGAAGGAAGAGTACGTGGGAGGGTGAAATGTTCTGGCAATAAATTAAGCTGAGGGAAGGGAATGATAGAAGAGATTAAGACTCAGAGAGATGCAGCAAAGCATTCATGAAGCAGCTTAGGAAGCGATACAGTGCAAGGAAGTTTTATTCACTACATGTTTAAAAACAGCATATGAACTTACTCCTCCACCTAAATTCTGACTTCTGCTAAAGAACTGTGACATTGTTAGGATGCTGTGAACGAGATGTAACAGAAACAAGTCTTCTGCCCTTGTTTGCACACTCCAAAAGACAGAAGAATAAAGGAAAGAAAATAAAGCCCTGGAATAGTTGCCATGCAAAGGATGAAGCACACCCCCTAAAAAAAACCCAAACCCACAAAACCCAACAACAAACACAAACTGAAACAACAAAAAACCATCAAAACAAAACAAAATGAAAAAGTTGTTGGAGGAAATTATTTCAGCAGTATCCATAAAGGCCACTTTTTGGATTACTTCAGACCAGCTTTTGTGAGAAAGTTATTACATATATTTCTAAGCCTCAGTAGTGAGCAATGAGAGACATGGACTATGCAATCTTGTTTATTCAAAGGAGATGAGAGAACCTATGTTTCCTTATAACTTTGAGTTACCTTTAGAGTTATGTGCACACCTAGCTCTGAATGGAACTGAGATAAGATATATGCTATACAGCTTTTTGTGCTAATATCAAAATAATTTCCAAGGGACATAAATTTCACTTAAGAAAAAGAAAACAATAAATAATTGTATCATCTGAATCTCTTCCACACAGAGACTCTCACCCCACTGACTGTAGACTGTTTTTAGTGTTTCATAGTTGAGATGAAGAGTGGCTACAATACTCTGTATAAATGATGCAAATGAAAGCAGTAGGAACAGTTTAAGATTTATGAAGGAGCAATGTAATTGATGAAATAAGTTATACCATATTATTTCCATCAGAAGAAAAGGATCAGTCCAAGAGCTTCCCATGCCCTCTGTTCTAGAGTATCCAACACTACCAGGAATTCCCATTAGTGTGAGTTTTCACAACTGCTCTGCAGTGCTTTGGGAGGAGCCATTTAGTGGCCAGGAAATACTTCATCATATAGCCATTTAACTTCTAGTCATCCCTTGTTTTCATCTGTTTTACCCACAACAGTGTTTCTTTCCTGGCTTCAACCCAGTTCAGGGTTCCTGCAGTCCTTTAGGTGACTTGGCCACTTCCTAGTCACATTTGGGCTGCACACAAGCCTCTCACTGTGAACTGGGCACTTTTAGCAGCTGCTCTGCCTCTCACAAGCCTTTCAACACCTGTGCTAAGACACAGCTTTCTACACAGCTTTCTAACCCCACCAAATGCTTTGTCCATTGCCATTTTCACTGACAACAAGATGATTCATGTGAGCATTGAGTTCCCCATGCTCTGGCACTCATGTTATCCTACCTCTGTTTATTTACTGCCTTTAGTTTAAAGAATGTTTAACACAGTGTCACAAACACGTGTTGCTGCCTCCTAAATGCTCACTTTCCTCCAAGGCTTGAAATGAAGAGGGAAAGAAATCAGCTTCATCAAGTGCTACATATTTGTACTGTGCTTTAAAACTGGCCCTGAAACCACAAAGACTGTGTGTAGGTACTGAGGATTTATTCTAACCATAGAGCTCAGGAACTCATAATGTGTTCTGGACATCTCCAGATTATACCTTGACATTATTCTGATTGCCAACACAAAGTCCCCACCTCTGTCACCAGCTCTGAGCTCAGATCACTTCAGGCAGTATTTTCAAGCCTTGGTACCGACATGTAGGAACAATGCTCCTTAAAGAAGAAATAAACCCACATACATAAATGTCAAACATTGACCTGTCAAGTGTGATGATGATATACGTCCACTGCAACAGAGCAAAAATGAGCAAAGGAGTTTTACCTCTCTGCCACGCACCAAATCCCTCCAGCATGTATTAGATCAATAGGAAGTAACTGGAGTCTCAAGGGGCAGGGTGAATACCAGCTGGCTTATACAAGAAGGCTACTAATATGTGGGAATGTCAGTCTGCAGAAATGATCTCTTGGTCAAGTCATGCCACACAACCCTTCTCACCAACAGCATCCTTTTTACTCTGTATAGAGTGATCACAGATTCCACAGACAGCAGTATTATGTGATGCATAAGAGATCAGAATCTACTACTTTATCCCCTAGCCTGAACACAAGAATCAGAGCCAAAAGGCAGCAAAAACCTCAGGAAAAAAACACAACAGGAGTCAGGATTTGCTTCTTTCTCTTCACTGTGGGTGTAATCAGGTCATTTCTTTCTGCTCAGAAGGAATCCAGAAGATGTTTCTTCCTTCATTTATTTCTTGATCCACCCAAACATTCTGTCTCCTCCCTACCCTAGGCAAGTCTTTCAGTACCACAGCAGTCCCATCACAGCAGGCTGTCTGACTCCATACAAAGACTGACAGCAACCTTCTCCCAGCTGCATGAGTTCCTGTCTGCATCCTGTTGAATCTCAGTTTTGCCTTTACCCATTCAGCTCAAGCACAAAAAACAGTACCAGGGGAAAAAAAAAGCACAATGAACAGCAAGCTGACACCCCCCTGAGCACAGCTAATGACATCTCCCTCTGTTCCACTAGCCACAAAACTGTTCTCAACGCGCTGTAGGAAAAGGCCAAAAGCCAAACAACTACACAGTGGAAGAGAGCTCCAGAGAACAAGGTCATCCCCAGAGCCTTAGGACCTTGAAACAGTGAGGAGTTTGTTCAGTAAAACTGGAGGTGAACAAGCCCTGGACTTGTTCCACCAGTCTCTGCCAATCTGATGCAGGAGAAAAGTTCCATCTGATCCAACATCTGATACTTCATTTAACACTGACCACAACGAGTAAGGTGCACCAACAACTACCAGAGAGTTTTACAAGCACTGCAAGACAGCATGGCCACTGTGGGAAGAAAAGATAGGCAAAGCCTGAAGACAGCAGGAACTTGCTCTAGGTTACAAAAAGAAGGGATGTGGCTGGGGGGAAAAAAAGCAGCCTGCAAGGCACTGATACTTCAGAGTGAGCATGAGACATCACTCCTGTGGGGCACAAAAGCAGGGAAACAGGCAGAACAAGTAGACAGCTCTTTGCAGCCACAGTGTAATTACAAAAGCAGAGGCATCTTCTGTTCTGCAGTATGCAGATCAAGATCTTGCATCCTTAACAGGGATCTGATTCTTCCAACTCACCTTGCAATTAAAGCAATTAGCTATTGAAACTTTGCCTGAATTTGCCCTGTAGTCACTACTGGCTCTCTGCCCTTCCAGTCAAACTTCAATGAAATAAAAGGATCTGAAACTTCAAAAGAGTTTTTGTCCAAACCCTTCCCCCCAAAAAGCCCAAACCCTGAACTAAACATATTTTTCTCCAATACAAAATTTCCTGGCTGTGAGGATTGACCATTGTGATTTTCCCCAAACAGCAGCAACCATAAAACACCAAGACACATTAGTAACAATGAGAGAGAAACAGCACCAAAGCAGAGGAGGACCATCTTCGGAACTTTCTGCCCTGATTGCAAGGTTAGACAAATATCCCTTATCAAGAGTAACAGTGCACATGAATAAAAATAAGCAAGTCAGCCACAAACCCTGATAGGGATTAAAAAATCCTCAAACAACAAACCCCACAAATCATGGTAGCATGTCTGACCATATGGAAAGCTTCCTTCTCTTCTGAAAGGCGGAAGGAAGAGGTAGATGTGTGGCTCTAGGATTGAGCGGATCTCTGTAACAATCACAACTCATTGGCACCAGCTTAGTGGATTTTGTTAAAAGGTGCCTTGCTGTCCACAGTTCTCCTCTTATTCTGGTAGTATATCAAATCCCTTTAGCAAACCTACCAAAGGCACTCCACACCCTCCAGAAACTCATCTGTCAAGCACCACAGAAGACATAACATCCTGATTATGCACTATCTACTTTGAAAAACTGTAGAGAGTTGGGAAGGGATTTATAGTCCTTAAACAACAGTCCCAGAAACAAGACTTCGCCAAGCAGTTCTGTACCCAGCCTAGCTCTGGCGAAGCAAGCAGATGTATTTATATTTGTCTCTAGATGAGGCAAAGTTATTTTCCACTGGCAAAAGCTAAAGTTCAGGAAAAAACTAGAACAGGGCACTGGGTGTTTCACTTAGCAGCCTTCAATGCATCTGCTGCTGCAAGTAATTAAATTTAATGAAGATGTTGACATACCATGTACTGCGGGAAACTCAAAAAATGTTCTAGTTCTGACCCTGCATGTGTGTTGTGATGTGTGCTGGTATTAATGATAGATCCTACTTGGTTTGCACAACAGTGAAAAGCATAATTACTGAGCTTCAAGGGCACACAGAAAGTGTGCTGCTTTATGTATGCCAAGAGCTAGTCACCAGTAAAAAGGAATGGTCTTTTACAACAGCAGCATGACTGAGAAGACATTAGAAACCACCTCCAGGTTTGTTTAGCCTTGCACTTTACATTTTACTTTGACAATTCAGTATTCTTAATCAGCAAAATTAAAAAAAAAAAACAAAACACAAAAAACAAAAACAACCAAACAACCAAACAAAAAAACCCCAACAAACTATTATTTTGAATTACTGCACAAAGTCACGATACAAACAAATTTATGAGGCTCCAAATCTGCAGGACATATGAATAAAAGTAGAACTTTGCTCTAGAGTGCAGTTAGGTCAAAGGGGTTAGTTTCACAAAATAAAGGGCTACTCAAGAAAGCAATAGTACTTGCCAGGGCAATTTAGGACAAGTATTTTACATGCTCCCAAGAACCTTTGCTGTGGGTGAAGTCATAATACAAAACTGTTTATCAACCTATTGAGTCATTCTACTTTGTAGACTTTATAACAGGTTGCATCCATGGGTTTCTCCAGTTAACAAGAGGAAAGCAGTCACCACATCCACAGCCCTCAAATACAAGCACACATGGATAACACCAGTGCTCACACATGCAGTGTCTGTGCTTTCTCTTCAGCTGATGATCACTTTGCACATCATACATTTTGCTATTCGTGTTTTCTATTGTTCAAGTCACACAATTTTTGTGTCTCCGCCTTGCTTGCAACTCTTCCTCACTGAAAGCAACAGGAGTCTTCTAATCTTATGCCTTGACAATGCAGATTGTGGAATTCCATTGCCTCGGACTCAAATGAACAGGAGCAAAGCTGACACTGGAAATCCTCACCTGTGACACAAACTAACCCACAGTATGACAGCACCAGCAATAAACCTATAGCACCATTCATAAACCTATAGCACCATTCATGGGCAGTGACTGGCATAGATGTAAGTTCTGATTGTCACAAAGGCTTGAAAGAACATGGAAACCGAGCTCGTGAGGAGATTAATCCAATCCTCCTAGAAGTTTGTAGTGTTTCAATTTACAGTGAATTTTTACTGTATGAGTTCTCAAAACTGTTAAGCAACATTTTGGTGTAAATGGCAGATAAGTAAATCCAAAAAAACAAGCCAACTACACATGCAAACAGTCAGTCCCCACCACTTCTTTCTTGCAAGATGAAAAATACCTGTAAACTACCAGGAGAGCAAAAGAACACTTTACCACAATGGCAATCTCATCATTACAATAAAAGCTGGACACTACCAACCATTCAGTGCCCTTTGCAAAAATGGCACTCATGATCAATGTTTGCTGGGGGTTTTTTTGTGGCTATTTCTAAGAAAAACACCCTCAAATCAAATTATCATCACCTCCCAGCCTCCTCCCAAAAAACCCTGAGTGCTTTATCTCTGGTTAGAATAAGATACAATATGTTCCTTATTTATCAAAATATTGCCCTACAGGCAAAGAGGGGTAGGATACAAAAAGCAGGATCTTCAAAAGATGTCTCTGCAAGAATTCCTTCTCCTTTGACTCACCAGGACTGTCACAATTACCTTCTTACACTACTGCCCTGAGAGAAACAGAAATGCATTGAAATGCTTGATGCATGGACTGAGGTTATGCTTTTGAATGACAATTGTCATTAGAATTATAGTTGCCAAGAATGGGTCTACCTAAAACTTTCAGCACCTACCCCTTTAGCTCCACTTCCATGAAAAGTATATCAAGCATCCCAAGACATCTCTGGGATACACAGCTGAATAACTCAGATGTGTTTGCTCCTATGAAGACAGAACTGAAAGAGAGGAGCCACAGAGATTTAAGTACTTTCATATCTTTGAATGAAGGGATCAATCTAAAAGAACAAAAGAAATTTTCTAAGTAAGGCTCTTCAGGGAACAATTTTTGCACGGTAAAAAAAGAATAAGCAGAAGTTCCACTGGGCTGCTGCCCCAGAACAGCTCTATTCAGATATGCACTCTGCTATTACAATTCAGTACCCTTTTCCCTTTCCTCCATTTTCACAGTGCTCAACAATTGACGAGTTCTCTTAGCTCCTCAAATCTCCCCCAGTCATCCTGCTCTATTTCCTCTTCCAACCATAATATTCATTCACAGACAGGAACAGATCCTTTCTGCCACCACTCCGATGATGCAGCCTGCTGCACACTTATCAACCTACAAAACAAGTTCCTAACGATGTGACGCAACCTTTGGTCCGCCTTTCACCTCAGCCTAATTCAATTTTGCATCCCTGGTGAATTAACTTGATTACAGTTCACGCTGCAGGTTATTCATACACACTAACAGACAAAATCCAAGTATACCACACCACATGAGCCCTTCTTAATACTGGCTCCAGCTGGACCTAATAGTGCCCATCACACAGACCTGCATTTCCGATTACTGAACCACTATTTTACTTGGTCTTGCACCCCACCTGCAACTCACAGGCCTAGGCCACATAAACATTTAATTATTCCCTTCTAAAAACCAAAAGTATGTGATGTCATAAGAGCAGCCACCACCAACTTGATCTGCAGCCAACTTTCTAGTGTAAAAAAAATTACTTAAAGCAGGTTATTCCTTCCTCAAGCAGTGCTGAAAATGCTAACACGATTATTATAACACCTGTACTTGTCTGACCAGCTCCCCAGTGGGTGGCTTCTATTATTGTCAAAGTGACTTAACCATTAACCCCGTTTAAAGATCATCAAGCTAATTGGGACAAATTCTGCCTTGGTTTCAGGCTGTAATCTAGGTAACAGAGCCAACCTAATGAAGTGCTTTTGTTAACAGAGTCATCATTTTATGTATTTCCAGGAAGAGTTCCTAAAGGCTGTAAAATTATCTTTTACTGGAGCTGCAGCTCAATTCTACCTCCACTAATCATGAGTTTGAGCTCCTTGGATAAGCCAAAAAAAAAAAAAAAAGAAAAAGAAAAAAAAGAAAAAAAGAAAAAAAAAAGAGTAAGAGTAACTGAACCATCCTCATCAAAATTAAGTACTGTCCTGTATCTCAACACACCATTGCTAACAAATGACTGTTAACAGATTAACAGATAGGAGCAACTAGGACAGCCACGGAAAAATATTTTCCACTTCTTAAGCCAATATTGGAATTTTGTGGTTTGTGTTTTTTTTTAAGCAATAAAAAAGCAGTAGAACACATCTCAAGATGTACTTGGTTTGTTGGATTAGTTTAAGCTAGCATTAGAAAAAAACAGTAAGTCTTCAATGCACTGTTCCAGACAAACCACTGAGAAAAGATTGTGTGAGAGCAGCTGGTCACAATCTTTTGTTAAGATTCTGATTCTCAAGTCACCCAAAAGTGACTTGCTAATTTATTTCAATTCCTTTCAGCCATTTTCTGATCTTTCTTCTTATTTTTCACTTTTTCTCACTTCACTTTTTTTTTTTTTAATCTGGTGAGAAAGAAGATAAGATGGCAGACCAGAAATGGTACAAAATGATTACTGATAATATTTACGTTTCATCTTTTGTTCACCAGCAATCCAAGCAACCCAACAAAATTGCTGCTGTTGAGGGGTTAGAACCACTCAAATGTATGGAGAAAAAGGTATTTTTCCCTCTTCTAATACATCCTCTGTCCATCCCAGTTCCTGGAACATCTGCAAATCTGAACCTTTTATTTATAGTCATCTACATTCTCCTCTCATGTCAATGCAACTCATACAGGAATTAAGATTTTTTTTTTCTTTCCAAAGAAGAGCTCTTTTTCTTAATTGGCAGGAAGTGACACCCAAAGATGGCTCATAAACTACTACTTTAAAAGCCTTAAAGCTTACTGTGACACCACACAACACCCCCTTCTGTGAGTCTGCATCTTCTCCATTTAAATAGTGTCCCTTCCTCTACTGCTTTCCAAGGATCTTCTACATACCCGCTCCAGCACAAGGGGATTAACAGCTTTCAAAGGAAACATTGAAAGGAAAGTTGTTCTCAGGTTCTGCAGATGCAGCTTAATATCTGGAGGTACTTTTGGTGTCCTCTGTAGCAAGGACAGGAAGAATAATTACTTTTACTACCATTAGAGGTTCACATTACAAGCTTAATCATGTGGTTTCATTGAAGAGTTCTACCAACAAGATTAGGTATTAGGAAAACATTCTTTACTCTGAGAGTGGTGAGGCCCTGGCACAGGTTGCCCAGGGAAGTTGTGGCTGCCCCATCCCTGGAGGTGTTTAAGGTAAGGCTGAATAGGATTCTGAGCAACCTGGGACAGTGCAAAGTGTCCCTGCCCATGGCAGGTGCTTAGAATTGGAGGATCTCCAAGGTCCACTTCCAACCCAAACCATTCTATGATTCTATGATGATAAAGGGGTGTTCTCCAGGAGCATTGTTGGAATTAGATGATCCCTTTCTCACTATCAATAAAAATCACGCCTTTGAAAATTTTCTTCAATTTATAGCTCCGGTAAGAAGTAAAGCCAGCAGTGACATAGTCCAAAGTCAGCTGGTGTAGTGACAGCACAAGCTAATGTATGAACTGGTGAGGATCTAAAGCATGTCACTTCCTACAACACCACATTATCTTTTGGTTTTAATGCAACTTCTGCTTTTTCTTAATGATCAAATGAAGATGCTTTCGGTGCAAGCTGCCTGCTGCAATTTTGTTTTCAATAAAAATATTAAGCGGCACCTTAGACAATTAAATTCTTGCTCTGAGGCACCTCTTACCATTAGAGTCCTCCACTTCTTCAGCAGGAGTGTGGTTCTTGGAGGTGTGGTGGGCGTGTGAGGCTGCAAGGTTGACAATGCGGGGTCTTGGTAGTGTCAATGCTTTCCCATGCACTTTCAAGGAGTGCTCTTTCAGCTGGCTGATTGTCATGGTGGAAAATGAGCAGGAGGAACATTTGTAGGCATGTTCACCTGGGTGAGCGAAATACAGGCAAGTCATCAGCTCACAAAAGAAACAAAATGGGGCCCTCACACTTCTCTTACTGAACTTGGCAGTAAAGTTCCCATGGACTCTTCAGCGAAAGACTGGTCCCAAAGAGAACAAGCTACACGTGTCTCCTTGTTGGAGCAGTCTGGAGTCTGAGGGTGTGGACACCTGCGTTGGACCAAAGCATCACTTTCTGACAACTGCAGATCCTAGCACAGTGACTGATGTCAAAAAAACAAACTCAGCATGCCTGTGTTGCATGGTATGGGAAGATAACAGATTCTGTGATGAAAATGGAGTCACTTAACCACAGCACTTCCAAATTCTTCGGGAGTACAGCAACTAGAGATAGTGAAGTCACCTGTTTCTGCATGCAGCACATGAAGCATCATAACTCACAAAGCAAGAAGGACACTACAAAATGCTCACAATGGGCCCTCCAACAAAAAACTCAAAGCAATCAAACAAAACAAAAACCCAACAAAAACCTCAACAAACACAAAGAAAAAGGGTGTGTGTGGAATTACATTTGGGAAAGGTCACATTTTCCCTCATTAAAAGCCTGCCATTAGGCAGCAGTAATCTTCCTAGAACTGGCAACCAAGTCAAGGTTGGTTTACTACAAGAAGTGAACATGGCAATGGCCAAGTACAGTGCATATATATAAGGCTGAGTGAAAGTGTGTCATGAAAAAGCACTAAAAGAAGCGAAAGAACAGCAGTAATGAACAGTAGTGGATTTAATTTTGAATACAATCCAAGCCATAAAGACAGAAAACAAGGGGAAACAAATCCTGATACAAGATTTGTTTTGCATGGAGGCAATTGGAACACAAACTGAAACTGTCCCAACACAAACACTGTGATATTATACAGGTGCCAAGTTATTGTTTTGGAAGTGCCATTTCCATGTACAAGAGTAACACTGGCCACATATGAGGTGTACATAAAGTGCCAAAACTAATATAGGAGTGAAATATTCATGAATAGTAACAGAAGAATGAGGTTCTGGTAATGAACGAAGCAGAAAATGTTTTCCATCTCTCAACAAATTCAGCAAACAAGGTTCTCACATAGCATTGTTTCCAACACCGGAAATAAAGTGAACTAAAGAGAATGTGAAAACACGCACATTGCAGCAAGTCAGAGTAAGCACACCTGAAAAGATTAGCAACCACCCTCCATCAAAATAACTCCCACCCCTCTCTTCCAGAAACACTATGCTAATCATCAGGATAAAATACAAACTCTTAGAATGCCTTTCCTGGTATATTTGAAAAAGAACACATCACCCAAAGAGTCCAAAATGGTGAAACAAGAAATTGTCCCAAATGTTTTTTCAAACAACATTCCTCACCTGAGTATCATAGCAGTTATGTATTTCCTTTTTGCAAACAGAAATAAAACATTTTTTGAATAGCATGTACAAGTTGCTCAATGGAATAGGATATAAAAGGACAAAAGGTAATCCAATGTACAAGATACCAATGAGACACAGATAAAGACCTTCATGGTTTGTCAGTGTAAGAGATTCCTGGATGACAATATGCACCAACTGTTAACTTAAAAGCACCACAAGAAATCAGAGCAAATAGAGGATGATTACATACCAAGCAGTCTAGACACACTAATAAATATGCCCACTATTCATTTCAAATGGACATCAACCTGAAAGTATGCATCTGATTGCAGAGGGAAGGCTACAGTTTGGCTCAACAGAAGTCTTCTGCACTTTTTGGACTGCTAGTTTTGCATTTCAAAACTTGATCACATTAATACACACACAAACAAGGAAATGTAAATATTTATGTAGTGGGTCTCTACTCTTGATATGTACTCAAAGTACTATGTTTCAGATTATACAGAAACTGTTAAGGACCAACACTCTTGTCTTACAATCATCCATTTCTGCATTTCCAGTGTCATTGCTACAGAAGAAATAGCTAAGAAAGGTCCCTCAAAAATACAAGCAAAAAAAAAAAAAAAAAAAAGAGAACAAGTGAAAAAGTTCAGATGAAACCAACAGAGAGCCCATCTAGAGATATCATAAACTGTTCTGCTCCATGCCAAAGGAGATGGCACATACTGGATGAAAAACAAATGCCAGAAACACTGGTACCAGCTGTTAGGCAGGAACGGATTTTGTAGTTCACGGAATTTTGATCCATCCCCAGAAAGTGAGGCAGAAAGGCAGACTGTGCGAAACACTTCAGGATTCAGGATTTTACAGAAGTTTATGGATCTCTAGGAGACTTCAGAAAACTTCAGGAGGACTGAAGTTTCAACTTCTAGGTAAACTGATAATGAGAAGACTGACAAATGACAAAAAAATGGCAACATAAGAGAGGTTCAGAGGCAGTCTGAGGAAGTCTCCATAACATATTTGTTCGGTAGCATATATTTCTGAAGGACTGACTCAAAACATAACAAAGCAAAGGTCTGACTGAAAAACATACAAGCAACTTTTCAGTGGTCTGAATATTCATTCAGTAGAAATCGACTGAGGCAGAAACAGATCATAAGCCTTTGGAAACCCTATTACCCAAGTCATTGTAAAAGCACTATCTAAGCAACCATGAAATTGTGTTCTTGTACAATGCAAAACATGGTCCTTCAAGGACTGTCTGTCCACTAATCAAGTTCAAAAGCATGAATTCATAATAAATAAATCAGTGAATTACATGAAGAGAAGTGTGAAGTAAATATTAGCTGCATGGTAACTTTGGGTCTAAAAATCTGGCCCGTTCAAACAAGGTAACACAAAGGAGCCCAACTGTGTAATAGCACACAGAAAACATTATTTTATGGTTGGTGAAAATAAAGAACCATGTCAGCTCCATACAGGATATGAGATTCTGTAAACTGGAACTGCTGTATACAGTTGGATTTCCTAGAAGAGAATGCCATGGTCCCATACAACAGGAAGGTGACAAAAGTTAAACTAATCTATAATATCCATCCAAGTACAGGAAAAGGTACTGGCACAAGCTCCGTGAAATCAGAAAAAAAAAAAAAAATACAGGATGCAAAGTACATGAGACCATCAATCCCTCCTATTTTTGTAGATGAAAAGTACCTTTGGATGAATGGTAACAATGAACCTTTTTTTAAATTCCTTATGCTTTTTCTCCCCATTTTTCCACCTTCCTCCTACCCAATCAGAGCATATGACAAAGAACAAACAAATAATAAAAAACCCCCAACAAACATACTTCTAAGCCCTTTTTTTCATCTGTTCAAGGAGTTTCTACTCACAAGTTTTTAACAACTGGTCTAGTTTGCAGTTTTTCAGACTGGTAACTATTCTATTATTTGCATCAGAGTGTGTTTGAATTGCAGGTTGTGGGCTGATTATTTTTACCTTTTAACCACAAAGATGCTACTGTAACCAATGGAGACAGTGATTTGTGGCTCCAGTCTTCTGAAAACCTTTCCATGCAGAATGTATGATCGTTCCAAGAGTCTATGGCCAAGGAATAAAGATGATGAAATTCTAGGTCTCGCATTTCAATAATCAAAAGTGCAACACATTCAGGTGACCTACTCTGTGTGACAAATCACCTTCCCAGTTCATCAGAAGCATGTCTGTTTACTTGATTGTATGGATTCCATACAGAGATTTGCAAGACCAATTTCCAAGCAATTGTGACATTCTCAGTCTGTTGCACACAGACTTGACTCCCAAAGTTTGACATTTGGTTTTAACAATGAAGTTTGGTTTTAACATGAAAGCAGAGTAAGACTCTACCAAAACCAAAGTGCAATTCACAGTATTTTTCCCAGAGTCATCTAAAGCACAAATATAAATACAAACAGTTGAGCAAAGCTCAGTACCAGTTTAAGACATCAATGGTATAAGAGCATAAATTCACTTGGAAACAGGCAGAATTAAGAAAAGAAACTCATTTGTATAAAATAAAATAGAAGAAAGACATTCTTGAAGTATGCATCACTTTTTAAAATTCTCATCACTGTTTTAATTCTTGTCCTTCCCATTACCCACACCCCCACTCATTCCAACAGGTCCACAGGCTGGCCAATCATGACTTGCCTTTGAAAAATCTTACCCCACTCTGCTGACAAAACACGTGGTTCAAACCAGCATCTGTGATCAGCAACAAGAACACATGGGCCATTTCTGCTGCTCCACTGCAAAACTGAGAGAGAGAAAACTTACCAGCATGAGCCTTGAGTATGTGGGTTTTCAGGCGGCTGTTGTAGGAGGACTTGAAGGGGCACAGTTTGCAGCGGAACGGCTTGTGGTGTCCATGGTGGGTCTGCATGTGGCGGTCCAGACTTGAAGAGCAGGAGAGAGAAAAGGGGAACAAAAGAGAGTCAATCATCCCAGCTACTCCCCCAGATGCAAAGCAAAACACTTAATAGCAGTAATAAGAGGTAGACCAGGCTCCGCTACCATTTCTCATATTTTGTCTCAAAATTCAGTAGGTCTGCTTACAGAATAAACTCAAATCTAATATGAGGTGAAAGAGCAGAGCTGACAGCAATTCTGTTTATACAGAAAGCAAACCACTTAAATAAACTCATAGGGCAAGATAAGTATAAATTAAGTTATATAGGATGCAGACTTAAAGGACCAGTTGAAGAAACATGAAACAGACAAGAACAGTAAAATTATCATTATATAATTTTTCTCCTGGCAAAGATTTTTGTGAAAATATGTCTCTTTTTGTCCTGTTGATCAAGGGGAAAAAAAAAAAAAAGAAGTTGGTGGTTTTTTTTTGTTGACCAGCTTTACTGAGGAAGCCTTCTTTTCGTTACAGCAGCAAAAGCAGATTAGAGATCCTGCTCTGGGGAGGGTGCCAGCAGGCTACAGTTGATGAGTTCCAGGATTAAAAGGCAGCAGAGTTTCAGAAGCAACAGTGTAGGAGATTCTGCATGAAGCTGCTCAACAGGAGAAGGGGTGGCAAAGACCAGCCTCTACTTTCTTCAGGGAAAATGAAAGCTACCAACAGCCTGAATACTGTGAAGTGATCAAAACCTGCTCTCTCCACAGTTTGTCATAACAGCTCAGAGAAGCTTGGAAGAGAAAAAAGGATGTTTTCCACATTTCCTGACAGAAGATCAAATTCATTCTAACTGAGTGAATCCTGCAGAGCTCTGCAGTTCCTACACTGTGGCTGACAGCCATGAATTCACAGTCTCCAGGTGGCAGGCAGGTAGTTTCACCCCAAATTGTAAACATTTCCAGTAGAGGCTCTTCTTTGGACACATTCAAGCCTTTTGATCTAGTCTTAGTTTGAGTCATCTCATGCATGGTGATGGAACAACAACAGGGTAGAGACACTGGAGGAGTTCCAACTTGCCAAAACATCTTTCTACCCTCTACCTTAATTCTAGATGTATGTCAGGCATAGTTCCTTTTTTTTTGTCCTAAATTGTCCTGCTCTTTTACTATCAACATGTAGCTCAAGCAGCAGTTGTTCCAGCCCTGTCACACTACACAAGATTCCACGTGATCTTTAGTCCCACACTGACAAGAGCTTGAGCCAGAAAATCCCTGTTTATGAGAGCTAACACTGAAGTCTGTGTATTCAAAGATCTGATAACAGAAAAAAAATAGAAAATGAACTTATGTCTCCTCTCAGGGTCACTCCATACAAATACAACTTAACAGAAATCCAGGATGGAGTTTGTGGCAAGACAGAGTGCACAGCTTTTGCAGAGCAAAAGAGGAAAAGTCTCCTAAATGAGTAAGACTTGGAACACTTGCAGTGAACACTACACAGAAGAAAACTTGTTTTAAATCCCTCCAGGGAATGAGGTTACTTAACAACTAAAGCAGGCTGCCAAAGATGTATATAATACATATCAAGCTATATACCTTAAGGCATTCTACATGGCAATAATTAAACCATATTCATAACCACATAATTTGCCAGGAACATTCTTCCAAAAGAAGGTTTTAAAGTTTTGGTCAGATTTGAGAGAACAGTGGGCTGTTTAAAGATTTGGTTTGCTTTCTTTCACAGACCTTATCTGGCAAGAAAGTAATTGCACCAGAAACAAAAATAAAAGAAAAAGTAGACACCTTCAATGATGGACACCACACCTATTACAAAGTCAGGTGATGCCTGTACAGTTCCTGCCTGACATCCACTATGTTCTGATTTACTTATACTGCAACTTCTAGGACATGACTTTCCTAAGTAGGAAACTAAGTCATCAGGCTCCAAACTCAACACAAGTCTGATTTTTTAAGCAAACCAGTTTACAAACAGCAAATCTACAAGCCATGTGATGCAGGGGCTTCCCTCACTGTCATCCTTGCCAAAGCAGTTGGACACACTCAGTAGCTCACATCCTTTCCCCAGTCCCTTTCTTACTGTTGGCTGCTCAATCCCGTGGACCTTTCCAACAAGGCAGACCAAACAATGGCATCAATTTGCAATGCTGTAACACTAGTAAAAATCTAGCTTTTTAATATAAGGAATTAAAAAATGCTTTTCATCATGCTTTGTCTCCCACAGACACTTCATTGCCAAATAGTGACATCATCACCAAATTTAAGAGCTCTTCTAGGAATGCAGTTAGTAAGCAGCTCTCTCCCCAAAATTAGAGAAATCACAGATCTGTAAATCAGTCCAGGATACCAGTGGAAAATATATCACAAACCTCATTTTTTTGGAGGGCATAGATATATATTTTATCATTAACATAATTTTCAAAACTACCAAACTTAAAGCAAAGTCAAATCTCATGGAAACAAATCATAAGAAATATGACTATTAATGATGACAATGTATCACCACCCTGTTGTGAACTTGAAATATTTGCAAACTGAAATTGCCTGCCACAATTAAGAAAAAAAATCTGATTTCAAGGTACGTTTATGACACTTAATTTAACATTAGAAATGAAAACTCAATCCTCAAAGAGCGTAGTAATTATAAAAAAGGTAGTTATATACAGCAGAAATCCCTTATATATGAAAGATTAACTAGGAAAATACTTTTCTCTCCTCTTCTTGGCTTGTTAAGTCTCATGCATTTGACATGGATGAATAAACGGGCTTCACCATTTGCCTACTCAAAGAAGTCTTATTCTTTGGCTTGCTTGCTTTTTCCCCTACGTTCAAAAAAGGGGCTTAAATGCATTCAAGACAATAAAAAGTTGCCAGTCATAATGGTCAAACGTTTCGCAGCACATAAAACAAATAAATGCTGAGAAAATTGTATCTCAAGATCAAGTTGAGGGAGTTCTTCTCCAATGTCAACCTACAAAACACTAGTGCTGGTTTGTGATTCTTTAGAAAATGGAAATAAAAGCCACAACTTACTTGTGCCTGAAAGCGGAGACAAAGGAGCAATACTGGCAGCTGTACTTGTCTTCCCGGGCAAACATGGCGAGAGCCAAGTGACTCCTCTCGTGGGATCGCAGACCCTGCATAGACATCAAAACCCGGTCACACTGGCTGCAGTGGTAGCCCCCAGGCCTGGTTTCATCTTCCAAGGATGTTCCATATTCAGCTTCTGTAAATTCCACAATGCCAGGGTCTGTGGCTCCCTCACAACCCTCCATCAAAGTTGTGTTTGACGGATCTTCAGCTTCCTGCTAAAAAACACATACCCCCCCCAAAGCCATCAATTCTCTCTCCCTTCTGCCCCTCAGTCTTTACCCTGTGTTCATTGTAATGTCTAAGTTTCCCACTGTACTGTTTTTTTAAATATATCCCTACACAAACTCCTCACCAATGGCTTTCTGAAAAAAATTACCTATTCTTGGGAGGGGAAAACATGATTATAACTATTATACACATGAATCTATAGGTCAAAAAAGAATCTCATTCCTTGATCAACTTGGTGTCAGATAACACAAAAAGACAAGAAACCAAATGAACTACCTTTCAATAAGCTTTACGTGAATCTTCAAAACTTGATCAGATAATCACAAGTAAGATACAGAGCAGTTGATTTTAGTTTATTCTGCTGTACGGTACAGCCTCACTACAGCTGAATGTAACTACTCTGCAGTGTAATATATAGTTGTCTAGTCTACAGTAGATTTTGTCCATTAGTGTCAAACTCACAAGAAAGAGGCCATCGCACTAAGACCCTAGTCTCTACTCTAAAATTTAGAGCAAACAGAATTCTTTTTAATTCTCTTTCGTAACATTCCTTTCCCATTTCTAACCACAGCATGCAATTGTGCCTCAGCTTAAATAACCCAGAAGAATTGTTTCCATCACATTCTTCAGGCCATGGCTTTCAGCTTTTGTTCCCTGATACAAAATTTCTATTTACTCAAAAGAAAGCATTGACCCTACATAAGCATCACTTGAGAAGCAAGGAGAAGAGGGAAAGGACTCTTAGGAGGGAAGTATCTGAATCTGTCAGGAGTACCAGGTAAGATAAAGGTAGGTCAGTGGTAGGGCAGTGAAAGCTTTCTCTGGTAGCATGAGTTAGGCTGTGAAGGACTCAGCTAGCTCATAAAAAGCAGATGATTCATGAAAGAAGCACTGTCAGACACCAGCAGTCTGACAAGAGCTCACTGCAGCATGAGGAGGAATACACAGCTAGTTCCCATAGCCCGGGTGTACTTTTACTATCCCTGCCAATATCCTGGAATCACATTGTGGAACATCACCTATTCTTGGAGATATCCTAGAAGGCACCTCCTTTCACAGGGAGAAAGAAACAACATATTTACACCTGATCACCTGAATGGGACCACTGGCTCACCTGGCCATTGAATGTTTTGGTTGGAGCCAGTGTGCAAATTTCATGCGGAAAGGTATACCACAAGCAACTCCACACATCTGCATGTGCATACTTCTTCTTCTCAAAAAACACCCAAAAAACAAACAAACAAACAAAAATTAAAAACAAACAGCTCTCTTTAACTGAGCAGAAAAGTAGCCCAGAACAGCTGAGAGAAAGTCTCCTGTTCATAAACCACCAAGTCTTTCGGTCATCAACGACATCAACTCCGTTGTGGCTGGGAAGAAATTAGAATTAAAGAGTCTTCGTGCCCCTGGATCAAGAGTGAAAAAAAGTTAAAACATCTTGAAATAAACCATATATACTTCAGAAACTTAGTGTTAGCTTAAAACATCATGCTGAACCGGAATACCCAGTTCAAAACACATTCAACTCCACAAGAGCCCTCCACAGGTTATCAATGAGTCCTTTACTTTAAACAATCCAAGTAGTTTCAGTCACTTTCAGTCAGCTTTCTGAAATTCTTACCTTTACTGTAGCTGACACGGAAGAGACATTCCCATACTGGACATGCTTGCGGAGGTGATTACAGATGGCTCGAAGCGTTGGATGGACTTCCACACAAAACTTGCATTTGTAGCCAACCACCTTCCTCTCCTTAAGTTTTGAAACATCTTCCAAGTGTCCAAAAGCCTGTTTTGAGTACACAAGCATAAATCACTGAAGTATGTTTTGTTACCTCACTTCTAGGAACACAGACCACATTCAACACCTGAAGGGAAATTATGCTTGACGTACACATGGCCCGTTCTGCAGAACTGCAAGGTCAATTTCTGTTGACATCATTAATTCCTACAAAGTAGGTGGACAAGACATCTGTGCAGAAGAATCCTTCAGTTTATGGATGAGTGGTCCTCTAGGAGACCATTCAGTTTGGCCTGAAACTGCTCTTCCATGACACCATGACTTCCTCAAGAGCTGTGCAGGGTTTTTCCTCAGCAAGGGTATTTCAAACTGAAGCAGAAGGAAGGGGGGCAAGTGGGCAAGAAATGGAATACAATTTGGTCTTCTCCCTATGAGGCACTTGCCCAAAGCATCAGTCACCAGATAAGATGTGTCATGCTAATACTGAGTGCTTAATGAAAATACAGAGACAGAGAGAAGGCTTAGAAGCAAACTGGTGTGTTATTCAGAGGGACATGGAAGAGAGGGATGGGACATTTCCTAAAGAACCTGCAACAAAGCAGATGGCAGCCTTGCCACAAAAGAACTAGCTGTCAGATACAAATGGCCCTCCAGAAGTATGGGAGGAAGGAAAGAAGATAAAGAAAATACTGAAGAATGCAGTAGGAAGGAACAGGGTTTCCTACAGAACCCAGGGAGATGAGTATGGATGAGGAAATTAAAGCAGAATGTGTAACTGACTTATGGAGTTCACTGGCATTCTGAGTCATTCACTAGCCTGTGGTCATTTGGCTGTCAAAGAGAACATGCAAGTGGGTATTTGTGGGCTCCCCTGCAGGGAGCAGGGGGCAGAGAAAGAGACCAGACACACAAATCCTTACCCTCTCTTGTTTGAAATCTGCAAAAGCACCATCTGCATATTTCTGCTTGCTCAAAAGCTGCTTCCTCCTCTCCTGACGTTTGGCACGCTTCTGGAATTCCTCATTGTGACCATTCAAGTGTGCAGTCAGCTCTGCCGTGCTATGCAATTTCATATCACAGTGCTTGCACTGGTAGACAGGGCTCTGAGAGCGGGTGCCATTTCCCAGTATGGAAAAGTCCCTCTTTAAATCCTTGCTATGGTGGTCAGTGTAATGCATGCACAGCAGCTCTGCTGTGCTGAAGGACAGCTTGAAACACTTTATGCACCTGAAGGGAAGCCACTCAATTTCCTGAGCCTCAGTCTCCACCTCAGGCTTTTCAAAGTCATTCCTCTCCTCAGCTGGAGCTGGTTTTTCATGCTCGTCAGCATACACAGCAGTGAAGTAGCCCCCCAGCTTGCTCGCATGCTGCTTCTTAGGGAAAACACCAGGGTGACGCTTCATGTAGTGGGACACAATGCCCTTCTTACTGAAGGACTGGAAGGAACAAAGCGAGCACTTCTTCTTCTCTACAGCCCTCCTCAGCTCCTCACTTAGCTGAGGAGAGTCATCCTTGGGAGGAGATGGAATGATCACTTTATTGGGTTTGTCGCTTACCGTCCTGGAGGCTGCTAGGCAGTGAGTGTAGTAAGCATCAATGTCATGTCTTTTCTGGTAGTGTGCCGCGAGCCCTTTGCGGATGGGGTTGGTGTATGAACACAAAGCACATTTGAAGAGATTGTTCTTACCCTCCGGCTGTGCCCGGACGTTGTTATGTTTGATGCGGTAGTGTCTCGCTATCCCCTTCCGGGTGGAGCAGAAATACTTGCAGAGCTGACACCGGAAAACTGTGTGAGACACTAAGTGAGAACTGGAGAAATGAGGTGCTGGCATAGAGACTTCTCCAACATCCTCAGCAGCAATTTCAGGGGAGGCCTTGATTTCAGTCACCATGTCTGGCTCCACTGAGGCAGACACCTTTGGTGGCGACTGGGCAAAAACATCAAATTCAGGTTGATTGTGGTATTTCTCATAGTGAATTTTCAGCTTCTCAAGTGTTCCATGAGTGTAAGGGCAGAGTTTGCACCGATAAGCACCATAACCTTGCTTGAAAATCCTACTTGTCTCTTCCACGTCATTCTGAGCAATATCAGTTGACTGCTCCACATCATGCACAAAGTCTTCAGCAGTGACTTTCACTGATGGGTGTCTTTTCTGGTAGTGTGTGAGAACGCCATGAATACGTGTATTAATGTATGGGCAATGCCTGCATTTATATACAGCACCTGGGTTAATGTCTATATCCTGAGCAAAGTCTGCTGCTTTCACTTTCATGCCAGGATGTTTTTTGCCATAATGTGTCAGGAGGCCATGCAAGTTGTTGTACTCAGACTGGCAAACTGTACACTGATATGGAGTGGAGGAGATGGCAGGGTTTGCAGAAGCCAACTGGACAGTTTTTTCATGGGAAAGGCTGGGATCCTCTGCACACTCTGCATCCTGATCTATTTGCGATGTTGCTATCTGGTCTTCAGAATCCATCCTGACCCCAGTTTCATCAGGTTGTGGGATGATTTTCTCAGCAGAATCCTTCTCCTTAATGATATCTAACAACACAGATTCATCTCCATTCATGGCCCAAGGGTGAAATGCTTGGTAGTGATTAGTAATATCCCAAATAGAAGATGCTTCAAAAATGCAGTCCCTGCATTTATAGGTTTTCATCTCTGTTGGCATCACTAGGGCAGGAGGGGAAGGATCGGGACCTGCCCAGAGTTTGGTTGCCATGTATGTGTAATCAACGTAATGCTCAGGGTGTCTCCTTTGGTAATGCACAAGCAAACCACTTGGCTCCGTGTGTGAATAAATGCACCATTCACAGTGATAACCAGCCTCTATCAAGCCATCCAAAAACGCCCATCTCAGGATGGATGTGACCGTGGCCTTCAGGTTCGGGTGGTCTTTCTTGATATGCTTCCTCAATGCATAGAAGTAAGGGGATGTGTAGCTGCACTGCCTGCACTTGAGGGCTCTCAGCTTTGACTTGTCCCGCTCAGAGCTGGAGCTGTGAGCAGGCAAGCTGCCAGCTGATTTCTTCTGGCTGCGGTCACAGAGGCTCCTGATGGTGGCCGTGTGCTGCCTGATCACATCCGCGTTGGCTTTGAAGTCGCGATGCTTCTTCTGGTAATGGATGAGCACGCCTTTCACGGTCCGATTCCCGTAATCACAGTGTTGGCAGAAGAACATTTCGTTCTCAGGAGGGTTCACAGAGGTCTCAGATCCACCCCGACCCAACTGCTGCATTGACACCGGAGGCCTCTGAATGCCAGGTGGCAACTCCCCACCCCGCATCATTGCTGCGGTGGGGGGTGCCTGCCTGATATATTTGGCAGTGACCTTTATCTCTGGGTGTCTCTTCTGGTAGTGGACAAGCACCCCCACAACGGAGCGGTTGCTGTAGGAACAGTGTTTGCAATAGTAGAGTTCAGTAGAGAGGTCTGGTGGTGGTGGGGGAGGTGGAGGCTGAGAACCCAAGCTGGACAATTTTGGGGAGACGGGTGTCCCCAGCTCAAAAGACATCTGAGCCAGGGCAGAGCCCCTGTCAACAGAGACTACACGCATGGTCTTCTGAATTCTGAAATATGAGGCTTTTTCTTCAGGATGCTTCTTCTGGTAATGCACCAAAACGGAATGCATGTTAGGGCTTGCAAATGAACACACATCACAGTCATAAACAACCACAGTGTTGACTGAAGGTTCCTTCTGATTTTCACATTCAGGACTAAAACTCTTGGTGGCACTTTTGTTAAAACCAGCTGGCACACCAGTCCCGCGAGCCACAGGGGTGGAGGTTGCCATAGTTTTTGGAGCAGAATTTAAGATCTCTCTCAGTGTCTGAGACTCTGTGTTCAGCCCTTCTTGCTGCTCAACAACATAGCTAGAAAATATCATTGCATTGTTAATTTTCACTGTGGGATGCATTCTTTGGTAATGTGGCATCAGGCTTCTAACATTGGGGCTTGTGTAAGAGCAGAAGCGGCAGCGGTAGATCAGATCAGAATGATCAAAGTTCAGTACATTCATAGCTTCAGGATGATGCTCTCCATAATGCTGCTGCAGGTCTTCAAAATTTGTGTAGTCAATATAGCACTCAAGACATCGATATACTGCACTGTGGTCATTGGGATCCAGAATATACCTAAAGCTGAATTTAATATAGGGATGCATTCGCTGGTAGTGGGTGCTAACACTCCTGGCAGATTTGTTGCTGAAATCACAGTGTTTACAATAGTAAAGCCTGCCAGAGTCATTAAACTCTGCATTCTCATTGTTCTGGTCAGTACCATACAGGTTTGACTGGCTCCCCAGAACAGAGGCATTAGGGCTTTGATGGTCCTTCATGCTGACAGCAGAATAATAGTCTTCCTCATCTTCAGACAAAGTGAGCTCAATCTCCGCTCCATTGGTGGAATTGTAGTCATGCTGCATGCTTCTAAAGCTTGTCTCCTTCTGGGAATCATTAGTCTCTCTGCCCCACATTTGCTGGGGTGCGTAAGAACTGGAAACCTCGATCATCGGTTCTGTTTGCTCTTCTTCTCTGTCCAACTCCACCTCTATCTCCACCTCATTGTCCTCCTCCTCTTCCTCATCATCCTCAACATTAATCACAGCATCTTCTTGCTGCTTGTTTTGACTGATCTTGCTCTGCAGGTTGCTTGCTATTTCATCGATTCTGGTTCTCTTTTTCACAGGAGAGAGATCTAGAGGGAAGTCATTTGAGACCTTCCTAGGGGCTTTTGCAACAAAGTTGTTTTTAGAAGAGAGCCCAAGGATGGAGGTCTGGCTCTTCTTCACTGTGCTGGCAGAGGAGTGAGCATCTGCCTCACTCTCTTGTGGTGCGCTCAATGGTGGCCCATCATATTTTGGCAAGTTGTCACAAAATGAATGCTTGTGCTGCTGATGAACTCTGAGGCCTTTCAAAGTGGTGGTGGAATAGTTGCACAATGTGCACTTGTATGGATGCTGTGAATGGGGCTGGGGTGACTGCTGTTGTTGCTGTGGCTGCTGTGGCTGCACCGGTTCCATCATCCCAGCTGACTTCCTGCCATTTATATTTCCACTGTCATAAGACACTGTACTGTCATTCAAAGACGAGGCAATGCTTTCAGCCTGAGAGTTCATAGTGTCCCAGTCTGATGTTGTTCCTGTGTGACACTGCTTGTGGGCACCAAGCTTTAAGGAACTCTTGCAGGTGAAAGGGCATTCATCACACTTGTACACAGCTGTTTTTCCAGACAGGTGGATGTTCTCAATGTGACGGGAAATACTTCGGCGATGCATTGTCAGGAAAGGGCAGAAAGGACACTGGAACCTGTTCATGTATCTCCTAAAGGGAATTCCCTTTGTTTCCAATAATTTGTTGCCATCAGATCCCATCAGCTGCTCTGCAGACATTCCTGAGGTCTGGTGATCCATGGAGTTTAAGCCATTCTCACTGTCCATTTCGTTTAGCTCTTCATCTGAGCTGGAGTCATTTAGCATACTGCTTGTTTCCAGGTCAGCAGAAGAATTCGTCATATCAGCAATTCCATAGCGGGATCTGTCAGACAAATTAACCATGCCTGAGTTGTGAGGTGATTTAGGCTTCATTTGAGGGTAAGACACAGAAGAAAACTTGGAAGATGCAGAAGAGTTGGGCCTGATAAGGGAATTGCCCATGGAGCTCCTGAAGTTTGAGACATTGGCATTCGACATCTCACGTCCCGTGGTGTTCATGGAGATATAATTAGAGTTTGGAGAGGCATTCTGGGTGCTCTTACTCTGTACCTCAGGTGCACTGGTTCCATCCTGTTGCTGCCTCAGGCTTGACAGTATTTTCACCATGCTGCGGTGTTTCTTCATCATGTGGTCACACCAGCGCTCCCTCCGAGGTGTCTGGTAGCTGCACCACTCACAGCAAAAGTTGCCCCTAGACTTTGTCAGGGGCTTGACCATTGATTCCAAAATGCTCCGCTCCACCACCTCTGCAGGCAGCTCCTTGCAGGATTCCTGCACTGGCACAGAAGCAGATGTTGATTCAGACACAGCAGTGGCAGCAGCAGCAGCAGCAGCAGGAGCTGAACTCTCTTTCAGGTTGTTTTTGTGATACATTTTCTGGTGCTTAATAATCCTCGCGCGCCTGGGTGACTTGTAGGTGCAGAACTGGCAACTGAAAACTTTACCAAACCCTTCATGCATCATGATGTTGTAATTTAGGGAACTAGAAGCTGGTGGCCCCACTGAGCTCCCCCCAGCCTGTGCTCCATGAACCTTCCGTGTGTGCTCTATGAGGAGGTTTTTGGAACGGAAGTAACGCACACAGAACTTGCACTGGAAAAACTTGCTGGTTGGTTTAGGATTTGGAGCCATGTGCTGGCCATAGAAAGTCTGGCTCTGGCTATAGTAACTTCCAGTCCCCATCTGACTTGTTGCATTTTGCCCTAAAATGAGAATTAAGGTGTATATGTAAATAAATAAAATAAAATCAAAAGGCTTTTCCTCCACCCACCCTGTTTGCATAAGAATGTAACCACATCCTGAACAGACAATAATCACACCAGGATTCCCTTACTTATGGTGAGATCTACAGATCTGGCAATGGTCAGAAAAATGACCATTATGCATAATTTCTACATGTATATGACTGTAGTGTACATTTTGGGATAGGCAATTTCCAAAATTGGGGGAAAAAAGAAAACTAGCACTAATAAAAGTGGAAAATTTTGAGGTGGTTCATGGCAGTGAAGAACAACCATGAAAAGCTGAAAATGAAAAAAAAAAAAAAATCAATATGAAGAACCACATGAAAAGGAGCTGGGAAATAAAATCATTCTCCATGCTTACATTTGCAGAAAAAAAAAAGCCATGGTCAGAACCAGTATGTCTGATGCTAGATATCTACTTTGCTGACATAGCAATAAAGGTAATGCAAGTTTTTAAACAACATTGAAGGTAAAAAACTAAAACACACTGAAATAAGCCACATGTAAAATACAAGTGCAGAGTTGAGATAAATCTTGGAGATGAGATTTTTACCTGATATTTCATCCGCAATTGCGAATTCATCCTTTACAGAAGAAAACTCGACCTCAGTCTGGTTGCTAGCATTGATGGAACCAGACCTTGGCTGGGTAGGACTTTCTTCAGAGACATCAGTTGGCTGCAGAAAAGCAGTGTGAACATCCTGAATGTGGGCTTTTAGGTCTTCATAAGATGGAGCTCGAAAATCGCAGCCATCACACTGCAGGACCTCCATGGTTCAGGATGATCTTTCACATTAGAAAGTTCTGCAAGAAAACCAAGGAGAGAAGAAGAGATGTGTTTACAGCAATGCTATTGGAACAACTCCTGAAGTAGGTAATACCAAGCTTTTGATGACTCAGTCATTTCCAGAGATTCCACAAATACAGCAGTGTGAAACTCAGCCTTTGTTCACCATATTAAGAGGCATCTATTCAGATTCACAAGAAGTCCTACCTAGATAGCTCAGAAGCTGCTGACTGGACAAATAATCAACTTTCTGAGAAGTGACTATTGATTCAATGGACTTTGCCCTCCTGGCTTTTCCATTACAGAGGGCTGTTATTCAGAATTTTGTCTTGTTCAAAGACTACAACCCACATGCTGAGAAACAGCATATTGCTTCCAGTCATGCACTGAAATTTAAAATCAGAAGACAGTGGCTTCTGCCTTTAGGAGACCAACTCTAACCTTCCTGGGAGCCACCAATTCCTGCCTCATTCACTACCATGCATCAAAAGCTTTCACATGGAGAAATCTGCCTTTCTTCTCAGCATCCTATCACTCCTGATACTGGTGGAAAACCCAGACCTAGCAGCAAGGTTAGATGCAGTTGCATGAACTCAAGGCAGAACACTCTGCTCTGCCCTATTTCCACCAAGCTTTGTAAGGGCATCTCCATTCTTTGTTAAAATGTTTACAGCTTCATTTTAGTCTATTCTGGGGACACGACCTTTGTGCCTTAGCAGTCCGGGGGATGGAGAGAGCTGGAGGAAGAAAAGGAGAGTAATGGGAATAACAATACTGAAAAAATACAATGCAAACATGAGTTACAAAGACACAGAGTCATTATGCCTTTCCTGCTTTATCCGAAAGCCCTGCATACCTTCAAGTAGAAAGCAACACGAGATACAGTGAAGCACCGTGGTTCAGCTTGTGACAATTCTGCAACAGTTTTATGTGTATGCACCGCCGTGGAGAAGAGACACAAAGAACAAGCCAAACACAAAAGACTTAGACCCTCCTACCCTGTGCAGAGCTTAGACACAAGAGCTACATTCCTGTGTTAATAAAGGAATTACTTCTTTAAGCTTCCATGCACTGTGCTGGAAGAGAATGACGAACAGAACATTACAGAGGTCCAAGACTCAAGAGCAGCCCAAAGCACTTTAAATTCCATGTGTTTATTGTATGTGGAGTATGAAGCAACCTTCACAGTGAGGAGAAAGTTCCAAAACACTAAGGCACAGAAACAAGAGAGGGTACTGCCTCAGGATTTTAGATGAAAGAATCCTTCTTCTGATAGCCTGCTAAAATAAACTTCTAGCAAGTCAAATTCCGGACAGTCTGAGCAAAGTGGCTCTCCACATATTTACCTACTTTACTTTGCAGGCTGCACTATGTCCTTTCTCTCCCCTCACTCCCTCCCACCACCAATAAAGAAAATGAACGCTGCACCAGCTTCTTTTCAGCTAACAAAGTTACAATAATCGAGATACTCAAGCTTTTATGTGCAAGCACCAGACCAAATTGTGTGGAAGAGGTTGCTATCTGCTCTGGATCAAATTACAGCAGTGAGTGAAGCCCCACCCCACGTCTCCTTTAGCACAGTCCATTAGACCTGAAAACAAATTTTTCCATGGAGCAGACGACTCCTGCATTTAGAGCACTTCACAGAAAAGCAGATCATCCAGTTTTCACTACCCATCCCCCAAGCTTAGTCCTTTCATCTCAGCCAAACAAGCCACAGCTCTGCTGAATGTGTTTATCACACTTTCAAGAGATATGAGCCCCTGCGTCACTGAAGCTTTAAGACTCACTAAGCTGCCCTAGTCCTCTGAGCTTTGGGAGCAGCCATTTTAGCTCAGACAACTCCTGCACTCAGAGGCTCAGAGCTTCTTGCCTGTGCACAACATGGCCTCACATATCTCAGCTTCAGTTCAGCACACCAGCCCTCTTCTTTTTTTTTTTTCTCCCCCCTTTTTGACTCCTCCTCCTTGGGTGATGCTTTAAAAACCAGCATCCCCAGAACACATCTCCCCTTCTCCTGCATGACTTGCCCTCGAAATCGTGTCGTTCCTGTCCCCCTGCACTCCTCAAGCTGCACCTTCTTTCCCTCAGCAGAGGTTGGGGTTTCTCAAACCATCTCCTAGGGTTGGGTTCCCCTCTCCCATGGATGACAAATGTGACAGTTCCTTCCAGAATCACAGCATTACAGCACGAAGACACCAGTCCAAGCTGTCCTACAAGCAGGGGCGACACGCAGCTGAGCCTCTCAGGAGAAAGAGGAGGAGGAGGAGAAGGAGGAGGAGGCGCAGGGGGGAGTGAGGGGGACGGGCAGGCGGGGGGCCTACAGCCTGCCCTGTCCCTGGGGAGCTCTCCTGCTTGGCGCAGAAGACACACCACCCCATTCCCCTGCCAGATTCCAAAGTCTAATGACCTTTGTTAATCACCAGCCAGCTTGTCTGCATCAGCAAACCCTGCCAGCAGACACACCCTTCACACAAAGGCTGTAGCTATGCCTTTTAAGAGAGGTTCTCTGAAAGCTCCATTGTGTAGAAAGAGAGGAAAAACAACACACACACAAAAAAAATATCACTCTTCCCCCCTCACGCGCCCCCCCCCTCACACGCCCCCCGAAAACTTCAGACCCTTTAGAAATATCACCGCAAAACGCTCTCAGCCTCTCTGTCTCTTGGAAACTTCAGACCAGCTTACGAAATAGAAAACCAGAAGGGAGACCAATACTGAGGATCTGAAAAAATTATAATCCTGGCAGCTTGAAGTAGTAAAAACCACCACCATCCCCATCTCCAGCACACACTGCAGCTTGGAGAGAATATCCTTAAAGTTGCTGGTTGCTGTCTAGACAAGCTTAAACCAAACCTTTGTGTTGGGACATATCATTAATAGCTGCTGATTACAAAACTGATGGGAGACTCTCTAATGGGTTCCAGCTTGAATCTCAGCAGGGTCTGTAGCACAAACGCAGCGCAAGTCAAAGAAGAAGTTAACCTTACTGCGGCTGTGAGGGACAAACATCAGGTACAGCTGAATGGACTTCAGCCTGATATTTTCACCACGCACCACACTGAAAGCAGGATGAAGCACTTTGTAAGGAATTCTGCTGTACCATTTCCACATTCTTCTTTAAATTCAGGCATTGCATGAAGGCTAAAAACACAAACTTGCAGTTTTGACCTCAAGTGTATCAAGAGAAACTGTAGCACAGTGTGTATCTCTTTTTTTTTTCTTTTTCTTTTTCCATCTGCATGGGATTTAACAGCGGGAGAGACACACCTACAGACCAGCAAAGAGCATTTTCAAGTGCAGATATTCATATCCCCAGCAAAGGAGACAAAGCAAGATTCCTACGTTTCCATCATGGCCAACTAAGGCAGCACGTTCCATAACCCTTTAAATTTTCAAGCAGTGCAATTAGAAAATTTAGAGGGGAATGGAAGTGTAGTGAGAGAGGAGTTACCAAATATACTAATTTAACAGCAGTATAGTAACTGTGGGGTAAAAAACAACAACAACACAAAACAAAAAAACAACCAAAACTCAAACAACCAAACAAAACCACCACGAAGTGAATCCATAAATCCCACAAGCCCTCGAACATATTCACAATCAATCTCTTGAGACCACATTGCCTACAGATAATGGGACTTCTAAAATACCCTTACTAATGTGATGCTAACCTCAGCAAACATTATTAAAATGCCATTGTCTGGCTAATTTGCATTTCCAAGCTCTTCTTAAATATATGGTTTTAATGCTTAATATGGAGGTATTCTCATTTTTCTGAGGAGCAAAAAGCTTTTAAAACGCTGGGCAACACATTCTCAAAGCCACAGTTTTAAAGACCCAAGGTGATGGTCTCACATTGTCTTCATTGACATCCTTTACACTCACAAATGCACAAGAACATCTGAGACACAGTTGCATTAGATTTCGAGGTTTTTAAAAATCCAAAACAAAAGATAATTGTGCTTGTTGAACAACAATAATTACAGAATTTGGCAGCAGCCAAAGTAGTACAAATCATTATGTTTAAGTTTGGGTTTAAAGCTTCAAAATACAAAATTAATTGTGAAGCCCAAGGCACTGACCTCAAAATTGAGCTTCTGTGGTTTGACTACCCATCCGTTATATTTTGAGATGGAGTCAGCAGAGCTTCTAGAAGTTAAGAATATGCACATGCACAACCACAACTGAAAAGGTCAGTCAGACCACACAATGTGAGCTTCCAGCTCAGTATTAGTAACACTGCATGTAAAACAAATGGATCTCCATTTCTCAAGGCTGTCTAGTCAGAGGTTATCAGGGATGTCTCCATCCCTACCTCATCCACGCAGGTTGTGCACAGTTTTCATTTTACTTCAGTGACTAGGTGGAGCTGAAGGACATTCCTTCACCAAAAGTGTTTGTCAAGTGTGGAACAGGCTGCCCAGAAGTGGTTGAGTCACCATCCCTGAAGGTATTTAAAAGATGTGTGGAGGTGGCACTTAAGGACATGGTTTAAGGGCTGCCTGAACAGTTGGACTCCATCATTTTGGAGGACTTTCCAACCTTCCCCACCTTACCAGAAATAAACAACCAAACATTACAGTAACTGGATTCACCCCGGAAAGTAATTACAGATAAGACAAGCTTTCAAAATTCCCATGAGTAACACCTCAGGCATTTTTCCCTTCTAGAGAAGCCTGGGTTTTACAAGGCACCAGTGCCCACAGCTGTGCTGAGGACCTCCCAGCTGAGCCACCTGGGCTCCTGGCCAGATTCAGATTGCATACAGTGGAGCTGCTCCTCTGATGTCTTTGGGTTTGGGGCTTTCCCCACCTGCCTTTGTAGGTTTTGGTTTTGCTTTTTTTTTTTTCCTTAAACACTTTTTATAATGTGAGATTACTACAAGGAAAATGAGAACTAAACAAATAAAATCATAGGAGTAATGCAAAAACTTACACATTTGAGAAACTGGAAACCTGAAGGCTATTCCAGCTAGAGGAAGCCAGCCTCATCTTTCATTTATGAAAGGAAACCCCATAATTAATTGGAGTACCATTCCTTTTTTTTTTTTTTTTTTTTTTTTTTTTTTTAATAGAACTGTATTTTGATAGAACTCCATGGGTTAGGTTGCAACTCTACAATATACTTATTTTGTGGTTCATATTTTCATGTAAAGGAATTACAGCTTTAATTATCAAGATCTCCATGCTGAGGTTCAGTTTGGGGTAATTTATTACATTTTGAAACTCAACAGTTATACCCACAGAAGAAATACATTAGCAGATATCTGCAATTCTGTCACCCATTCTTCCAGTCAGAATTTCTCCTGATCTACATGGAAACACACGTTGCAATATAAGATACTTTCAGGAAAGAACTTCTTTTAGAAATTCATTACAACTCAACAGTAAGAACAAGAATCTAAACTAAGAAAACACAGGCTCATTTTATTTCTAAAATGTACTTATCCAGGCACCTGGAAGAGTGTTTGAACCTGAAATGGGCTTCAAATCTGATTCCACAAAAGTAGGTCTCCCTACTACACATTCTTTGGTACATTATCTTCCAAACTTCTCAGAAATCTCCCTGTCCATGGAAAATAGGATGACCAACTTTGTTGATCCCTATACAGCTAATATTTATTTATGCTCCTGAATACACACATTTCTTTTAATATATGATACCATACTATGCATAACTGTAAACCTACCCCATAGCCTGCAAAATCTTCTATATTTTAAAGGAAATATAAGCCACATTGTTCTTAAAGCTCATTGAAGAGATCCTACACATTGCTAGGAGCTGCCAGAAGATTTTTTTTTTTTCTTTCAGTTTAAGGAAAGAACAAGCACCAATGACCCAGAATGGGTCCGAACAGTGGATACATTGCTATCACTCAACTGGTTCCCTAAGACTGTAAGTTTTCAAAAAATGGGGGGGGAAAAGGCAAAACCAAGAGGGGAAAAAAAAACCCCAACAACCAACCAAAGCTCAGAACGCCAGACAAACATGGTCACTGAATGTTAATGCATATTAGCCATCTCATTTGTAAGACCCCAGCAGAATAAAGGCATACAAAGGATTTTACAAGGGGGTATGAAAGAAAGGAGAGTCACAGAGGGTCACACAGTGTCAGCTTCTGCAAGGTGTCTTGAGGAAAATACTGCAGTCTCCAGCCTCAAGAAAAGACATTAAACCGATAGCTGGCTCACTATGGAAAACACAAACTTCCCCAGCAAGAAAGACAGAAGTGTAAGATGGAATACTTGATCTTACACCCATCAGGAAGGAAATCAAGTCAACAAAGACAATTCAGATACAGGTAACTGAACTACAAAGCACATCAGGCTGGGGCTTTATGGATTCACCTAAATGCTGATCACACCTTCACTTCTCACAAATAATGTTCCTTCTCTTCCTTTCTTTCTTGGAGTCTATAAATGTATATATATATATATATATATATCTCCTTTAAAAAATACATTAAGAGGCCATCCAACTGCCTGAGGGATACTTTTAAACTTCAGACTTCTAAAATAAAAGCAGATTGCAAATAAAATGCCACAATCTTATTAAAAGACAAACTGAGAGTGTCATACAAATTATGATTTTAACTTTTTTTTTGTCTTTTCTTCCTGAAGGTTAGCTGTGAGGCATTACATGGTACAGATCATGGACAATGGAGTCTTAGGATAAAGAACTTCTCTTATGAGAAAGGCTCTCAAACATTAAATGCTCTTGCTCCCAGCAAGGCTAGGATGGGTTTTTATGATCTTCTGAATTACTTTCATGGCAAGTTATTAATCCTTACAGAAACCAAAAGGACATTATATATATGTGTGTGTGCGTGTATATATATATATATATATATATATATATATATATATATATATACACCTCAAGCAACAACTAAAAGGCCAGAATAGGACTTTCTCTCTTATTAAGACAATTTACTGAACAGAAGTAGTTTAAGAGGAAGATGGAACAGCATAGGGCAAAATTCTAGGCCAGAAATGTGGTTTACCACTTGTTTCCCATGCTAAATGCTCTCAGGAAATGAGCCAAGTCATTCACCTCACTGACACAACCCAGCCTCTCAACGCTCTTCTGCACAGACATACATGTTCAAGGGGCAAGTGGGCTGGCCCAGCCTAGGAAAACAGATATCAGAGCCAAGCAGCTTGGCTTTTGTACCCTGCTCCTCAGAGCTCCCCATATGGCACAATGGAACCAGACGCAGTGGGTCTGGGGTTTCTAATTTCCAGCCAAGAGCGTGTTGTTAATTACCTCAAAAAATCCAGTTCCTGTGATTTAAGAGAAGTGCAAACCCCAATGCACATGGACTTGAGAGTTAGGGAGGTGTCAGTAGGTGGTGCTGAAGAACACAGCAGCATTCTGCCTGGGCACTCCAGAAACAACCTAATTCCTTCTCATGCATTGCAAATATCTTCTAGGAGCTTTTACACAAAAGATGCATTACCAGCTTCACCCTGGAAGAAGCAGGGGAGGAGCAGGGTACTCAGCTTGGCACAACCACAGCAAAGATCTGTCTCTTGCCAGGATAAGTCAGAGCTGTTATAACGGGGGTCCTGCCAGTAGCAAGTCATACATGGCAAACTAACACACACCCTACCAGGCCATGAACTGAAGCGGGAAAGAGCAAAGTTGTGTCTGAAGACAGAAGAGATTATCTCCCAACAACCATCTGCCCTTGAAACAGCCTCTACTGCCTTTAAAAGTAATTTTGCTGTTCACCCTGAACCACATGCTCCATTCCATGGTCACAGTGCCGTGGCTGGTGAGCTGCAAACTTGCTTTAGAGAGGACCAATCTTAGTTTGCAAGAAGCAGAGTATTTTTGCAGAGGCTAAAGACAGCTTATAAACTGGTGACAGAGCTAAACCATGGGAACATAGAAACTGCTGGATTATTTTAGGGGCCACAGAAGTTTAATCTTAGAGATCTGAGATTAGACCAGCCAACACAGCTGGCTTAAAACACAAGCAGGCACTCTCAGCATAGTCACAGAGGTGAAAATCAAGTCACTAGCATTCTGAAACCACAAATGCAAAAGGGCAAAACTCTGCTTTGGGCTTGCTACTGAAAAAAATGTAATGCAAAATAGAGACAGAATATTACCAGCTTGAAAGATGGATGTGAAAAGATGATTTTCTGGACACATGTTCCTCCTTTAAGTGCAGAAACTGGACTGGACCTATGATAGCAGTGGTGACACAGACTGAATTTGGCTGGTGAGAGGAGTAATCTTTCAGCCAGAGATCATTTCCATAATTTGGCACTCAGTTGGATAGTCAGTGAAGACTCACTGAGTAAGAAAAATTCACAGGGCAGCTGGGAACCAAAGAAACACTGCATGGATGAGATCCAAGCCTGCCTTTCATCACCAATAAGAGCTCAGCTTAGTAAGGATCCTGGCAAGTAAGGAGCCTTCTCCTTCAGTCCACTTTGAGATCTTTCATGCTTCAGAATACTCCTTTAGAAGGTTAACCCCATGCAGAAAGCATGTGGAGAGGATGAAGAAGGGCATTCAGAGGAATGGTTTTAAGTCTATAAAACCAAAGCACCAGAAGTCATGTTTTGTACCAGCAAAGAAAGCTGAGTAGAACAGCACCTCATCTCAAGCAAACCCACCACATCTATGACTCTAATTATAAAACGAGATCCACAGCTGAAACCCCACTGGAGGACAAGAAAATGATGATTGTAACAAAGTCTAAAGGGTGTTCAGTTTTCCCAGCCTGCTCTTCAAAAGCACGTGTTTGTTTGAGGAGCTCCACTGACACCCTGGCTATTTTAACACTGCCTTTGTCTCCAGCTATCCCTCCCCTTCCCCCAAGCTTCCTGCTATATTTGACATTTGCTGGGCAGCAAGCAGAAGCCTCTCTGTCCGCCAGTTCATTTCCTCAGGTAATACAAATCCATCACTGACCCATTTATAATGTCAGTCAGAATACACAGTTTTATTTGCCCACTGACTCACACGCAGTATGGCAGCCAGCATCAATGCCCCAGGTAAAAGAATATATACTTTCCCAGTACTTGACAGATCTTAGACTAGTGAATACCATTAGGCTGCCACTCTTCTTCCTCTTACTACTCCCAAAAAAATCTTTCTCACCTGTGCAAGTGAAGATCTCCTGTCTGTTTGTGATGGTAGCAATGAGATGTTGGTCCTAAACCTGAAAAGTGATACTGCTGAAAAGGAGGAGTAAGTTGCAGCTACTACTTACATTGCTCAAAATACTCTATCCCAAATAACTTCAGATATAGATAAAGAGACTCCTTTCGGTTACAAGTTGGGATTCAATATATACACATTGGAATGCAATATGGGTCCAAAAGACAATCTTGCTTATTTTACTCCCCTTTTCAACCCCCATTTTCATCCACTTACACCTTCCAGGAAATAACTTTCTACAGCTGGAGTAATAATAGAAAGCCCAAGGACAAAATATTTACAATTGCATACTGGCTCATATTCATAATCGTTAATGTGATACACAGATACACAGCAGGCTCTGGAAGAAACTAAGTGGAACATCTACAATGCATTTCAGGATGGGGGAGAAAAAGCATTCAGAGGGATCCTTGGATTAAGCATCACATTTGTGAATTGAGCAAGTTTAATAAAAGTTCTCCAGCCAGAAAGTGTTTGGATCCAAGAGGCATTAGAAATAATTACCTTAAAACCAGAAAAAAAAGCTGCTGTTCCCTGCCTATAAAAACACCCCATACTTTGTTATGCAGGTAATAGCTAAGAACAATCTCCCTCACAAAAAAAAAAAAAAAAAGAAAAAAAAAACCACAAGCAACCAACCTCTTGTTAACCTTATTTCATGTCTTTCCAGTAATAAACAGCCATTGCCCCTGACTACTATGGATACATTCAAATTAAGGAGAAAACTAGTATTAAAGCTCAGTTGTGTCAAAAATGGTAAGAGGTTGAAGCTCCTAATGGAGTTCTTCTGTCCTAGTTTAATCCTTTTTGCTTTAAATAAGCTGTTTGAGGGTCAGCCTCTCAGATCCAATTTCTTTTTCTTCCTCCTAAAGAAATACTCAAACAGGAAATGGATCATAAAGAACAAAAAATAACTAAGACTTTCTTTGTAATAAGGCCTATGGCTAAGAAGGGATGAGATTATAATCAACTGCATCCTTCAAAAGCTACAATCTTTGCAAATATGTGGACATTACAGAACTCTTAGGGTATTTTTCTCTTCTGCAAGTCCATTACACAAAACCTAATTTTTTCTGTTGTAAATGCTGTGCATTTAATTGTTTAAAACTCAACAATCTTCAAGCATTTTAATTTATCTAGAAAGGTAATAAAATCCAAATTTAGAACAAAATAATCAGTCCCCATTGTCATAAGATTACTCTCACTTTGAAGAAAGTTAAACCACTCTCACTTGAACTTAAAGATACAGGTTGAAAGCTGATAAAAGAGAAAGTGGTTGCCAAAACTTCACCCCAGAATATGTGAACAATTGCCAAATTACATAAGGAAAGTTCAGTTCAAAGTTCTATGTTTATGAACATAGAAAGAAAAACTTTTGAGGAAATACAAACAAAAAAACCCTAACCCCAAAAACCCCACACAAAACAACAGTGTAACCTGAAATCTGCACCCAAATGCTTGATTTTTTGTAAGACATAGGAAGAGACTAGAAGAGATTTTCAGTTTTTCTAGCCTAAAGAAAAGAGATGTCTTGAGCAAGTTCAAGGTGGAAGGACTTTTTAGGAAGCACTTATCCATGTCCCTAGCAAAAATTTGAACCTTCTCCAAATAGGAAGAAGAAAAATGCACTGAAAACCCCACCAAGATTCTTCAACAAATTCAAGAATATGCAGCCCAGTGGCATCTCAGGCCTCATCAGGATTTTTGGTTCTTTGCATAAATACTAAGGAGTACCAAAAAGAAGCCTGAGGAGAAGCATTCAATAAATGGTCAAGGAATGGTCTTATAATAAGCCTGGTTCTTGGAAAAACTCTTATTTTGTTGCATATGCAGTTATGTTATTAAAAATTGGTGGGACAGTAGCACTTCAGGATAGGGATTGTGCTTTTGGCTATAAGCAGAAAGGCATCCACACTTGACTTCAGGAAAGTAGTGTGGGCAGCAGTTCTCCTCTCTAGCCATGGCTACACCAGCCATTGCCTGAGCCTGCAGAGAGAGTAACTGCTCCAGACACGTTCCCTCTCCAGAACGGAGGATCAAGAACATCTGGACTGCCAATAGCTTCACAGCCAGAACACAAGAAACACAGTGAAGTCACTGCCTGTCTGTGCATGGAGAGCAGAACCAGAAGGGAGGTTGCACCCAGAGTTGGATGTGCTTTGAGACCTAAGGAGGCTGTTTGAAACTACAGTGTCTCTATCCAAATAACTCCCTGGCTAGACAAACCTTGACATTTACTCTGTACACTAAGTAGATAGAAGTGGGTAAAATATATTTTAAGCTAACAAAGATGGAAAAGACCCCCACATTTAAAAAAAAAAAAAAAAAGAAAAAACCCCAGAAGATTCAAGCCTTGTGATGGTTTAAAAACCATCTGTAAACCCAACAGAACTTTCAATCTGATAAATTATGAAAAAAATTATGCAATATAACTTGCCTTTTAATTAATATGGAAACTTGAGAAGTGATGTACTGAAAGCAAAGGAAGGGTAGTCTGGCTCATAATTATTTCAACAAAGAGAAGGTATATTCACCTATGGTAATGGCCAAGACATATGCTATGTTCCACAGTTCCAAAGCAAAGGGCTACATAATTGAAATCAGCTTTATTGATTATTATAGAACCACTTAAAAAAAGGAACTAAAGTTTGACTTAAAGGGAAGACACTTAAAAACTTCCAAACTTACTACTTTTCCAAGAGGCACATCTAAGTACTCTCAGTAGACCAAGTGTCATTGACTCCTCCAGCTAAAGAAATCTTAAAATAAAGCAGGATAACTTCAAAGGAGAACCATATAAAGAATTCTATTCTTTTCTTACTAAAGGAATAAAGATGGGCAGAAGCAAGCAAGAAAAAAACAAAAAACAAACAAACAAACAAAAAAAAAAAAACCAACCCCCCCCCCAAAAAAACACAACAAAAACCAAACCAAAACAAACAAAAAGAACCCCAGCCAACCAACCACCACCAACAACAAAAACAAACAAACAACAAAACCCCCAGAAAACAAAATCTAAACCACAAAGACCTATGATAAACTCAACTGTTACAAAATTGTATGTCTTCAGTTTGTGCTGCTTGAAGGGGGCAGGGTGCATCTTTTATTTACAAATGGAGAGAAGACATGGACAATCACATATATAGACAAAATATCTCTTTTCCTTACGAGTCCAGCTAAGTGACCAGCTCTTCAGACACAGCATCTGCTACACCACTTGCCAGACAGGAGAATCTCCTCCCCGTTTCTTTCATCCAAAAAGAGCCACACATGAACATCATGACACCAGAATTCATAGAAAGAGTATTTTGAGACATTTCATTTGTGTTGGCCAACATCCTTTAACACTGTGGAAGAGGAAAAAGAAAGACTGTAATGTGGTTTGCAGTCCATTCTAGACCTTTTTCCCCTTTAAATCTCATTTGAATAAAAGGCATTTGCACTTTTTTTACTCATTTCTTGCAACAAGCATTCATTCAAGCGTGGGTTCTTGTTTGCAGGAATGTATACAGAGTGAAAGTTTCACATTAATTTAGGACCTCATTGAGAAAGTATCTATGTGAGAAGTGTACAGTCAGTTCTGCAGAAAGTTCATTTTTTCTTCTGCTGTTTATGCCACACCAAAGCATAACAAAAGACAGTATCATATATTTAAGATCTCTATTCATTTATCACCAACAAGTAATTAAAGTCAGAAGAAGTGACTTGCTTGCAGAGAGAGCAAAGACTGAAGTAGTCCCCTGGTTTTCAATCAGCTTCAAACTATTGAACAAAATATGAAGACTCACAATTGTAGGTAATACATAAGAAACAAAGAGGCAGGTTTTAAGTACTGCAAGTAGCAATACTGACACTTTCTTCCATGCAATTACAGCTTATTTATCTGACTCATGCAGCTTCAGGCCACATGTTTTGGGATGTGTGTAAAAAGCAAGTTGAGTGAGTCTGCTCCACCCAAACCCTTTTTCCTTTACCTGGTGCTGGGGAACCACAGGGAAGTGAAGCAGCCTGGCTCCAGGTCACACAGCTGGTCTGTGGCACAGTCAGCAGCAGTAAGTGGGTTTTCAGACTCCAGCTCTTTCCCTGTTATGCCACACTACTTTTCTGTGTCCCTGACATCCCAATGCTAACTTCTCACAGCAAAAAAAAAGCTCTCCAGCAAAGCAGGAGCAAAATTTCAGGAGCAGGGGTAAATCAAAACACCACACACAAGGATATAACTGATGCTCTTTATTTATCTTTGTATTTACTTTCTAACTGGAGTTGCCATTTCCAGCCTTCTGCACAGAATCCAGGCCCTTTGCTGGAGAATTTAGGTCAACTCAGCAAAATGTCTGCAGAGCTGCAGAGAAGAATACCAGTGGAGAGAGAGTTTAGAGATGGTGAACATGGTCTAATCCTCATATTATTTGAGATCACAGTGGGAGAAGGGACATGGAGAAAACAGTGGCCATCCAAAAGGGGAGCTTATATGGGGGTGAGGAAGGATATTTGTTTTGCAGCGAGAAAAACTGAAAGTCTTGTATGATCTGAAGGGCTTTTCTCTTAAAATGACTTTGCCCAAACTACTGAATCTTTATACTCTTTCTCAAACTCTTCTACATAATGGACAACATGATACTAATTCTTCTGTTCTAGCAAATGTCTGGAGAAAACCCCATCAGTGCCTACTAGAAGTCACCAAAGACAATCTTCTTTATAGCATGTTTATAAAAACATCTGCCAGAGGAACACCCTGGGTCTTCCTCAATGTCTTTTGTAAGCAGGAGATATTCAAGGCCAAAGAAGAGGAAGTTTGATTTAATCAGACCTGTCTTTCACACTTGCTAGCTGGAGCCACAAACCATGTGCACACTTCCACTCTACCCAGGCTAACAAAATTTATGATAACAAACCAAGCAATTAGTTTTCACAGGCTGACAGTTGCACCTATCCTTCGTTGTTAGTACATCACCACAAACAAGTCCCAGATATTTTATAAATTTCTCAAAAAACATTTGGATTGTAAGACAATCAAGTCCTACAAATCCTTTAGGACACAACATCACCTTCAGTCTGTGTTCAACCAGTATGTAAAGCTAGTATGGTTTTTCAGAAAAACTTCAATAAAATAAGTGTTCTGGTTTGACAGTCTGGATGTCTAAGGAAACACAACTTTCCACAAGGCTCTGTGCTCAGAGCCATGCACAGCCTACCAAGGACTCCTGATCCTGTTTAATGTGCACTCAAACCCTGCAGAAGGAGCTTTCAGACACAGAGCAGTCTCTGTAGTAATCCAAGATACTGCTGGCACTCCTGTTGAAGGAAACATACTGAGCATGCTTCATCCTATGTCTGCAGAGCAGAACCAGCCTGAGCTCTGCCAAAAGCCAAGTGTGTCATGGGCAGCTGTGACTGCTACTTTGCCTGGGCAGAGATGAGAAGTGGTAACACCTCTTCTTTGGGTGTTTTTTTTTTTCTTTCTGTAGCTGTCAGTTGACATATACAAACATTCTTGCTGCAGTTGGAAGACACCTAGCTAAAAATTCAGTTTGCGCTTACGGTGAGGTACATCTGGGGATCAGGATTTTCTTTATGGAAACTGCATCTGCCCACACCATGCAGTCAAAAGAACAGGTTCGAATCTTTTAGCACATTACCTTGAAGTGGCATACAAGCTAACATTGTGCACAGTTGCTTCCTGCACAGTTTCTTACATGTCACCTGAGAGAAGAACACTTCCTATTGCTTCACATCAAGCCACTGGAAGAACCCTGACTTCCCTCCTTTAGCCCAGCTCACAATTACCACACAAAATCTGGAAGTTGGTATGATGTCAGCATTTTGGGGAAGCACAAAAAACAAAACAAAACAAAACAAAACAAAAAGTTAAATCTTTCCCCTCCTTCATCCCCATCTACATTCCTAATTAATCAAGAATTGTACCTCCTAGGTTTGTGGACTCTCTGAGTAGTGTCACCTTTTCTTTCAAAAGACCGTTCCTTTCTAGCATAACCTACCTCACTTTCCAAGCTGTATTTCTGGCATTAAACCTTGCCTTTCTGCTTTTCTACCATAAATAATTCTTCCTGGTCTATCTCCTCTGTTCACCTCTCATTCTCTCATTTTCTCTGGAAAGATGATCTGTTCATCTCCTGTTTCTAGTGTAACATTAAAATGCCAGTGACGTGCATCCTCAGAAGCCAAAAGAGGTGGCCCTTCCTTTCTCCTGAAGATGTCTGGCATCCTGGTCACTCAGCACTCAGTATGAAATAAAAGTCACTGCTTTTATGTCTTAAGTAAAGAGAACATTTTCAAAAAAGATTGCACTGCCCAGAACCATTACTCAGTAGGGCAGAGAAAATGAGGGAGGGAAAATGGGAAGGTCCTACAGCAGCCATCACCTGGCAATAACTGGCAGCTACCTGGTCTCACTGTCTCTCAACCTTGCTGCTGCTGCTGAGCTGCCTCCCATGCCCACCAGAAACTGGTATCTGAGGCTGCAGAAGTCTTATATTTCTTCCTCTTTCTTTTTGAGGAACAAGACTCCCTCTTTGGTTCTCATTGTCTGTTGCTCTGATCTGAGTAACTGATATAACTGTGATCAGTTGAGATACTCTGTGTGTGTCTGTGTCTGTGTGTGTGTGCTATGCTTGGATCCCCAGGAAGGCAGCCTGGTATTTTATTTTTAAACTTTGGCTCCTGTTGCACAGCCCCACATATAATTGCTCCACTCCTGAAGGTTGGATAGTCTTCTGCTATCAGTTTTCAAAGAAAAACAAAGCCATACGAGCCAATACCACCACGAGAACAGGAGCAAAGTTCTCTCCTAAAGATTTTTGTTCTCATAAAAACCCAAGAGGTCACAAAAATATTAAGCCATCAGTGCCATTCCAGCTTCATGCTGTTGTATTCTTACAAGCTGCAGAATATTGTGCAAGTCCCAGTAACTGCTGTGGTTTTAGAGATTTCCCTAGCTTTTTATTTCTAGAAATTTGTTGGAGTTCTGCCCATTCTCCCCAGCTGAGGACCAGACCTTTATGTGGATCAGCACTTACTACAGCCTTTTATTACAAAGTGGAGGATCCAAACAAGTGTGAGCTTCTCCTTATCTAAAAGCAGAACCTGCAATGGATCTTCAAGGTCTCAGAAGCCAAAGGAGGCAGAACCAGACTTGCTAATCACAGCACTGGTGGTATGGTTCACCCTTCCTGAAGACCCTGCCCTTCAAATGTGTTGCAAAGCTGGCAAACTAACTTGAATCATACACCTCTAAGCCACCTGCAGTACAAGATCATTTTGGCAGTAAGGCTTCACTGTTCCAAAAAAAAGAAGTGGTTTTCTTTTCAGCTGAGCACAGAGGGTCTATATCTGTAGGCCTGATTACTAGAAGGAAGGAAATATTCAAATGAAAGTCAAGAGGACTCCTTTGCACCTATGCCTGGAAGAAAAGTCTTTACACAGAATACAGGAGAGAAATGGAGAAAGAGTGGTTTGTCAAGAGGAGGTCACCTTCCTATCTTATCTTTACTTGCATTTCATGATGGGACAGAGCCACCAATCTCAGTGTTATTTACAGGTTAAAACAGTCACTCATTCCAAAAAAAGAAGAGGAAGAGCTTGGATATCTCTCTACTTCTTCATTCCTGAACCCCTTTCTTCTCCCATTGTCTTCTAACTCCTCCCACCAGACTACTGCAATACTGAATCTTGAAAGCAGTCTTCCAAAACTGAAACTACAAATTAAGAACTGCAAACAAGCTGTCAATTATGTGATCAAAACCCTCTTCATCCTGCTGTAGTAACTGGTTTATAGAGTCAAAAATAAAAGCATTTACAGTGAGGTCTCTACTGGCTGCATGACCTTTGAAACCAAACCAATGCACCATTTTTCCCAGAAGCAAACTCGTTTGTGCATCACTTATCAAAAGAGAGGATCTCATGATGGTGCTTACTGTTAAGTCTTTGATAAGTACATAAGACAAAAGGAGTTATCTCTAAGTTTCCTAGATCTATCATCCTTAACAGACCAAAGATTTTTGAGAGGTGTCTAACAAAAACTGAACCAGATTACTACACCCTTGAATAGATTTCACACCCTGCAATGCTTTTATAATACTATTATTACTACAGATATTAATAATAATTTCAGATGGTTGGATGGGCTATCTCTAATAGAAAGTTAAGTTACCCTAGGAAACTGATACATTGACAAAATCTGATTGGATTTTTGTGGCGAAACCACCTCTATGGTAGCCACAGGACAAAAGGCCCTAGTTCCCATCTATAAAACCAGGACTAAAGTTCTGGGTGAACAAAGTGCTGGGTTGTAGAGTCCAAAGGAAAACAGAGATCTTCTGTCTGGGAGATTTACTTATCCTTTAGAAAGTACAATATGAAAGTCCACAGTAGCTCTGACAGGACTACAAAAAACCTGTTCCATTTCTTCATTTCCTCTGCTTAGAGACAACAGAAAAATGCATCTAACTTTCAAGAGAAAGGTAGCTTCCACCAATCTTCTGCATAGATTTCAGCTGGAGAACAAAATGCAAATAATTTATCCATAGTTTAAGCCCAAAACAACAGAGGAAAACCTGCTACAGATCACTGAGCCCAAACTCATTAACTACAAACCCACAGTCAGTCTTATAATTTCACTTAATTTGGTTATTTGCTTCCTGTTTCTTCACCAGGTGAGAAAGACTCTTCTTTCATATTCTTGCACACCCTGGTAAAACTCAATCACTTCCTCAGACTCCTTACACCTCCACATTGTACCAATTTCATCAGCTGTTCTTTAAGACAGCTAATCCCTGACTAGACAAAACAGCAGTGAGAGTCATCTTGCTGAAGGTTCTCCTTCTACAACTTCTACAACTACACAAGTTCTCCACAACCAACTCAATGGCAACAGTCAAGCCTGTCTCCCACCACGGTGTCTGAAGAGAAACTACACTTGGGCTTGACAGGTTATGACTTTTTCTGCAGAGTCCATTAGTTATTCCAATAACTTTTTTCCCCCCCACAATTAAATCAGAAATAAAAAATGGTTTCTACAACCAGCATTTTCTAGTCTTATATTCCAGCTACTGCATCTTTTTATGGCTTGTACAGACTCCAGATTCCTATAATACCAAACACACTGGCAAATTAGCTGCTTTTAGTCCTCCAAATGTCACTTCTGAAGACCTCTGAAAGGGAGGAATGGACTACCTGAAAGCTTTCACGATGAATTACAATTTTCCAGACTTCAAATCACTACTATCCCCAGCATTTCCAGGAATGGATTTACTGTTCCAAGAGCAGTACTTGCACACATCAGCAGAGAGATGACAGTATGTCCTGTGTTTCTACATCTGAATGCTGTCCTAGTCCACTTAGCTAACATTCTAAGTATTTTAAATTATATCTACCACTTTGCAGGTTCCCTTTTTTTTTTTTCCTGATATAAAGAAAAACAAGAGTCTTTAAGTCCACATAGGCTACAAAGCCAACACATTTCTTGAATGAGTCACAGAGCATTTTCTGTTCCACATTTTCCTCTGTTATAGATATAACTGAATGACGATCTTCTAGGTCTGATATATTATAAAATATAAATGACTGGTGTAGGAAACAGATGGAAAAAGGAAAAATCTCTTTAAATCCTGTCAGATACCCTTCTTGTCTGACCTGTAGGATGCTTTTGTTTTTAATGGAAGAGGTCCAAAATAAAAAGGAAAACCCTTGCTTTTCTCTTTGGGATCAAGGGCTCTCAAAGGCACAACACTGGTCTTATTTGTTTGATCCATCAAACCAAAGTCATTACTTACTTTGGTCATGGAAAGCTTCAAAAGTCTTTTCTGATAGTCTAGAAAAGCCCACAGACAATGAGATCTATGACTCTCCTGCACTCTCTGCATGAGGTGCTCTTATCCCACAGTCCCTTTCTCCCAGAGCTGCAAAAGCAGGTGCCTCCATCTGGATGATCCCTGAGGCACTGACCCAATTCTCAATCCCTTTTACTTGCGGGGTGGGGGGGGCGGGGGGGGTGGGGGGCAGGGAAAGCACAAAAGGTATTATTAGACTTCAGTCTAAAGATGGCACAGTTCCATGCTTTGGTCATTTCCCTTCTTCAGCTCAACTCCACTGGAATATCCAATGACAGCCCAAAAGTCTGCTGGTGTCTTTTAAGTATAATGGAAAAATTCCAAAATTCGACTTTTGGACACAGGAACTTCAGGCATCCACCTGATAGATGACTGAGAAACCAAGCCCATTGCTCTCACTCAAAGTTTCATGTAAGCCAATCCTTCATGGTTCGTCTTATATCTAGGCCATGATATATCCTTTTTTTTTCTTTGCAAAAACTTTATCAGCTTTATGACTGACACAGTGCTCTGACTTTTCAGACAACAGTGATTGGTCCAGCTGTCACATATCTTAACAAGTCCTATTATTAAGAAAATAATTAAAATATCCCACAAATATAAGATCTGCTTAATATAAATTTGGGAATGTAACAGCTTCAAAAGATCTCCAAATGTAGCCAAGATCTGATGTGCCTCTGATTTCCTGAAGAGGTGAGTAAGCAGAAGAATTAAGCAATCATTTTTCAGCCTTCACTGATACACAACTGACCTTTTAATCTCTGCTTAGCACCAGGCTGATACTGTTCTTTCAGAAAGCACTCACTTTCAGATTCAAATCTTTGTCACTTGAGAGAACACTCCTTGATTTTTTTGTGAGATTTAGGTTCATATGAGAGATTTTTCCCCTTGTCCTCATACTCAGGCATGGTTTGAAAGCTCACTGAACTCATTTTTATTACATTTTTGAATATATCCTGTCAATCACCCTGTCCAAATAACACTGACTTAGTTTAGACACAGTGTGTAACTATGGTTGAGTAAAGGAGCAAGGCAACTACTAATATTATTTTCTGTCCCCAGCAGTACTCCCTGTAGTTCAGAGAAGCTGGAAACCAGTGCTGGAAGTTCTGTTGGGTCAAACCCAGCATGGTACATCCTCTGGGATGGGTTTTAACCCTCCTAAGAATAAACAGGGGGACAGTGAGGTGGACTGAGAACTGGCTGAATGGCAGGTCTCAGAGGATTGTGATAAGTAGCACAGTCTAGTTGAAGACTAGTAACTAGTCACCTGTAACTAGTAGTGACCCCAGAGCCCAATACTGGGTCCAGTATTATTTAATGGCTTGGGATACAGTGCCTCCTCAGCAAGGTAACTGATGATACAAAGCTGGGAGGAGCAGTGATACCCCAGAGTGCTGTGCTGCCCTCAAGGGGCTGAATGGACAGGTAAAGCAGAACCTTTTGAAATTCAACAGGGGCAATTGCAGGGTCCTGCACCCATGGAAAAATAACCCCCAGGCACTAATACATGGGGATTGACCTCCTGGAAAGCAACTCTGAAGAGAAGGGCCTGAGTGTCCTGGCAGAAAAGAAACAAGCCAGCAGTGAGCCCTAGGGGCCAAGGAGGACAATGATATCCTGGGCTGCATGAGGAAGGACACTACTAGCAGGTCAGGGAGGTGATCCTGCCGCTCTGCTCAGCCCTTGTGAGGCACATCTGGAGTGCTGTGGCCAGTTCTGGGCTCCTCAGGACAAGAGGGACATGGAGCTCCTGGAGTCGGTCCACTGGAGGCTGTGAAGATGCTGAAGGGACTGGAGCATCTCTGTGACTGGGAAAGGCTGAGGGAGCTGGGGCTGTTCAGCCTCGAGAGGAGACACTGAGGGGATGTCCCCAGTGTCGGTCTGTGGGGGCAGGAAGAGCATGGACCAGGCTCTGCTTGGGGGGTCCAACTATGGGACAAGAGGAATGGTCAGGAACTGATGCCCTGGAAGTTCCACCTGAACATGAGAACTTCTTTACTGTGAGGGTGAATGAGCACTTGAACACTCCCAGTCTGGAGATGTTAAAAAGTCATCGGGGCACAACCCTGAGTAATATCCTTTAGAAGTCTCTGTTTGAGCAGGGAGGTTGGACCAGATGACCTCCAGGGGTCCCTTTCCAACCTTACGCATTCTGTGACTGTGTGTGACTCCATGAATTTTCACAATTCCTTTTGGATACTAACATGCTGATCATGGAACCTTAGCCATCACACATTTAAAAGTTTCAACACAGGCTTGCACTCAAGGAGTCTGATGACTTTGTGATGTGCTTTTTTAACTGGGCTTCTAAAGCAGCAGCTTCACCTCCACTGCTTGCTAATGATGGACTGTCAGCATCCTGTGGAACTAATTACTTCTCTTTTGAATTGACAAAATCTTCTAGGCTGTATGTGGAGAAAACAAAGGACAGAAGGGATCTCGTGGATGGCCAAGACTGCTTCTGTTATCATAGACACAAATCTAATCTCCATTAACTTAGAGAAAGGAAAGTAGCATGCTTGCTAAAAAAAAATTACAACTATGGGTCTCTGGCCCAAGAGATGCTCAGTTTTAAAGAAAACTCGTTCTGTATGAAAGCCTTCTGATCATGATACACCTAACTGCTAGCAAGTTCTAGTCCCAGGAACTATGCAAAAAAGTAATATATAGAGATCAACTAGCTATGATAGTGATATCAATTCTACACCCCTCCCTCTAAATGATTCATTTCTCAGCTGAAATCCCCCTTGAGGCTGGCATTCATATATTATAGTTCTGGAATGTGAAATAACCCTCAATTCTCTCTAGCTTATCAAAAATCCCTGTCCTGCTCTCTCCCTTCTCACATTTCCTTGGATTCATTATGCCTTTAAAAGGGGAGATTGCTACTAAAATCCCAGTTGGGTTAATTTGGCTATGACATCTTGACAGCTGGAGCAAGAGAAACAGCAGGAATCTCCCAAGCAGAAGATTCTGACTGTTGCAGTAATTTGATCAGTCCAGCTCTTCCTATGCAAAAATCCCATCAAGAACACACAGGCAAGGTATCTAGGGGAGACAGAGAAAGAAAAGAAGAAAAAAACCCTAAAGAAGTCAAATAATTCTTTACTAAGAGGTCAGAGTTCATTGGATTTCTACACCCACTGACCTTCCTTCAAGGTAGGCTTGATGCTGCATTCCAGACCAGGAACATTTCACCAGCTTCCTAATAACAGCTAAGATTTCCTAGGCAAGCTACAGAAGAGAAAGTGCTTGTTCAATACCAGCAGTCCACTGCCACGTTTTCCTATTACAAGCCTGTCAGCCTGCCAATGGAGAGAACTTCTAGAACTCCTCCTTGCTCTCTTCCCACAGAACACAAAGCAGCATATTCCTTCAGAAGCCCTATTCAAACTCCCTTTCTTCTCCATGAGCCTGCATCTTTGAGACAATGGATAAGAGGAGGCGGACCACTTCCGCCATTCATTTGCTCAGCCTGCTGAAACGTCAGATCTGTCTGATCTTGCAGCAGAAGCATTATCCTTTGTTCTGATCAGGTTGCACAAATAGCTGTGCTTGTGTCAGTCGCAGAGCAGAGATTTATTTTTTTCATGACCAATATGATTGCAGCTCACACAACACATTGTGTCCCACTAAAAATGTTGCAGTTTTGTTTTCCACCAGATCCAGCAGCTCTCCCACAAAAACGCCATTCAGTGTTACGCACTAAGGAAGAAGGGGGAACTGCAAAAATGCTGTCGCTACATGTATCCTAGGCAAACATGACAAAGTATCTGTAGCCTAAACAACTGAGCCCACAGTCACAAGAAGCACAAGAATGGGCTCACATTGGAGGAGTTAAGAGGTACAAGATGATTATGACTCCCAGGACATCCCACCACTTTTCTGAGGGTTAGGCACACCTCATGCTGATCAGCAACAGCTGCCTTTGCAGGTCCTGACAGCTTAGTTCTTCCCACACAGACAAATTGGGCTGGCCCCAGCCACCCCCAGCACTGTGGTGACATACCTTTGCTCAGAATTCACACCTGGATTGCTTGCAAGCCATCTGCAACTGAAGAGACAAAGGTTAGCCACTGCCTGGGTATATGAAAATTCCAAGTGGTACGCCTGGTAAGCAGTTCCGTTTCCCACACTGACAGAAGAGAAATAATCACCACATCTACTAATGGAGTCATGAGCCCTCAAAAGGTTACAAAGCATGGCTTTAATTTTCCCTTCCCCCTGTTCTACCATAATGCACACTACTTATGAAAACAGTTGTTATCATACATCCTTCCTTTTCCTAGGGCAGAAAATCAAATTAACCAAAAAACACAGCCCATAGGTTCTTCAGAATTTCAGCTTGTAGAAAGTCTCATTCAGGTTGGAGGTTGAACCTTATCTAGTACCTCCAAATTTCTTGTATTTTTGCCTAAATATGTGTATGAGTATGCTGTGTCGTCTCTGTTATCAGGTAAAAGCTTGAATACCCATTTCTGGCTTCTAGCCAGCATTTAAAGAGGAAAAAAAATTTGCTAATCCATGGTTGCAATGGAAAAAACACCTACCACAGGGAAAAAATCCTCCTGCCTTTAGCCAAATCTAATCTAATCTTTTCTCACAGCTGTAATATCACTCTGAATGCTTCACTACCTAACTTTAGCTTCACATACGGAGCACAGGGAATTACTGATACAAACCTTTTGTACAAGGCCAGTCTGAAAAAAAAAAAAAAACAAAAAACAAAACAAAACATAACTGGCTCTCTTTAATACTCCCAAGTTTGCAATCAGAATCAATACAGTTCCATGAAGATACTGCCATTTTTAGTAACTGCGATACCCTCCAAAATGCAACAGCATTATATGATTTCTGCTTCATAGAGGCTTTGACGTTCCTTCTATTATCCCAGTCTTGCTTTAGCACATATTTTATATTAGAATGTGTTCCAGGAGGCATATGGCAATAGAACTAGGTCAACCATTAACCAAATAACAGAAAGCTGCTCTGCAGAGCACACCCTTCAAAGCTTGCTTAATGAGCTAGCTCTTCAGAATGTGTCCTTCAGTAAGGTTGAAGCTAACTGTTCCACAGGATTTTCCTTAAAGACACAAGGTCACCCAAGTCAGGCAACTTACAGACATGAAAGACTCTGAGTAGCCACCTCAAAGTGCAAAGGCATCTAGGTCAAATGTTGAGACATTAAGAACATTCCATAGCTATGCATGGCATATTGAGCATCAAGAACCAATTCCAGCAATTTCTTCATCTGATGTGCAAGCAGAAACAGTTCCATCATTAATCTGCTCCCACAATTCCACAGGAAAGGAACAGAAGCTTTGTGGAGTTCGTAGGGAAGGACACCATCACTAGATAGAGTTAGCATGTCTCTGTCCAGATGACAGTCAATTCCAAGCACTCGCAAGGTTTGAATGAAAGGGTTGGTATCAAGGCTTGCAAGTCAGTGTCTGACTAAATTCTTCTTGTCCTGCTTTCTCATTGATGTTGCTGAGGTACAGGATTTAACATGATCTGCCAAATCCAGGGGAAGAAAACTCCATCAAGATTGTTGGTATCTTCATTTGTTCCACTGTAATCTTACCACTTGCTTCCACTAAATACCATGGTCCATACTTCCAAACAACCACAGATGCCCAAGCTTGAAAGGTAGGTTGTTAGGACTGGAAGCTTCAGGCACCAAAGAACAGAATTCATGAGTAACATGGAAGTTAGAAACAGTTCTGATTCATATTATACTGTCAACAAGGCAGTAGAGATGGCCTGATCAAATTGTTTTTAAACAAATAAAAGACAAACACTTGCCAGCACTCTAATTGAAAGGAAGTCGGCATACAACAGCCACTGATACCCATCACATAACTGTTGAAATAACATGATAACTCAACAGCCATGTACCACAAAGCAGAACAAACTTTTCAAATTCAGAAGTCACCATCAAGTCATATGAGTACAGTCAAATCTTGACACTAAGTATATAATAGATGTTAATATTAGCTTTCTGATACTCTCATAAAAATGCATTCAGCTTCTTATCTCTTTACCATAGTCTTTCTTTTGGACAGTATTTCTACTAAACAAAACATTCAGAGACCTTTAAGTCATTATTTACTCAAACAAAGCCAACAATAAAAAAGTTCTCTTTGCCAGGGACAGGCTTGCAATTCTCCATAATTTCTAAGAGGAAAGAGTGCTGTAAGCATATATATAAATATATCTCAAGACTTTCCCCAGTAGTTCACATCTATCTTTGTGACCAAAAAATAAAAAAAATTTTAAAAAATTTTAAAAAATTAAAAAAAAAAGAAAAAACCCCAAACCCACAACCATGTCCAACATACATTCTTTTACAACTGCCTCCATAACCAAGAACTTCTCTGTAACCAAATGTTTGTGAGATAGCGACTCAGGTTCACCTTTCTGGTGCTAGATCCTGCTGGTTTACCAGATAATAATTCCAGTTCCTAATTACAGACACAGGAAATTATGAGGAATCCATGATGACAGAGAAAACAGTCAGTGTGTGTGATCATATGTCCCTGCAGATTGCTTTGTATCTTAAGCGACAGCTCCTTGCTGAAACAGGCTAACTCAGTGGAAGACTGCCAAGCATGCTGTGGTGAGATTATCATCTTAGTAGTTATTTATAATAAACTATCTTCAGCAAGTAGCACCTTTTTCAGTATGAAGAAGTCAAGGACAATGTATTTTCTTTGCAGTACAGAGATGGTCTATGAGAAAATGTGCAGACAATATCTAGTGGCATTACTCATTTTCATATGAAGAAGCACTTCTGAGGAACACTCTCCACTATGTTCTAAAAACTGTTCAACACCACTAGAAAAAGCACAAAATTGCCAGCCACTACAAAGTAAAACCTGCAGTGGAAATTACCTGGAGAGACAGAACAGAGTGGCCATTCTGTATGAAAAATTTTGGTTTTCCTCCATCCTTAATAGCTCAGATGCTAAAACAGCTACCACAACATGGAGTTCTCTATGGAACCAAGAAAAAGTTCTGCCCTGAGAGATGGTGTTTGAGTTTCATGTAATTCCTCAGTGCCATTTCTCTGCAAGTGCCCTGTGCAGAAGTGCTAGACTCCCAAAGCTTCAAACAAAACATCTGAATGGGGCCAATGGAGCAAGGAGGACTGTGTAAGGATGAAGTTACTGCAGAGAAGAACAAACAGTCTTCACACACAAGCCATGTTTTATATGCATCCCCTCCTCCCATCACTAAACTGCAACTGGGAAAACATACCTGTGGGTTGACTACTCCCACACTCCCACTCCAGTTCTTAGGAACATATGAAGAAAGTCATACTTTAGCAGGGCTACCACAGAACAGCATCTAAGACAAGGATTCATTCAAGGGGATCTGTAATATATTCTTTGAAGATCCTGCCGAACAAGCAATGGAAACCATGAGAGCTCCAACTATGAAGTTCAGTTTTGCTTTGCTCATCAGGAAGCAAGACCTGATATTCTAGAGTTTCCCAGGCTGCAGATACAGGAAGGTGTCTCCAAACGTTATGGGGCGGGAAAACCCAAACCTGTTGACCAGTATGTGACTGAGCTGACAAAAGACTTATCACTACATTTTTAAGTCCACAGAATGCCTGACAAGCTTATTTAGATTTTTTTTTTCCTGCAGATTTAGACAGACATGTAACAATATTTGGCTCTTTGGGAAAAAATAAATAAAGTAGTATTGTGGCTATTTGACACTAGTTTTAGCTAAATAGGACAAAGGCATTGTAATAGTGTATTTCAGCTAAAAAGAAAGCAGAAACAGCTACAATGGCTTTCTACAGTTTCTTAGTAATTACAGAGTTCCAAAGTCTACACAATATCACTTGCAGCATTTCATACCTTCTGCATTTCGCAGCTGCAGTACAAGGTTCTCAAATGGTTACAGATTTTGAAAAAACTGTCTCTGCATTAAAGCCAAAAGGATCTACAATGAAACTTCATCTGAAGCTCAGGACTTGCACATGACTGAACTCTTCTCTTTCTCCAGATCTGCTTAGCCCTTCAGCCTCGCCCCAGCCCCTTTTATAATCCATCAGACATGCTTTTGGAGTGCACTTCATTTGTTTTGTTTTGTTTAAAAAACACACACACAAAAAAAAACAAACCCAAACCACACACACACACCAAAACAAAACAAAACAAAACAAAACAAAACAAAACAAAACAAAACAAAACAAAACAGGTTCAGAAAGAGAAAGAAAGAAATGAAACCCTGCTGGGCTGAAGTTTTCAGATGACAAAGCAGAAGGTAATTGTTTAATACTAAGTATGAAAGCAGCATAAAAGGACAAGATGCAGAGGGGAAAAATCTATTTGGGCTTCCTGCACTGGCATGAAATGGCTGCTTTCCTTCTTACTGCCAGCTCCCATGCTTCATGTTGACATTACACATCCTGTGCTGTAGATCCACCCCCATGCTGATGCTTGCCCAACCGAATTATCTCCTGCGTCACAGCAGTGGTAACAGAACTGCTGGCTCTGCAGATCTGAAAGCACCATTTCAATGCTTAATACATGAAGCAACTGGACACACCACCAGATATTCTGGGTTGGTTTATGGCACTCTCAGCGCTGTATTACTTGGCCTAACCTTCTGTTAACCAGATGGTCTGTTCTCCTCTTGGGACCAAACCATTACAGTTTATTTTATTAATTTCAACCAAAATGCAGGGACAGTTTAGAACACTTGTATCTGGTTTATCTCCACAGGGTTGCTAAGATGAAAATGACCTAAAAATAACTGGAAATGCTGCTTCACACCAACAGAGAACAAGATCTTTTGGAGTAAATATTTAACTGATCTGCCAGATGAACTACCACAGCAGTATAAACCACATGGATAGCAACCTGTATTATGTACACATACTCAAAGGTGCACACTCCTGTCATTGTAAAAGGGTCTAGGTTGCATTTTTCCCTGATACAAAGCATTTCTGTCTTGAACAGGCCATTATCATATTAGTATTCACTTAAACTAACCTCTTAATTAAAAAAAAAAAAAAAAAAAAAAGGTTTCCAAAATGACCACTTAGTGATGGGACTCCAGAATGCATGAACATCATCTACAGGCAACACGACATGAATGTTCTCACTAGAACGTCTACAAAGTCATATTTCAGGGACATGCCAGCACTGCCTGAAGTCAAAGTTGGGTATTCATAACATAGATGCTCCTTCTGTCAAAATACAAATAGTGAGAATGAAAGCACATGAATGAAAGTGAAAGAATTATCTAATGCACACACTTCCTCTGAATCTTGCAAATCTGCTACAACCATGCCCTCACATGCAACCACAAATGAGCATCTCATGTATGTAGGTGGTAGCTGTTGAAAGTTAAGGGCATCTTCTATTCAAGATATAATTTCCAAACGCCTCCCTGAAAACTCCATAAGAACTAGTCCAGGCAGCCAAGGATTTGATCTTCAAATGTTTACTCACACGAGTAGCTGCAGTGAAATTCAAAATCACAGTGGCTATTCACATGAATGAGCTTTTACAGTATAAGCGCTTTAGCCTCCATCATCTATTATCTACCAAATGTACTAGAGCAACAAGAAAATGCAATGGTAGTGAGGTCTGACCTATTAAAAAGCCTTTGTTAGTGTTCCCAACAGTGGCAGTGAGAAGTTACCAAATAAATAAATAAAGCTACATGCTATAAAACAAAATCCCAGGAATGTAAGAAGAATCCTGTAAAAGTCGCAGTTTTACTGTCTTCCAAGCAAAATAGGAAGCCAATCCACATAAAATCTAACTATAATAAATCATTAAAATCTGTTCTTCATGGCCACCGTGCAGTGCTTCCAAAGCACGACTGGATTCGCTGTTCAGATTGTTGCACACATGCAGCAATGTCTGAGGCTGTCTTCTCAATCTAGAGCTCCAAATCTCTGCAGTTTGGGATGTCATATATATGTTTAAATAGGACAGGACTGCTATTATCCAACTTCCACATCAGAAGTTAATCACATGCAGGAAGGAGATCACAAACCATCTTCTTCACACCACCTGGGCAACTAAAATGCTCTTTTGGTCATCCATTACTGAAAGTCTTACTGAGACATGAATAACCCTCCAATCTGGATGTCAACAGATCAGCAGGTATTGCCTTCAGCTCATAAGCAGACTGCTTAATTCACCTGTAAAGAGGATTAGATGTCTTCAGCACATCAAGGAAACAAGGATGAGGACAGACTGTGTGGCATTTTAGCTCCATCTATCTTTAAAATTTCCCGAAAGAGCAGGATTTATTTTTTTTATGTCCCATTTAAGTTACTAACTCATCATCATATGACTTGCCTCCACTGCCATGACATACAAAACTTCAGTATATGGTGACAGGCCCCCTAGAAAGTCATTCCACAACCTGAAACATCATCTACCCTTCAAACACACTAAAAATAGATTCCTCACCCCCTTGAGGTCTCAGCAGCCCATCTGATATTACAGTACAGTATTAACAAACCTATGTAGACATGAATTCTTAAAATAAATATCTTCAGAGATAAGACCAGAATACCAGCAAGCAAATTATATTCCAGTACACCACTGAAGTAACATGGGTGAAAGCACTGAAGAACCATGGAGGGCAACGACCAATTCATGTTCATTTTGCAAGAGCACAACATGTGCAACCTTTGGTCAACCTGTCTGTCATCTTGCCAAGCAACTTCTGTCTCAAGGCTTTCTGTCTGAAAGACATTTTCTGAGTACAACCTCAGCAGTTTTCATGTGGTTCGTTGGGAGAATAAGACACTGAAAATCCTGTCTTCCCTCCCTGCTCCTCAGTGGAAGGAGAGCAGCACATTCATAGAGGGCATGGAATGGAAAATTCATTGTAGTATGTTATCACCTCTGCAATCTGATAATTTGAAAATAATTCAGGTTTACTCATTTATTCATGTAGCTGGGAGACTCAAATATATTGACTCACTCTTTCAGCAGCCCCAGTGACTAACAGAGTTATGTCCTTGGAGCCAGGGATTTCAGGTCTCACACATGCATGGATATGCTGGCAGGAGAAACCTTTGTGCTCTTAAGCAACAAAAGCTTCTTCTCAACCTGCCAGGGTGGAAACACAGCAGGAGCCAGCACCACTGAAGGGTTACACACACTTATCCTGCAAGCCCCAAGCAACATCCACCATAAATGATGATGCACAACATGACCTTGAGTCATATTTATCTACAGAAGGGCTGTTGGAGTCCTCTGCACCCCAGGTCCTGGTGCTATTGCACACTGGGCAGTTTTACACCATATGCTTGATCACAGACAAGAGAACTTGGCCTCTGTATGACCTGACATAGCTGAAAGCTGATATGCTTTCTCCCCACTGCCCTCCCCCAATGAAGATAAAAGGTCATTTAGACCAAAAGGAACTGGTCCACACTGACTTCAAGTTGCATTAATTCAACTTTTGGGATGCAGCCCTGGCCAGGAACCCAAACCCTTTCTCACCAGGCTGCAAGCTACAGCCATATGACAGGGCAGGATCAATTCAGCAGTCAAGGAGCTAATTAACCAGGCTGAGAGCTGTCTGGCTGCTCTCAATTTTCCATCAGCCATTCGTTAACATTTTTACACTTGGCAAGTTATTTAGCCGAGCATGAGTGAAGCAAGGTTTCAGAGCCCACAGGTGCTGGAGGTCCCATATCCTGCAGCCAGAGCCACCCAGCTGTGGACAAGGTAGGGAAAAATTGAACTGAAAAGCCAGAGGTTCCAATCAAATATGGTGGAGAGAAATCATTCCACATTTGTTCATCTTGACTTTTTTTCTTTTTTCCCAAACTGCCACTAGTCTCACAAATCAGAAGAAAACAAGAGGACGACTCCATTGGTCACTGCCTCCCAAACTTTCCTGCATCACCAACTAAGTAGATACTGTGTATCTATCAGTCTCTTCTTCCATACTCACTGCAAGCGACAACACACTTGACAAGACAAGATCAGTCAGAATTAACAGCAGTGACACATAAACAAAGTGGCAGGTTCCCATTTCTGCAAGAGCTGAACAGGTCTGCTCCAGCCTCACACACCAGAATCACTCACAAAAGATTTTTCTTAAATATACAGTAGTTTGTTTCAACACACAGAACAACAGAATCCAGCATCAAGGTCTTAATTTCCAACATCCCTATTAAATCCTAACTATGCTTGTTTTAATGGGCAAAGGGATAGATGATTGAAGGAATTTAAAAAATTAGGAGCAAGATTTCAAGGGCTGGACACCAATTCTTTGGTCTCCTTTGTTTGGTCACAGAGACCCAAACCCCATTACCAAGAGCCATACGTCCACAAAACTAACTGAGTCTCACCAGAACTGAAGATTCTGAGTTAAAATAAATAAATATCCATGGGTCTCTGCTGTCCAAAAGTAGTTTGCCTAACTAGAGGAACACTCATCCTTGATTGACTGCATCTACCTCAAGACCAGCACTACTACAAACTGTTTCAAGTTGATCTCAGTCTGCATTGTTCACCTTGCTTAATGAAAATTCAGGAGGAAAAAAAAACATGAGAAAGAAGTCACTGAACAAACACCACTGACGTAAGACACCTTCTCCAATCCCTCTAGAACTTCTGACCCAGGATCTATTTGAGCTGTCAATTTAATATCAACAACAAGGAGGCAGAAAGGAAAAAAACACTTTTCAGCATCATCAGCCAGCTGAATTCTGGCATTTGGACCACAGCAAGGCCTTTATTAATGATCCCTTTCCCAGCTGCACACTAAATTAAATTCTCCAGCCAGTCAAAGTAATTAGAAAGTAAATGAACCACCCTTCATGTCACAATCATGCTGGACCAAAATCTTCCAGCACATGTGGTCTTCCCTTAGCTATGGTGTTTATTTTGATAAATATGGAGAAAACTCAAAAATATGTGCTGCTGGAGCACAGGTTCTTTGTGTCACATTCCCCCCTCCTGCCCTTTTCTTTGCCAGCAATGAGAGGTCTAGGGACACTGCGTGGGAGGAATGTGTTTGCCTGGCTCCTGTGATAAGTAGCTATTGTGTTTTGAACCATTTGCATGACAACAGTCCAACCCAGGATGACCCATCTTCTTCGCAAAAGGAATATCCTGTGATGCCTTCTTTCCATAGCCACTGATACCACCCTGAAGCACTACCATTTGAACCTTAGGAGCTGCAGGCGGAAAGGAAGAGTTTGCTCATTCGGGCAACTCGAAGAAGCCCCCATTGTCCTACCAGGCCACGGAAACAGTGACCACATGTACATCAGAAGATCCCATTTTTAGCATCTTTCAAAACAAAGTTTTCTCTTTCACATTATCACGAGCACACTGAATCCTCCCTCAGTCTTCCCATATCCTTCTCGCAATGTCTGCTTTGTTTTGTCTTAAAAAAATCACTCTCCTGCCTCTACACCCCAGACCACTGCTTTATTAGCAGCAAGTTTCCACTACACATAATTATGGCATGCCTTAGCCTACTTTTCTGTTTGCTGAATAGCTCTGCCTATTTTCTACTTGTGCTGATGCTACCATTTACTTTTCCTGACACTCTAATCCTTGTATCCTTTGAAGGCCTGACTTCCTCCACCACGACAGCAGCTGGGGTTCTCAGGCCCCTTTCCAGACCTTTTTAATAGCAACAGTAATGCCACTGCTGAACATCCCATTTCCTAATCTTCAGGTCAGCATCAGACCTGCATCTGTAACCAGTGCAGCAAATACACCATCCAGGGCTGCTGAGCACCCATTATCTAAATGACTAGTAAGTTATTAATTGCATATTCCTGGAATTGAAAGGAGAAGGAAAAACACAGTCACATAATGCAAGCACTTAGCTTCTTCTCACATAATCCCAATTAGAGGGTCTTATTTTCCACCACAAAGTAACAAGTGACACACTTCAACAACTGAAATCTTTATTTAGCTAGTTCAAAACTAATAGAAGCAGCTCAGTGAATCAAGTGTTTTCTCAGAATTATTTGTCGTCAACACACTGGCCTTGCAATGATTGCTACCCTTATAAGCTCTAAGTAAGTCCTTCCTAATCACCCATGACATTGATGGTGTGCCTACAGATCTTTTTGCTGACATTATTAAACAAGTATTCTAAAGAGGCTGTATTTGACTCAAGAACAATTCCTGAACATTCTTATTTCCATCTTCCTTAAATTACCAACTAAACTAAACTAAGTGCTTCCCTTGATGGATCTTACCATCTTCTAACCAAAAAAGCTGCTTTTAGCCCAAGCCAAACCCCCACTGTATTCCCCCTAGATAGCAGCTGTGGAGGTCCACAATTATACCACAAAGAGTAGCCAAAAACAATGAGACGTTTAGATCAAGGGGAAATGAAAAGTAAAGGTGTGTGACTGATGTTCTGATACTCAATATGTCTCAAAAATGACTACAAAACAGTCACAACCAATAATGAGGGAAGGCTCTTTTCCAAACACTGCTTAAAGAAGAGTTCCTTCAAGTAGCAACTAGGCAAGGTTTATTTTGAGTTACTACAGTAACACACACTACCTCAGGCTGAACAAAGCAACTGTATCAACATCTTCAATTCCCAACAGAAAGCAGAAGACTGTGTTTAAGACACCAGATACAAAGACTCCCCCCTTTCCTCATCTCAAACTCTCTCCCTTCAAGTGTCTTCAGAGTTGTATTTGTACTGCAACTTCTGGTACAGCTTCATAAAGGTCAAGAGATGAGGGGCAGACTTTAGATCTTTGGTGTTGCTTTTAAAGTTAAAAGAACAAAATGGAACAAAACCCAAAACAGTCTCACATGATTTTCTATTTACCTGTGTGTCCAACTTCCCAAACGCAAGCTGAAAACAGAAGAATACTTCCAAAACTCAGGTCCCAAATGGAAGACTACCTTCTATTAAATCCAGTCCCCCCATTTGGAAACTTCTACTAAAGTCTTTTTTTTGCTACAACCAACATGATAATTATCATAAGTTGATCTATCTCCCTTCCTCCCCCCTTTTCTTCTTTCAGCACTGGCATACAAACCATGCTATTTTAACTTCTTTCCTGTTCTCCCAGTTCTTCTGGAACATTTTATTTTCAACAGTCAACTCATTTGGAGAAGTGCCATGCTGAAGTTCAACCGTTTACAATGTTAACTGTGTCTCTGCCAGCAGCTGAGGACTTGCATCACACCACCTTCTCCAGCACCTCTTGATCACATAATTTGAGATCCTCTGTCTGAGAAGTCAGAAGATGTTTAAGGAACCTTCATTCGCATCACACACTATTTTTTCCTTCAAAATTATTCTCACTCTCTGAAGAGTAAGATGGCATTTCCCATTCCCTCCTCAATTAACACTTTGCAGACCCCTTGCTCATCTCCTATGGGTCCATAGATTGATTGACTATTTAGTACTCCAGAATGAAGCAACTGTTTGAAAAGCAAGCAAGAATTTAGAATGATGAAGGTCAACATTTTTGCAGAAGCCAGCAACTAGAAGCTCATACTTGAAAACATCCTGATCAAGTGTGCAAGTTAAGCCAATCATACAGTTCTGGGACTAGCAGCAGACCACCTTTATCCAGGACAAGTTCACAAAACATGAATTACTTTATTTCAAAATTGAGAAATATCTGTTTGGAGAGCATTTACATTATTTGTCTTCTACAATGGATTGGAAGTGCAACAAAATATAAGGAAAAAAAATACATGAAATCATAAAGACATCTTGGCCTTCCTAGACCTTTCCTGATTTGTGAAAACAGGATCTCCATCCTTTACCAGCATGTTTCTTCAAATTACCCTCTTCACCATTTCACTGGAGATTTTTGGGTTGTCCCTAAGTTTGCTTGGTGAAGCTTCCTAACAGGACAATGTTAGTTAATGAACAGCACACAGCTATTCACAGTTTCTTTTAAGAAAGGACTTTTAAGTCCTTTTTATGCAGTTTCTTACTACAAAGCAGTGTTGTTCTGCTCAATTAAAGAAACCATCAACACAGAGAAAGTGTTACAGCAAACTGCAGCAACCTCAACCTATACTGTAACTCTACATGTTTGGAATAATAGGAAAGCTCAATAGGAAAAACTAAATTACACTTGTTTCTGAGAGATCCAGATTTTAAAAGACATCTCTGTGTTTTTCTGAAGCAACCTTCCTCAAACTGTAAGTTGTACTATTATAAGACTTAAGTTCTTCCCATTTCCTTTTTAAGGCTAAAATTAAACTTGTCCATTCCTTGGGGCCCAGAGTAACATCTGCCAGATGTCCAGACATCTATGTTGAACAACATTCATCTACTTATTAACTATTTTTTAATCATATTTTTATCATTCTTCATAAAAGACAATCCTCTTTTAAATCAAAGTTTGCAACACTAACGAATTTGGTATAGCCTTTACTGAATTGGAACGATCTTTTTTTTTCCACTTGCACTTGTTCTACTTTCCAATTCCAGCATCCCATTATGTACTCATATTCTTCACAGTCTAAACATACACAATGTATTTTTAGTTTTCCCTCTTGCAACAAAGTAATTTTTTTAAAATTATGAAATTCTAAATATGTCATTTTAAATGTCTCATCAACTTAATCCACTATGAAGCTAGTAAAAATGTATAAGAAAATCAAATATTGTTTAAACATTTTTAAAACAGTAGTTCATAGGTTATGTCTGAAACTTGATAATAGTTATTTAAAAAAAGCAAATTTCTATACTGAAGAATAAGCTACAAATGCTTATTTTTTCTGTTAGAGGTTGAACCAAGAAAAAGCTCTATGTGCCCACAACCCAAAATCAATTGAAAGCCATTGTCCAAATGTAGAAATTTATGCTTGATTAGGAGAAACATTCATGTCACCACCATCTCATGAATTAAGATTATCTTTCTAGAGCTTCTTTAAAACCCAGTGGGTTTGGAAGGGTTTGTTTGTTTGTTTGTTTTCTTACAGTGTCTTCTTAGATTTGTTTTGTGTTGTTTTGTGGGTTTTTTGGAAATAAGTTCTTCAGCTAGTATTTAAACAGCAAGGTGAACTTCAGTCTCCTTGGGCAGAACTACAGCAAGAAACATCATTGACAACAACATAACTCTATGGAGAGATTTCAGTCTAAGAGTGAAGAAACCCACCACAGGAATAACACCATTCCCACTCCAACTATTGCAACATTGTTTGATTTTCTAGGGCATCTGTCACCACAGAGTGGGGTAAGATCATAAAGATCCTGAGCTTGAATCTCAGACTCATTCTTGGAGAGCACATGCCACATTCAAGGGCAATGTGTCTACAGGGCACACTGTAGTGAGGCACCACTTCTTGAGAAGTGAGAGGACATTCATACTTCTGAACTATGAGCACTCAACATATAGTCCTCTTATACAGGGGGATGGATAACTAGGATCTGACCCAAATAAGCAAAGGTCAGTGAACAATTTTTCAGTTTCTTCAACAGCTGCTGATTTACACCTGTGCAGAGACTGAAAAATGCATCAAAGAATATCACCTCGGGGGGGGGGGGACCAAAAAATAAAACCACAACAAG
>JAWWEV010000095.1:6520395-6541178 GCA_035583235.1 Hafferia zeledoni
GAAAGAAAGAAAGAAAGAAAGAAAGAAAGAAAGAAAGAAAGAAAGAAAGAAAGAAAGAAAGAAAGAAAGAAAATTATGAAGTTATACTATGTACTATATATATAGTTTTAATATAAGCGTGTTTAAGTTTTGGAATGTAAATATTCAGAAAAAATTAAAAAATATTCAGAAAAAAAGAAAAACACATTTCAGCCTTTTATTACTATGAATACCAGAGACCTAAGTAAGGCTATCCCTGTGCTTGATTTAACCTTGCATTACCCAATTTGACAGTGGGATGTAAAAATGTGAAGTATATATTTTGCATATCTTGTGTAAGCAGAGGAATCTCATGTATCATAGGCAAGGTCTGTCTGTCTTTAAAGGAACTAGTCCTGGGGAGAAGTATGTTGGTGAGAGGCAGGATGGAAAGACAAAAAAAATGAATTGCAAGGGCTGTAAGTGAAGAAGTGGTTGGATGGAGTGGTAAAAGTATATAAGAACAGAAGACTGAACCAGTGAAAAAGGATTTAAAGCTCTCTTATGCCCTCAAGATAACTCATTTAATGAAGAAAAAGTCCTCCATGAGTGGCAGAAATAATGAATTTTGGGTTTCAGCATCTCTTTCTTATGTGCTTTTTCCCATCTCTAATAAAGGGTGAGGTTATTAGCCACTCTTGGGGAAAGAAGAGGGAAACATCAAACACTCAATTATACGAATTGGAAAAAAGGGCTGAAGCAATTGCAAAGCCTGTGGAAGCCAAAGAGAGTAGAGCCAAAGCTAAGAACACCCAGGAAACAAGTGTAATCCCATGTAAAATTCTGGCCTGCTGATGTGAATGGCAAAGCTTTCATTGACTCTACAGTGCTGGGCTTTTGCCCCTATTTTTAATTTTTTAAGGTAAACAGCTCTTTTTCTTTTCTTTCAGGGTAAGACATTAAATTTTTACTAGTCTTTTGGTTCTCGATTAGCCAAGACTTCCTCGCTATCTGGGAATGGTAAAATAACCTGATATTAAAAAGTGCCCCAGCTATGAGTCTGGGCAAAGACACTGACTGTATCTCAGGGTGAAATATCAGAAGGCTGCAGTGCTGGAGGAGAGGCTTAGCACATCGACTTTTCTGCTAAAAAAAATAGTACTTCTGATGATGCAGTGATAAAGCTAACATGGTTATGAAGGCAAGTGACTACAGACTTTCCAAGCTTAAGGATTAAGGTTTTAGGTTAAGCAGTCCTTCTGGACAGAAAGGAGGAAGGATTAAAAATCAGACAGAAGATCAACTGTCTCTGTTCATAATATGGGTGATAGGTAAATTGAAAAAAAGCACTGTTAAAATATTTTGCTCTGGGAGCATCAGGGTGAATGGACATGCAGGGCCACACAGCAAAGTGAGTCCTCATATGTTAAATCCCAGCTGTGTGATAAGGAGTTTTCACATGACATGGGGCTAATCTGTTTACAGCAGTGATGCAGATGATCCCATGGCTTGTTTGGTTTTGCTTTTGTTTTTTGGGGGTTTTTTTTGTGTTTTTTTTTTCTTTTGGGTAGTAGACTAGTATAATCCATAGACATGAATCTCCAAAACAAAAATTAAAAATTCTCCTTCTGCTTCTCAATCCCACATATCCAGAGCCCTCTCTGAGCTTTCAGCAAGAAATCAATGCTCCTTCAGAAGAGAAAGTGAAGGAAGTCTGCCTAATTATTTATGCCTCCAAATTTTTCAATGCTCAGAAGTGGACAAGACAGGAATCTTTGTGGTGTGGCTGATAAACTATTTCTCTTTGTTCTGCTATGGACCCAAACCCAATGTCCATCTTTTTTTCTTTTAAACTTGGTTTCTCAGAAACTTGAAATTTTTACAGAAATTGATTTTGTTTTTTCCACTATAACTTTAAAAGCACCCAAGTATTTTTATGCTTCACATGCCTTCTTGGTGCAGAAAAGGTGTTACAAAACAGGGCAGGAGAGAGGTGGAGGTGTTTGGGAAATCTTTCCTATCCTCTCAAATATTTACAGAGTTAGAAAAATCAATATCATTTGCATAGTATTACAGAGAAAAACAATTTGCAAGACCATTTAAATTTCTGTTACAAAACACAGTGAATAAACTATGACTTTTTGGGAAAAACAGAATGCTACAAAGGCTGAGTTATAATCAGCTCAGCAGAGGTCATAGCAGGTTGATCCAACAGCCATCCTCATTGAGGTCCCAGTTCCACACAGCATTTAAATGCATGCTTAATTTTAATCACATACATAAGTCCTGCATGACCTTAATGTTAAGCATGTGCTTGGGTGCATTGCTGAAGTGTCGATGGAGACCTGGTTGATGAGTCATGGGAGCAAGAAGAAGGAAAAGCCCTTTACTGTAGGTGTGAGTTGTGGGACTCACTGGAGGATCAAAGGCTGCAGTATTAGTTCTGAAGCAGGAAATGTCCACATAATGCTGTGAAGCAGACAAGAAGGGTTCATAATTTGTAAGGGAAGATGGAGTAGGAACTTGAAAACATGCCCCACAGGTTTACTGTGCACTTTTCTCCTCTCTGGGTGTATTCAGCCCTGTGACCCTCATTTTCCAAGGACTTTACCAAATGCCTATGATCAGAATCTGATGTCTTCAATGGGAGAATTTACCATAGGTCAAAATTCAGCTCATGCTCTGCTTGAGTTATTTTACAGAATATAAGTCTACACCGTTCCTTGGTACAAGGTTGAATTTTACTGTCCGGTCCCTTTTCTTGAGACTTTGCTGTTATTCTTTTGTTTTTAAGTATGTTGTCTTTCTGACACAAGTGAAAAAGTCCACCTTCCTAATTCAGGATAAAAGGTGGGGAGAATTTTTCTGCTAAGAACATCAGGCTGACATCCCAATGGTGGTCAGGTTCCCCAAGGATATTCACTTACCAGCAGCGCTAAACTACTAAAAGTAATCTTGATATTTATACCTGGATTTTGCAGCTCTGCTGCTGTGAGAAAAGCTGTGTTCCAGAATTGGAATAGTCACTTTCCCTTATTTATTTTCAGAATTCTGACAAATAACTGAACTCTGGGCAGACAAGGAAAGAATATTAAATGGGGTCCTGATATCAGTGTTGTATTCACTGGGCCAAATTTTCTTATACTTGCATCAGAGGCTGTGGTGGAGTTTGATCATAGTGATATAAATGGGCAGACAAGTGGATCCAATAGCCCCAGAAATGAAAATGTGTTCTAATAGAAGCCCCATAATCAAAGATGTGGACTCTGCTAGTGCAGTGCCCAGATTGGCAACCCAGCCAGTTTGGCCTCTCTCAAGTTGCTGAGTCTCCTGCACACACAGTTCTGCTCCTGCACCCATACATGGGGGTACAAAAGACTCTTGTTGCATTATTTGTAAAAGCCATCATGGTAAGAACTATAGTGAGTCCCCTAAAATTAATCTTTTTGTGTGAAGGCGAAGGAGGAGCTAGTGTGGTTAATGGTTCACCACCATTTTGCTGTGGTTCTGGCCAATGTGGCTGGCAGCACATGGACTTCTTTAGCAGTCCTGCAGTTTGGCCTCAGCCAGAAAGTGTGTTCATGCCTTGAGCAGATGTTTCTGCTTTTAGGAATCAGCCATTTCCTCTTTTCCAGAAGCACATGCCAGCACAGTCAGTATCTGGAAACCTGCTGCTTCACAGTAGGTCCGGAGTCTAAACTGGTACTTTACTAGAAAATGGTAATAAAGCAGTTTGAATTGCTTTTCATCCTTCATGCTCTTAATGGCTTTCAGGTTCATATGAGACCAATCAATTAATCCTGGTTCAGACCTAGAGGAATGGGATGTTTCTTACCCTCTGAACAGGAAAGAAACCCATAACAAAGATTACCAATCCACTTATTAAGACTTATGTCAGCAGTATAGTCTAACAGAGCCTCCAGCTGGGGTTGGGACTACAGATTTGCAATCTTGTGTAAGCCTAATGTTCACTAGTCATATGCTAATTAATTGCTAAATCACAAAAGGCAAATCATAATTATTGTTTCAGGTTAGCAATTTTCCCTGACCTGATTGCATGCTTGCTGTTTGGAAGAATTAAAGAATGAGGCTCATTTAGGAACATTTACCTGTCTAACCTATGTTTCTCATTCCGCTTACTTTTGTTTTCAGGTGATGAAAAACTCTCCTTGATTTTAACAATTCCTATATAGGTTCTGCTAGCCTTCATCCTTCTGTGAGGTCAGTCAAGAAGTAGGATAGTCAGAATGAGAGTTAGAGCACATAGAGGTGAGGTGATTATGGATCTGGTCCTGCAAAAATTTTTAGTGGACTGAATGTATCACACTTTGGTCAGCCACACTTGGCCAAGTTTGTGCAGACTGGGGTACTTAAATGTTTTCCCACTTCAGGACTTCTTTGTGGATGCAGCCTGGCCAGTTGTATAGTCAGCCCATATTTCTGTAGCTTCTTTCCTTATTTGTCCCATGTATGGCTAACACTTGGTAAAAAAAGTTTCTGCTATAGTTTTTGCTGATAGACAGAAGCACAGAAATTATTAAATGCTCTTCTAAAACTCCCATTAAGATCAGAAGCAAAGCTCCTACTGGTCTCAGGCTCAGAGTGTCAAATTTTTATTTAAAAAAAAAAAATTATTAACAGCATATTTGAAAACTCCAGAGCAAAGAAAACCTCCCACTTCTTTTGTCACCTGGCCCTGCATACCCAAAACTCACAGTGAAGAGAGTCAGGGGAACATCAGGAAGCTTTCTGGCTCACAGTCAGACATATTCACACGTAAGGGCTGGCTGACATGTGGCTGAAGTCATGAGGATGCAGAGGATACTGCTCTGGCTCAGAAAGCTCTTACTCAGCTTGCTATCTAAAACTGTCCCGACCCATCAAGCCTAATGTGTTTAGATCTCTTCCAATCGTTATCTGTTAGTTGTGTGGTGAGAAGGTTGACTTGGCAGCTTTGAAATGACAGTCTAGAAATTGGAGTAATTTCCTTGCTAGGATTAAGGTAGTTCTGGCAATCCTGAGAGTAACTGCGCAAGAGAGATGAGCCTGCTGCATAAATCCCCAGTCTGAGGTTATCTCACCAAGAACCAGACATTGATCCACCCACTGTTACTAGTCAAAGTCATATCTCAAAGATTCTGATGGCTGCCCTGAGCAAGCCAAATCTCAGGACTTTGGCTCCCTGCTGCCTTGTGTTTTCAACTGGGACTGCAGAGGAACAAGCCATGGCAAAAGACAGCTACATAGGTTCTTGGTGGAGTAACAAAACCAAGAGAAGGAGAAGACTGTGGCTCCTGGGCAGTAGATGACTCGGGAATGCTGAGGGAATTTTCTAGCAAGCAAGGAGCTGCTGCAGATGAAGAGGCATTTGCATTCAGTTCCCTCTACCCTGCTGTAACTCTAGCCAGCCAGCGAAGCAACACAGCAGACATTCAGTGGTACTGGCCCCAGCCCAAGTCTGTGTGCCAGGCTCCTAGCACACCTGTTAAAGAGATTCCTTTCACCCATCCTTCAGCTGACATTTCATCTGTAGCTGGTAACACGCCTGGCCTGCTGCAGGGCTACCATCACCACTCATTGCACCTCAGTGTCCACTGTGGCACTGGGGTGTCACAGCCAGGCAAGGAGCACTGTCATTCTGAACCCTGTGGGACAGTCCAGCTGCCTGGTGCAATATGAAGTGCAGAGGGGATCTGTGGTTCTGTTGGTTTTGGCCAGCACTAAGGAAAGGTGATGGTTTGACCCCTAGTGTGCTGAACAGTAAACTCTTTACAGGTCCTACCTTCTGTCCCTGGTGCTCCATCCGTCCGTCCGTCCGTCCGTCCATCCATCCATCCATCCATCCATCCATCCATCCATCCATCCAGGAGCATGGACTGACATCTCTCTGCCCAGGCACAATATTGTGCTGTGCTATCCCACCTGAGGACAATGGGAGCTTCATATCCTGGGTGAGAGCAGTGGACTGGGATGCTTCCCTTCAGGATGTTCAGCAGGGGCTCTGTGAAGTCTGGTCTCCTAAAGGATTTTTAGCAGCATTTAGAGGTGCACCTCCCCAGCAGGTTCTGAGCTGTGAGAATGGAGAAGGAGACTATGAGGGGCAAGGCTTTTATGTGAAAGTGCAGTTTACCTGCTCTGCATTGCTGCTACTCCCTTGAAGTTAAAGTTTAGAGTCTGGAAATGGGAGTTGAGTTATGCTTATGATGAACTTCTTCAGAAAGGAGGGACAAGGGAGAATAGGAGAAGCAGCAGATGCTTGAAAGGACAACAGGGGTTTCAGAAGCCTTTTGAGCAGGCTGTAACATCTCTGTAGACATGTCTTCTGCCACCTAATGCACATAGGGATTAAGAGGAGTGGACAATGATATGGTACTCCTCTTCCCCTCTTTTGGCTCATCTCTATGTTTAAAAACAAATATGGAGGATTTGTGCCTTTATTTGTTCTGAAGAATTTCGAGGTTTGCTCTAATTAGTTTTGGTCCAACATTGAGATATGAAGAGGATTAAACTGGTTTCTCAAATAATCTCTGAATTGGCTGGCGGAGCTGGAAACTCTGTTGGGCAGTTTTAGTAGAAAGTCCCCACAGATACAGGAATGAACATTTTCGTATGGAATTCTGGTTCAGAAGCAGGGCTTTTGAAAACTTTGAGGAGAAAGAAAAGGTGCAGACAGGGGGACTCCACATACAAAGGTAGGGTGGTTTATTCCATCTAAATATGCAGATACATAAGACAGTATTTGGAAGAATTTTTTTCCAAGTACTGTTCCTGAAGCCAAACTTCTATTTGTATTTACAAACCTAAAGTCATAATACTTGCAATATAAGACTACTCATATTTAGTGATAGACAAAATTCAGAGCTGCTTCCTTTCAGGCATCTCCATCTGACAACACACTGCGGGCAGGGGAGGGTTTGAAGGCTCAGTCTTTCCCAAAGAAGCTACAAGAGAAGGTATTAACCAGAGTAGTTATGAAGGAGTCTTAGGCTTCTCTCCCAATCATGATCAAGCTGAGTTCTTGATCTTGATCCAAGTTAACAGGGCTGGAACTGGCTCTAAAATGTTTGGTTTGAATGCTGCTTTCTTGCATGAGGACCCCTTTTCTATCTGTGGTTTTTTGTCACAGTGGCTGTTCTTTCAGGTGGAGGATCCATTGTTTGTACAGGGCTTCACTGTGGTGAAGTGGAGGAGGTCTTACTCTTTCAGTTAGCAAAGTCATGTGGGAGATGTTTACTCTTAGCAGTGCTCAAGGGCAGTGCTAATTTATTTTTGTTACAGTCCTTTTTAGGCAGAGAAGTTGGTGACAGCCATAATTTATTCATGGTGCTTTGCAGCTTTGCATAGCATGTCACACAGGCCTGCAGCAACTGGAAGTAGTTATTTTCTTAGGAAAGTGTAGAGACCAAAACTGATAACACACAGTGACATACAGGAATCTGCTTATGTTTAAGGAAGATAATGCACATCAGCAAAGGGGGCTGCAGATGGCTCAGACTTCTTGTTTTTCTCATGGCTTGTCCTCTTTCCCAGCTCTCCTGGTGTGGGTGTGTTAAGCTTCATGAGATGATGTTTACAGCAAGCAGAAATAATTTTCATCCACTCATATTGGTGTTCACAGCTAATACAATCCCAGAAAGATGTATTTAAGAGCTTTCTCCATGATTCCCAAGAAAAAACACGACAGTATAACCAGGTCTGCTCTTTGAGGATGAAAACTCCAAGTCACATCTGCTCTCATTAGGTTCAAATTTGGCTATGCTGAACACATGCCATCATCACTGTCATTGCCATGGTAACACATCTCAACATTATACTATTCCAGTCATGTGACAGGAGGTCAGGCTGAAAGGAAACCTGGACTGGGAGAAACGCGGCACTTGCGTCTTTGGTGGTGTTAATAAACAAAACAGCTACCAGCAAAGTAAATTTGCTTTTGTATAAATATTCCCTTCCTTAGGCTGGCTTGAATGAAAAAGCTTGTTCCCCGGGGATTTGTCTGTTGGTTTGGTCTGAGTAGGGCTTTAGGCAGCTCATTCTCCTCCTGCAATCTATCCATGGCTGGAGTGCTGGTTCCCACAGAATTACTGGGGGGATCTGGTGTTGTTTTACACAGCTTCCACTAAGTTAAAAAAAAAAAAACAAAAAACAAAAAAACCCCAAACAAACAAAAAAACCAAACCAACCAACAAAAAAACCAACAAAAAGCAAAACCCAAAAAACACAAACAAAAAAAAACACCAAAAAAAAATGGTATCTTTTGGGAACCAGGCAGCCAGCCTAATGTAATTTAGGAGAGAGATAGAAAGCCATAAATTATGTGATTTATTTTCTATCTGTTCTTCTAGTTGAAGAGAGGAGAAAAAACAAAGCTTTAAGATTGAAGTGACTTATGAATAGTTTGAATAGTTTGAGGCCGTATTAACTTTTAAGAACATCTGGATTAAACAAGAATCAAACAGAAGGATAAGAAATTCAAAATCAGGGGGTTTGTTCCTGCTCATGCAGTCCTGAGGTAAGTAAATGTGTTTCCAGTGATTTCAATGTGCTTTATCAAGACCTCCAACAACCACAAAGTCCTGATTCTTCCCCACAAGAGACAAGAAAAGCAACATGAGTATCACCATTTGTTACATCCAAACAATTTCCCAGCCTGGGCAGGCTGGGGGTTTATTATGCCACAATTTACAAGTAGTTTTGTGAAACTTACCTAGCAAAGTTGTGTTAGTTTCACCACAAAAGTCTAAAAACATAATTTAGTGTTTTGTCATTGTAAATATAGGGAGAATCACTTTCAAAGGCAATGCTGGGCTAGTTTCTATTTAAAGAATTAAAGAGATGTTAATTAATTAGCATATTTCATATCTTTGAAGTACAGGTTATTCTCAAATTAACCAGAGAGAGCAAAATCTGCAATGACAGAATGGGAAAGTTAAAACAGCAAATGCATGTTTTGGGCCTTTAAAATCCTGTCCCTCCCTGTCATTTCTAGAGCAATCTTCCACTTCTACTACCATCTCCCACTGAAAGAAGAGTGCATGGAAAATTATGGAAAAACCAATAATTTACTATGGCCATATCTACTCTGTATGCATTTTTAAAAAGCTAAGCAGAAAACCTCAAAGATGCCCAACAGCCACTGAGAAACAACATCCAACATGATTTGATTTGCAAACCACAGATGCCAAGAAAATGGGCTCACTTTGGTTTTAATGATTGGACTGGTTTCATAGTGCCCCATTATGAAATGTGATGCCAGTCAAGATAAAAAGAGTTAATGCTGCTGCATTTGTAATTGGAGAAAAAAATGAAACTGCAGAAGATCTTTCTGAAGCTTGTTGGTAGAAAATCCACACTTAGACTTTATCAGCCTGCATTTTTTATAAAATAGAATTAGTGGTTTTTAGCCTTAGATAAAACTTCATTAATGCCAGGATAGGAGAAAAGCCTGTTTATTTATTCATTTGTGCAGTCTGTTGTAAAATTTTTAATATAATTTTGTTCTATATAACCCTAGTAGCCTAAATACGTAAGATAATAAGTAGATGTAGATTGATAGAATAATTTGGATTGGAAGAGACCTCTGGAGGTTGTCTGATGGTTCAACATTCTACTCAGACCATGGTCAGTTGGACAATTTTCTCCAAGTCTTGAGCAGCTGAATTTTTAACATCAAGGGTGGAGGTCTCATAGAGATCTCATAACAACACCAACCTCTGTTCCAGTGTTGGACTACCCATACTGATTTTTTTTTTTCCTGCCAATATGTCGATAGTCAGAGCTCAGCTTGTTGCAGTTTGCACAGATTTTTTTTCAGCCCCCTTTTCACTGTGCAGCCCCAAGAGAAATCTGGCTCTATCCTATCCATGCTTCCTCAAGGGCTGAAAACTGCAATAAGGTCCCTCCTTAGAGTATTATTCCAGGGTAAGACTGAGCAAAGTAGCTCACTGGAGCATTCTGGCATGAAAAGTTGATGCAAAAGATACCTGATATGACATCTTTGCATGACATCATGCATTATTTGCATGGGAGAAGATCCTAGAAACACCAGTTAGGAACAGAGTGTCTCTGTGTTGGGCACCAAGGAGGAACTACAGCTGTCTGTACATAAATGTTTTGCAGCAATGAATAGACAATAAACAGACCAAAGGGAAAATGAGGTGCAAGGGAGTAAAGCTGTGACCCCAATAACCCATGGAGGAGAAAGATGGTGGCAGATGATCTTACATGTCGCTTGAATTTTCCTCCTGAAGTTGAATCAGGTCACTCACCAGGGTTATCCAAGGAAAAAATATAGGGGCCCTATACACATACAGGTATCAGCTGACCCACACCTCATATTTCTATGCCAAAGGTATTACTCATAATATACATTACCATTATATCTTAGCCTGAATGTGACTGAACATCCCTGGACAACTCTCTGCTCTCAGAGTACTTCTAAGCATGTCTAGTAGCCTCATACTGGAATAAGCTTTGCACAGTAAGGAGTCGTAATAAACTGTCAGTATCACTGGAATTATTAAATTCCTCACTTGGGTGTGGTGGGTTTTTTTGTTTTGTTTTTTTGGGGGATAGGGGGTGGGGTGTTTGTTTTTTGTTTTTTTTTTTTTTTTTTTTTTTGGTCCTCTCACATTAGGAGGAAGCAAAGAGAAGTAGTGTCTTGTATCCACAACCAGACACATCAGACAATTAAACCTACATGGGAGATGGAGGACAGTGCCTTGAGGTGAGACCATGAGGGGAGAGCCTATGTCAGACCCTGGGTCTTACTTGCTCCAGCAGTCTTTGCCATAATATGAGAAGCATCTCCAGCCTGCAACAGACAGGAGGAGAGCTGCTATCAGAGTAACCTGAAGTATCATACATCCAGTAGGTATGTGCCTCACTGCTGGCTGCAGAGAGAAATTAGTTTGTTAGTGCCAAATCAAAGATCTCTGCTTGAATATTGCAGTTTCTCTCCGTGGTTTTTTTTTTTGTTTTTTTGTTTTTTGTTTTTTGTTTTTTTTTTTTTTGGAGCCAAGTCCAAATAGGAGAGGCAAATATATGCATCTGAGTCTAACAAACAAATTCCTGTTAGCTGAAGGGCAGCCAGTAGGTGAGAAGAAGTTCTGTTTCCTCTGGATGTGTTTGCACATCTTTTTGCAGCATTAAATACTAAGAGAAGTCCTGAGCCTAAATTCTAAAAATCTCTTGCATGAGCTGTTTTAGTTGTTATATTTATCATCTTCGTGGAATTAAGGAAAGGAGAAGTATAATATTAGACCTTGTTCTCCTGCCTTCCTTCACCCCCACCTAAAACCTTTTTATTTTTAGCTCACCTTTTTCTGTAGAACCTAATTGCAATTTATACTTGCCTCCACTTTTTTTTTTTTTTTTTTTTTGGTAAGAACACGTTTGATGGAATGGACAAATTATTTCTCTGTTCGTTGAGCTTGCTTCTGCCCACCACAAAGAGGAATATCTTCCACATATACTGAAAGTAGATTGTTTCCACCTTTGGTGCTGTTTTCAAACACTACTGGTACAAGAAAACCAGTGCACTGAGGTAAGGGACTTCAGAAACTGGGTGAATAACTCCTGAAAGAAATGGATGAAGGAACAAATAATGGAAGGTGCTGCAGGAGGTTCATCTCATTTTGATGCTAATCACAAATGATACCGAGAAAGTATTTAGTTGAATAGATGCAGGAGAGTTTGTTTCATTATTAAAGATTAAGTTCACTTTCTGGTTATTGAACACTGATCAATGAAGCCCAGTTGGAGTTTCCAGGTCTGGATAGTTCATGAAGTTGCTTGCCTAGGACTTGCAGAAGTGGTGGAGTTTTGCTGTCATAAAATTCCAATGGTCTAAGTTACAACATCCTCCTTTAGCTCTTTTGCTTGACACAGTGCTGTAGATCTCCATAAAAATGGGAGATTTGACCCAGCCAGCCCAGAGCCCTGGAGCAATGCTTTCCATCCTGACTTCCCAGCATGAGGCATTGTTTAGAACCGAAGATAACTGAGTGCAGTGAGGTACACCTCCTTTCTGGGAGTTATGTGCCACCCTTCCAGCACTTTATCTCATAGAAGGAAAACACAGCTCTAGCCCAAATCAAACACTGTTGTTTCTGCCTGGTTGCCTCACCCTTCTTGTTCCTTTTCGGCCTGAGGCATCCACAACGGAGTTCAGGATGTTCCTGTTTCCACAAAAGTCCTCCTCTGAATTTTGCAGCAGCTTCTCTGCAGCTCAGCCAGTTTCCTTCTGCCTTGACTGATCCTCCAAGTAAACAAAGCCACCTGCCAAGTAAGCACATCCTGCTCAGGGGTCCTCCTCATCTTGGAGCTTTGTCTCCTGCATCTTATCCCTTATGTTTCTTTAGATGACTGCATTGATACCTGGCTCCTTTGTTCTGACTCCAGGAAAATTTCACCGCCTGGAGCCTGCCCTCAGCATGGACTCCTGGCCTCAGCCTTCCCGTGGCATTACCGATGGTTTCACATAAATGGAAGATGTTTAAGTTAATGATCTCCTATTGTTAACAATGTGTCACCCCCCTGTGTAATCTCAGTTTAAAACTGTGGCAAAAACATGGCCAAGAGGGATAATTGCCTACTTTCAAAGCTGGGCTTCCAGTCTGTGAAAGGAAGTCCTGCATTATCAAGCAGAATTATTAAGGAGTTCAAACTACTTCCCAACATGCAACTATGCGAGTAGACTCTGCTTTACATTTGATTCCAGAGGTTTTCTGACTTGAGTATAGGCCACATAATTACATTAATAGCTAATAATCCATATATGTAGTTTAAAATACATTTTAAACAAATATCTAGATGAAGCTAATAAAGCATCTTCAAGAAAGTTAATTAGGTCTCTGTTTTCAAAGGTAATTTTTTAGTATATTGGTGTATCACAGGTAGAAAGTGTGTTGGAAACCTCTTCATATCATCCATAGTTAAATAAATATTAGGGCTTTCAAAGGTATTTGAGACAGAGACAACCAAGCTGAATTTGAAGAGTACCTTGGAATTTACTTATTCAATATCATCAAGTTGCCTTCTCTCCTCTGTCCTCAGTTCCTCCCTTCGTGTCTTTTTGTTTTTCTTTCCCTGAATTTGGACAAACTTCTGAGTCTCTCTACACCAATTTAAGAGCAAATTATTCAAAATCCCCACCACGAATTTTTCAAAATTGCATTGCATGGGCCAAAATGATGCTCTCATCGAAGTAAGAAGCAAAACGGTCAAGCAGCTTCAAAAGAAGCCAGCAGAGAGTCCTCACGAAAATGCCACCTTTATTACTTTAGAAAGGAAGGGAAGTTTGAAAGGACTAGCTAAGGAAATTCAATGCCCAAATCCCATTGTAATTCAATAGGAATGGGGCGCCAAATTCCCCTAGGCTGTTTTGCAAATTCTCTCTCACAATGGATGCCAATCTGACTCCCATTATGAGCCAGTCATTCTGTACTGTCAGAGGGTCAAGGTGATTGCTGTGTGGTGTTACCTGGCCACAGCTGAAATAACGCTGTGGAACTGCTGTGTTTTTATCACTGTGGTCTTTGAAACAAAGTCATCTGGATGAGGTCAGACCCAGCTGCAGGCAGGACATGGGTGGGACTGGTTGATGAGTTTAAGAGGGACAGTAAGTATCTCCAGGATGCTTCACCTCCACATCTAGGACTCTCTGAGCCCCGGAGAGAGAAATCGGACAAAATAAACTTACAGGCAAGATCACAAAGACTTGAAACACTTGATAAGGAATCACCCAAAAAATCAAGTGCTGTTTCTTAGGGTTGTCTCTCCAGATCAAGTGCAAAACTGCTTCTCATTCCTCTGTTATCCATCCCTCGATAAAAAGGCCAAGAGATGTCAAATCTTCCCCTCCATCTGCCACGGTCTCTGCTGCAGCAGAGATTTGGAAAGCAACATCCAGGAATGGCAGAGCCTCCACCTCATGCTGAGACCTTCCACACCACCAACAGCCCTGCTTTTGGTCCTGCTGTATCTGCAGTGATGCTTGTCATTCACAGCCTGGTGTGCCAGCTCCCTCTAATGCTCTGTCTGTATGTAAGAATATTCACCTAGAATAGCAGAGGGGTGTAAACAAGTTCTTTGGATGTAAACAAGTTCACCTGACTTCATATGCAAAGTTTTAACTTTTCCAAAGAAAAAGGCCTACAATGGTTCCCACACTGGCACGAGTCAAGATTTCTCTTTTTACTGAGGCTTATTTCTTTTCTCTTCAAAAGAGAACGCTGTCTCAAAAATTGAAATAAAACCATCCCCTGCCCTTTCACTCACTGTTAATATTGTTCAGCTTTATGGGCTGGACCAAGCAGTTTATATAGTTTCTTTCATTGGTTAGATTAACTTCACCTAGATTTTCAGAGGGTTTTTTTTAATATACAAGACTGAAGGAGCATTTTGTTTTGATAACTCAACTTCTTAAACAGCCACATCAATTTTTACATTGGATGAACTCCCTTCTTTTTAGCTCAGACCTACCTACCAGAGACCAGGGATAACAACACAACAAGGCTTTGAAAGATCATTTGTTTCAGGAGGACTCATTGGGGTCCCTTCAGAGCTGTGTTTCTCATGCCCAAATTATATTTTGTGGTACTCTTTTTAGCAGGCAGGTTCTTAGACTATGCATGATTTCGTTTTGCTCATGGAGTTAATCACTCTTTCATTAAAAATTTTCATCAAAAGAGATTTCCGGTTTCTTGGTATTATTTACAACTGAGCAGGTTGCTATCACGTGTTAGGAGGACAGAATTGTATATCACACAGGGGTATGGTTTCCCTGGCAATGAGGCATTGTTCAGAGGGCGTCCAGAGCAAAGCCTGTGAAAGTCTACACAAACACTCCACTCAACCAACCTGGCAAAGCAAAACTCTCAGAGTTAACAACACCCTGACTGAGTGCACATTTGTTATTTATACTTTTCCAATTATTTTTGGTTCAGATTTCCTGAAAGTAAATATGTGAGCTCCTAAGATATCATAATCACCTACTCTCTTTATGTATGTATCAAATCACCCGGGCTGTCCTGCCTGCTATTGGTCTGATGGGGAGCCATTTCCGAAGTCTTAGTCGTGCTAACTGTGAACTCAGTGATGTGTGGAAGAAGTGGTGGATGGGATTGCTTCTGGGTACAGAAGATAGGATGTAATAAGGATATAATAAGGATATAATTTTGAACACGGTCAACTGTATGTTCTTAAGTGGGCTCATAATGATTCAAAGAGGATGTCATATTTGAACTAATTCAGTGTTACACAGAAGGACAACCATAGACAGCCATATAATTCTTTCTGTAAAAACTGCTTGCAAGCAAATATTTGGGATTCATTCCTCTCTAAAGTGGTGAGGGCTGGCAGTTAGGAAGTGGTCAGGAGGCTTAATTCTTCTCTTTGATTTTGTTACTGAGGAAATAGGTTTTTTCTGTGAATAAGGCCACCTCCCAGTGGTTGTTTTCCTTTTTGTTCTCAAACTATTATGAACTTCTGTGCATGCAGTTATTCCAAATGAACTCCACACAGGAAAGTTTTTATTAAGAATAAGTACTCATTTTCATAGTTTACTTTAACCCACTTTGGGAGCAGCAAGGCTTTCCTGATGGTGAAAGCAAAGGAATCAGTGTGTGTGTTTCACCTGATGTGAGAGACAAATACCTCACCTATTGCTTTCTCAGCAGGGAGAGCAGTCACTGCCACTGAGCTACTCACCTTCTAGAGAGTCCTCCTGTCCACAAGCCCCACAACACTGAAGACCTCAGGTGGTCAAAAAAACCCCAGTCAACATTCCTAGTCTGACCATCATTGTGCATCAGGACCTTGACAAATTACACCAAGTAACTTTTTCCACTTTGGGTGGCTGGTAAAGGTACATTCTTGTCCCAGAATGCAGCTAGAAGAGGACACAAAGCAAAAAGACCTCATGAGCAGGGCTTCTCCCACAGTTTACATCTCAACTTCCCTGAAAACTCTGTGATCATGCAAAAGGAGTCTAATAGGCAGTTATTTAAACAAAATAACCCACATGGAACTGTTAATTTGCCCCCCTATCTTTATATTCTGACAGCTCTCACAGACACTGCGGACATCTTATATTAATTTCTTCCATGTTACTATAATCAGTGAGCCACAGAGACTTACTGACATGAACATGAACTAATTAATGCTATTCATATACCATTTTATCAGTCATTTTTGATTTTCCATTACGCTGCCAACTGTACACATATACTGTTATAGTTTGCTTTGTATTTATGTTATTCACCAGAAATGCCAAAAAGAATATAAAAATATGCTTCAAGTAATTCAAAACTGAAACTAGGGCTCTCAATTCATCTATTTTTATGTCATTTGAGGACAAACAAGCAAACTCCCAGACAAGAGTGAAATGTACATTTGTTAATGTTGTTTTTTTTTTTTGAGGGGGAAATGCAGTTCTTCATAAATGAATCCCTGGTGTCACATAAAAGCAGCTTCTTTTCTTTATTTTTGCTTTTGATACTGTGTAGATGCTAAAATCACTATTCTAGTAATGCTGCATTCTGGACAAGGACCACTAAAATCTGTGATCAGCAATATCACCAGGCATTTCCTACCAGCAGGATCACCAAGCTTATTGGAAGTGTCATATATTTTAAAATATTACTCTCCCACACTGGCCTTGACTAGTTCTATTTTCTAGTCTCAGTAATCTCTGAAGGTCTTTTCATGATGCTGCAGTCTGTTAAGCAGATATACCCAGTATTTCTCCTCTGGACGGACTTTTTAAATGTCCTCCCTGAAGGCTTCCTTGTCCTTTTCTACCCTCCCTGGCCACTCAAACATCAAGAAAAAACAAACCCCTCTCCTTTCTGGGGTTCAGTAATATGTCTATGGGCAACTCAGGGCAAGGAACTGAAGTAAATATGGAAACAGGGATGCCCCAATGACTTGGGCATAAGCTTGCCTCAGTGTTTCCACATCTGATACCAAATATAAACAGAAAACCTGTGTGATCAGAGCTTTAAGTGAAAGCACTGGCAAAACTGGAAGACTTTCTTAACCACCTTTTGTCCTTGGCAATTTGTTTATTTGTGCTTCGCATGCCTTGTTATGGCACACAAGGGCAAACACAGCCACTTATTATGTTTCTTTCATCTAAGGTGATCCATGGAGTCTATCCCAATACCTTCTTCATTAAATCCATAAACTGAACTGTACCATCCCTTTTTGGAAAGAAGAAACCAGTAAACTCTTAAAACAGTTGTTCCACTGATGTCCTCCCCCATATTTCTCCTCTAATTTTGTCAAGCTTCATGTCCCACTCACTCAGTTTTGCTTTTTGCCAGCTCTGTCATGTAGAAGAAAGTACAAGGAGCTGGTGGATCATGACAGACTTGCAGACTTGCCTACCTGCCTTTGCAGGTGCCTGAAAATGTCATGATTCTGCCTTCCTTGTGAGTATCTGTGCCTCCTGCTTTTCTCAATGTATTTATTTTGCTGCTCATGCCAAATTTCTGTATTTCTTGGGCTCAAGGAGCAGAGGAAGGAATCTCAAAGATTATTCCTTTCCTTTCTCAGAAACAGACCACTTCCATCAAGTGCTGCTTTGCTGGTTTGCCAAGTAAAGTATTGAAAACATCTCTTTTCTTTGTCCTGCTCTCCAGCTTGCAAAGTTCTTCTCTCACTTTTTGTCTGCACATGCAGAGAGCTGTTTGGAAAAAAAAAGAAAAAAAGAAAAAAAGAAAAAGAAACATCAACCAAAAAACTGAACAGCTTCAACAGAAAAAAAAAAAAAATCAAGGCTGTAATTTGATAAACGGTGGCTTCTACCAAAAAGGACAACTTGTTCATAGTTTGTCCTTTACCTCTCACTACTGCCCACTCAGTTGTACCAGCTCAAGTTTGTTGCAGTCAAACAGAATGAGGAAAATTGTCTCATTTAAAAACACCCCTATTTTTTTATCTTGGTGTTGTTTGGGGGTGGGGAGATGGGGGTGTGTTTTGTTTGTTTTAACCTTAACCCCACAAGCAATTGTGAAAATACAACCAGGAAAGCAGGTAGGAGTGAGAAAAGAACAGCAGAAAGATGGGTGTGAGTCATGCCAGTGTTACAAATGAACAAAAAGTTCATTGAACTGTGGGTTTAGATAGCTCCAGCTCAAACATGCTGTAGTTCTGGGGAGAGACAACTGTCCCAAACATTTACAAAAGAGAGTGAAGGCATTAATTCCTCCATTAATTCCTCCTGGGTCTAATCTCCGCACTAAAAGGGGAAAAAAAGCCCCAAAGTGAAAACAAATGAACAATCCTCTAGTTTGAAAAATGTGACAGAAACTCTGAAATTTCACGTAATACATTTTGGATTGAACAGAATGTTTCATTCAAGCTGGAGAGGTGTTTTGTTTTTTGTTTTTTGTTTTTTTGGGGTTTTTTTTCCCTTATTTTTTAACTCTTGGGTTATTGAAAAGCAACTATGTTATCACGCAGATATGCTAATCTGCACTCAGCAAGCCTGCTTGCCCTGAGCTTCTCCAGGTCCTCTCAAATGGAGTGCAGATGCAGAGTGAAAATTGTTGGCTTGCTGTACATCACTCAGGTCAGATCTGACATCTACCTGTCTCAGAGAAGTCTAACATTACAAAGCTGAGGCAGAATCCTGGCAGTCTGTGGCTTTGAATTAATCAAAATGCATCTGGAATGATCATCCTGCAGTATTAACATATAAACATAACAAAAAATGTTTGCCTTCCACAGGAATACAGCTGTGATTATAAAGAAATGCCATTCTATCAGCTATTCACCTGAATCAATGGGCATTCCTTGCACTGATTCCCAAAGCAGGAGCATTCCTGCAGCAGGATCAATTTTATCCCAAATGCAGCTGATCAGAAAGGAAACTTTGTGTTTTCTCTAGATGTAGAAAAATAAGCATTTTTGTCCTACTGGGCCATTCCTTACTTCTTGTGAAGTTGTTTAGCTCTGTGTGGTTTAGTGGTTTTTTTGTTTGGTTTGTGTTTGTTTGGTGGATTTTGGTTTGGCTTTTTCGGTTTTTTGATTGTTTGTTGGGGTTGTTTTCCACCAAAGAGATGAGTGTCAGTAATCAATAAGCCTCTTTTCTCTCCCTGAAAAACAAAACAAACCAAGCCCACAAAACTAAAGCACATATTCTAAACAGCATGTGTTTTAGGCTTCCCAAGGACTTTGCAAACACCTTATCTGGGGCAGGCTTTGGCACTATCCCTGAATCAGAGTCGAAGTGTAGTTTTAACACAGAACTGGCTCATGAGTGAATAGGATACTGTGTCTTCTCTCTGTCAGTGTGCACCGTTTCAGTGCCTTTCCTGATGCTGCTGGCAGTGTTAAATCCAGCTCATTCCTTCTCTGTCTGCCTAGTAGATTCCAGGGACAAAGAGCCCTGCTGCCCTCTACCAAGTGGGCTGCAACTGCTGCAATCTGGCTTGAGTAAATGAGCCCTTAGGGGCCGCATTCAGGCACTGTACAACTTCTTATTTGATGATAAAGAGTCATGTTCCTGGCTGTGTTTTACTGTGAATTGGAAAGTAGTCTAAGGTATTTGTTCTGTGACCTGAAGCACTTGACAATGATGATGCATAGGAAAGAGAAGTGATATTAATATCAGTGTATCAATAGAAATAACAAGATTTACTATTACATATTAAAAATGTCCCAGGTGACTGGTTGTCTGCTCTCTCTGTGCCATCAGCAGTGCTGAAACATGATCAGAAATTGTTGCTGAATAAGTCAAATGTGAATGCCAATTCAGATGAAAACAGAATTCACCAAAGAGCAGTTTCCCTGATGTGAACTGCTCATCGACAGTTATTTTTAGACAGGGACATCCCAAGCCCAATCTTTTGTCTCTCGGCAGATGCTTCCCACATCTAAAGGTTCCAGCTCATGTTAGAGGCAATGAAACCTCCCACTAGCACCCCTCCAAGCTGGCTCAGAGCCCATCATGAGACATTCCTCCTCTTCCACTTGGTTCTTTAATTCAGGCTTGACAACCTAGGATGCAGATTTAAATCCAACTCCAGGAAAACTATTAATAAGCCGACAAATGCTGAGGATGAGAATTCTCAGCGAATTTAAAGCTGAGGGATGATTGCCAAGAAAATTTGGCTTTCACTCCCCTGTTGCTTTGATGCCCCTTTCTTTCAATTCTCATAGCCTAAGAAAACACTTTTTTCCTTCGTCTCTGCTTTATCCCTAATCTCCTCAGGTATAAGCAGTGGAAGAGATGAAGCCCTCTTTCAACAGCTGCCCAAGACTGCCTCTCCTCAATTGTCAGCCAATTCTCTTCCTGCCTTTTAATGGTTTTGGCAGCATCTTACTCTCCACAGCTTGTTTCCCACCACTGCTGCCAGCCTGGAGAGCAGGCTGGACCCGGGGTGGGGACAAGGCTGGAAAGGCAGTGCTGGTCCCAAGGCTTGCAGCTCCAGTCCACATGGCAGAAGTGCTGCTGAGGGATGGCAGGGCAGGGCAGTACCCTTCCAAATGCCACCTCTTCTTGAATGCCCACCCTCCACATAGAATTCACGCAATGGGCACAAGAAAAATCATAAAGGGAAGCACAAAGTGAAACAGAGAGAAGAGCTCTAAAACAGTAGCAAATTTGCCCCAGGAATTTCAGGTGACCATAAATGTTTGCAGCTTGAGCCACAAGAACAGAAATTCTATTAATGATTTTGACTGGGAAAGGCGGTGGGGGAGGATTTGAATTTTGGAATGTTTTTTGTTCTAATACTATATTCCAGCAATATGATTGTGTGTTTGTGTGTGTGGTTTTTGTTTGTTTGTTGGGTTTTTGTGTGACCCCCTCCCCC
>JAWWEV010000095.1:6546630-6565247 GCA_035583235.1 Hafferia zeledoni
CTTTTCTTTTCTTTTCTTTTCTTTTCTTTTCTTGTCTTTTCTTTTCTTTTCTTTTCTTTTCTTTTCTTTTCTTTTTTCTTTTCTTTTCTTTTCTTATTTTATATGTTCATCTTGAGGGTTCAGATGATCTTTTAAAAACTTGAAAGTGTAGCAAATATCATATTTACCATGCTTGCATTCCTTCCTAGCCTTAGGTCTTCCAAGAAAATGAGATGTGACATTTCATGATACATGTCTTAATTTTAACTTGAGAAAGAAAAAATGTTTTCAAACAAATAAGTAAATAAATACAAGATCATCTCATAAATATTTTTTGAGACTTAATGGAAAGTCATATCCTTCTGTTGAAGTAATGTTCCCTTTTCAGAGGTTTTACTGGAAAGCGCTTGATGTATTACACTGTTCAGAGGGAAATATTTAGGAATAAAAAAGAGAACTAATCAGCTACAACTCTAGATGCTGCCTTTACAATGATCAGATCATGAACTAACAGAGATTTCATCAATCAGTAGCCCTTATTTTTGGGCTGGAGGCTGCATTACTGTGGGTTTCTCCACGTGAATGAAGGGAAGAACCTGACAAAACTATTCCATTTTATCTCTGTTCCAGGAAAAGGGGCCAATTATCTGCTGAAATACTTTGGAGAATTTCCTCTCTGGTAGTCCAGAAACTGCCAAAAGCAGGGCACAGAAGCCAGAAAGTACACTGCTGTCATTGGCCCAAACAAACAAACAAAGATCCCCGACAGAAAATATCTCTCCCCAAAACAAAAATAGTTCTAAAAGATCAACTGAGAGCTTGTGTTTTACATATCATGTGGCTAGACATAGTTTTTGGAAGCCGTCCACCTCAGCCCACTTTTCCCCACCATCTGTCAGCAGTAGGTTTGCTGACTGCAAGAGCTTAGAGGCAACAGAGTAAAAGGCTAGCGTTAGACAATTGAGTTTAAACACAAGAGCAGGGGAACTCAAAGGCTTGATGATGTAATTTGCTAACACTTGGCTGTTGTGAGAAAAAGAGGAGGAGCAGGATAACACAGATAAATAAGTTGGTCACCTTTAGGCTTAATTCTCTGGCTCTTCTCATTTGCACCGAGACCCTGGCGTTATTAAGTGTGCAGTTGGAAGAGTTTATTTTACACAGGCCAAAGAGATTTGGGAAGGTGATTTAGATGCAGGATATGGCACCAGGCTTAGATCTGCTGAAAAACCAAGTCACATTCTAGAGAACTGAAAACTTCTGAGATCATGAGATTAGTCACAAAGCTGGGGACCACCGGAAGATGAGGTGGCTGTGAGTTTTGTGCCCTTTGTCCGTATTGCAAGACAAGCTGGAGCAAAGTCTTCCAGCATCATTGTACCGGTCCCACTTGGAGACAAGCATCTCTGGCAAATACCTTTTTCTCCCATCTTTGCTGTGGGTCTACAGCAAAGACCAAAACATCAATAATCTGCACACCTCTAGATTTCCTTGACTTAAATGGGTGTGCCAATTCATGAGAATGGAGTTGAATAAGGAGGGGACAGTCTAGCCCACAGTGGGCACTGAAACCCTTAATTTGAAGCCAAAGCTCTGAACAATGCTCAGGAGATTTTGCTTTGCTCCAAACAAGACTTGGCAAAATAGATCTGCTCTCCAGAAAAAAACAGGATTACAGTGCAATACTATGTCCCTTGCAAAATGCGTGAGTAAATCCTCCATGCAAATGCATGAGTGAATGAAGATGCAAACACATCCCATAGTGCCCTCTTGGCTGAAATTGTGTTAATTTTCCAGAAATTCCCTCCTGATGAAAGGCATGGGATTGAAACTTAAAATTGCTGCATATATCTCAGATACAGATGACTAAGAGGTTGGGCAAATGCACCCTGTGAACAGAAGGATAGGTGCTTGACTTGAGACACTAATTGTAGCATTGGGTCTCATTTGTGTCACTATAAAAGCTTCTCTGAGAAATGTGCTTCTAATCTCATCATGGGCAGGCAAAGGAATTTCTTAAGCTCTCATTGAACAGGGCTATGTTGGAAAAATCTCAGTCCAGCCTAGTTCAACTGGCTGCTAAAATTACAGCTAGTTTGGGAACTGGCTATTAAAAACTCTTGAATGAGCAGTGTTTCCTCCTGATGCTCGTTGCTTGTCTGCTGGGAGAGCCTGTGCTTGGTTCAGCAGACAGCTCTTCATTTTTCTTCTCTCTCACCCATACATTTCTGGCTTCATCCCAAATTGCTGGTGCCTCACATGCATCTGATGCTCAGCTCTGGATCCATCAACTTCTGCCAGCCTCACCTCTGGTATTCACTGCATGAAGTCCTTCTTTCAAAGGCTATTTTCTGTCTTTTACATTGAGGAGATGCAGAAACACAGGGCTCCTTGTGTCCCACTGTACCACCAGAGCCCGTGCCACCGAGGGACAGCATCTGAGGGAAAGCAAGGACAGTGGCTTTGCATGTTTTTGTTTCTTGGCAGAAGAAACCATCTGTAGGTTTTAATTAAACTGTCTGTGGATTTGCACCATTGGGCATGACAGCAGAGTCAAGCCCTGGAAGCCACAGACTACCAGTAGTCTCTTGAGTGAAGTATCGGTAGGGGAATGGATCAGTGCCTGTGGACCGATTATAGATTTGATGTGGTGCCATGACTAGGAATCATGCCAGTAAAAATCCTTATAAAATGTGTGGACAAAATTTACTGCATACCTGCCATAATCAGTTTTAAAATCACACCATTTCCCTCATTTTTGTTTGGGTTTTTTTTGTTTTAAAAAAATGGTAGGAGTGCAATTTCATCTTTAGATCAAAGTTATAAAACCTCAAGAATCCATCTGAAACTTATAAACTCTCCAGTTTGTTTCACATTTAGATAATTAAAAAATACCAAACTATGTATGTATTTTAATTGGGATTTGAAGAATGAGTCCCAGTCACATACCTTGTAAACTAAGTTTCATTGAGCAATAAATTTTATAAAGCTCAGTTAAAACAACTTTTGAGAAAGGTTTTGGGGTTTTTTATTAAATGAAATACTTACAAACTGGTGAATATTGTAATCAGGTAGAAACTGCTGCCTGAGGAGAAAAAAAATCTATATTTGAAAAAAGAGTGAAAGTTCTTTGTTTCCATTAATATATGTTCCTATTTTGTCATAACCTACAAAAGTCACCATGACAAGTGACTAAAACACAGAAAAGTGGTTTCACTGTTGAATTCTAACAGTTCTAAATCCCAAAATAGCTGTGGCTGGTTGCCTCTAGGCATGTTCATACAGCAGGTAGGATGGCTCTTCTGAGGAAACCTTGTTCTGGAAACCTCCCTCAGCATTCTGAGGGATGTGTAATCACTCTGTCTTTGCTGTCACCCAGCAGCAAACCACTTACCACAACCTTAAAGGCAGTTCAGAAATGCTGAGCAAAAGCAGCCCACCTTTGTGTCAGGCCCATTTACCTGTGAACATAACCCAAAAGGACTGTTGTTGTGTATGTCTGCATTGTGCTTTATAATTTAAGAGAGGCTCAACAACTGTTGTCTCCTTTCCTATCTAGCTTCCAGCCCCTACCAAATTTCCCTTAGCTTGACATATCCTTCACAAAACTGCTGAGCTCTCTAAGATCTGGAGCATGGCCAAGTATCATTTTGTTGTAAAGGGAGAGACCGAGACATGTAAGATTCATACACAGATTTCTAAACTGTGCACTGCTTAAGTGGCAGAAGGAAAACCTAAGTGCTTGCTGTAAGTCGAGTCAGAACATTCATCATTTCCACTATTTATTTCCAGGGTATTCAACATTTTGAATTTTAATTCCTTCAATTTGTTTTTTAAAAGCATAATCACAGCTTGCGTATATGATCATAAAACCTGATAAATCCGGGGAACTACCCAAGAAACCAACAGAGGAATATCAGCTTGCATCTCTCAAGAATCCTAATTGAAACTCTTATGTGATTTGCAAGGCCTGCTGTTTCATTGTAATCGTTATGAGGCCAGATGAGGCTTGCTTAAAACTACCTAACTGGTGGATTAATATGGACTAATAAAGAATTTTTACACAATCATTAATGTCTGTTGTGAAAAAATAATAATTATGTCCCTGGTCATGGAAAACTGAGTGAATAAAAAGGCTTATATTTTGTTCTAAAAGAGTGGGCAAGGGAGGAGTAAGGTACAATAGTTAGCAAACAATAAAAAAAACATGGCAAAATTGCTCAAAAATTCACAAAAAGTACTGTTGTAATGTTCAAAAATGTGAAGGATGAAAGTAGCTTGGTCCTTCTAGAACCTTTAGACCTCCTGTAGGTAGACTGTTGAACCAATGTTAGTGTGATCACGAAGGGAAACTTAACCAATCATCAGCACAAAGACCACAAATCTTTCTGATGGATGTTCTGTGTGTAATTTAGAAATGGTTCTCACCTGACTATATGTCACTTTTTCCAGCGGATTGTTTTGAGCTCTAGCCCAGTTCTGACCACTGGACTTTGAATTTGTCCAGCTACAGACCCTGTGCTATTGTCACTTCCAAGCACAAACAGCAACAGGAAGAGTTATCCTGTTAGTCTTGTTACTTCTTCAAAGGATGAGGGCTAAGCCAACAAAAGGTGTTCACTGTCAGCATGACTATATTCATTTGAGAGGTTTTCTGGAATAGTGGTAGGAGTGAAAGAGAGTGACTTTATCTGCTAAAACACTGTAGAGGAGATGAGGTGTATGTAGAAGAGTGGTGAAAGAGAATAAGCCATGTTGGGTAGCAAGTTTCAGATGAAATAGGTTAAATAAGAATTGTTTAGTTATTTTTACACAGCCTGCACAAGATCATAATCCTGACTAATGTTCCCGTCTCTCTCTATATCAAGACAATTTATAGTAACCCGCATGTCCCTTGCTTTCCTCACAAGCAGTATCTTTGAGTAAAATGTTGGCCTCACTCGAGACAAAAGGTGTCCTCCTCTAGTCACAGTGCATCTTCTGAAGAGCGAAGTATAATGAGAACTGAGTCAGGCTCTCTGGATCTCACTGAGGACAGACCACATAAACAGTTGCAAAATAACCACTGAACTGTGTCATCTTCCCTTTACTGCATCCCAAGAGTTTTATTTTAGTGCTATAAATGTAGAAGGCCAGGAAGTGCTTCTGATCTACATGGCTGCAAAGCATGGCTATGGCATGATTTATAAGTTACTTAAAAGTCTTCTCAGAAGAGTCCTAGAGACAGAGAGAAGGAGACAACTGCTCCAGCACAATGAAACTTACACAAACTACACGTCCAAGGAAAATGCTTAGAAATTGAACCCTCTGCCACCTCAGTGCTCAGGAGGAAGTCAGCACTCCATGGCCAGTGTTAAGTGGAGAGTCATGAGCAAGGCACATCTCATCAGCTTTCCCAGCTGTGTCCTTAGATGAAGGTCTTGGTGCTGGATTCTTTTACAATAAATCCAGGGATGAACCTGGTGGGAATCAGCTGTGGTTGGGGTCTCCTTGTGATACTGCAATATAAATAAAATCAAAAGGATACTTTGGCAAGCCACAGCCTAGGTGAAGAGATTTAGGCAATTTTAAGCACGTACTTAAAAAAAACCACTGGTTGGAATTATCAAGGATCCCTACTCTGCTGGCTGCATAAACATGTGCAAATGCCACAGCTGCATGCTGGCATTTACTCCATGAGCAGACATGACAAGTGCTGGGAAAAAGTTGCATATAATTTAGAATGAATCCAAAAATACTTACAGAATCATGTTGTTGACCAACAGATTCTTCCAGGTGTGACGGTTTAATGTGTTTTCCTGGTTACCTTACTGTGCATTGCAAACTCAAATGTAGCAGCATGAATACATTCTTGATGTCCTGTTGAAGAGAGGGAGCCTTGAAGACTTCTCAGACTGATTTGCCACAGCAGCAGGAAGATTGATTTAGTTTTCAGGTGGTTTTAATGGTCTGAATGAGATGACAGTCTCATGCCACCTCATTTGGATTTATACTGCTACTGTAAATAAACCTGGGGATCTGAGGTACATTTTGTCCTGCTCTGCCTGGTGCTTTCTGGTGGCTGTTAAACTGTGTTAATCAAAGGGGACATCAGTAAACCTTGACATCACTATGCACTGTGGTGCACAGAACATACAGGGAGTGGGAGGGAAATAGGGTATTACATAAAAAATATGTTCTAGTACATCATACGAAATATATCTAATCTAGAATGCATTGCACTAATTCACTGTAGCACATGAATACCATATATATTCATTGTAGCAGTAATGATCTTGAAAGAGGCTGAGAGCTTATTTCTTTCTTCTGGTTTCAATTTATTGGTTTCCTTTTATCAATAAACCCACTTCTGGTTACTGAAGCAACTCTCCAGTGGTGATGTGGGAGGCCAGCAGAGAAGGCCACATGGAAAAGCCAAGGCAGCAACATGGCATTTGTCACACACCTGATATGCACCAGCTATTATTCTTTGCCCCAGCCCCTCAGCCACGTTTCCTCTTCTCAGACAGCCATTCTTGTTCTGTGGGTGTGATTGATGCCCCCTTGGTCACCTCAACAACTTTCCACCATGTTAAACAACAGCACAGGAGGAATTTTAAAGGCTTGGGGGCTCATGTGTTCTGTGGTGGCCAGTGGGAGAAGGTTGACTACCAAACCTATGTGCTGTTGTGATTCTTGTCTGGATAAAGGCATCACTCTGGGCATATTCACAGGGAATACTGCAAGCAGTCACAGGCTTGCACTGCCCACACTTTCTGAAGCCTCTGAGCCATTAAGAAAGTATGCACACAGCCCCGTGGCCAAGATAATAATCCCTGTTGGGGTCACAGTGCAAGGCAAAAATGACCATGGGATGACTGCAATGACATGGGTTCATCCTCTAATTTGCAGTGTAGGCAGAGTGAGCTGAGATCTGTCAGCCATGCACTGTGCATGTGGTTGTCATCTTCAGTGGTTTGGGGCAGCCTAAATGAATGATATGGGGGCTGAAAGTGGGGAAGGGAGAGGACTACAGCCGTGTGCAGAGCCTTGCTGAGATATCCTGTCCAGTTTACAGCCATTTTATGCCTTGCTCCTGTTTCCATCAGCATAAAGGAGAAGAGAGTCAAGACTTTCTTTCCAGAGTTTTTAAAGTCTGAGGAAATATAAGCAGAGGACTGGAAAGAAAAAAGACTTTGGACAAGAAAGAGAAACGAAGAGGAGCTAAAAACATCTGGGTTGCTGTGAATGCAGAGGAACAGGGTGAAAAGTGGTGGGGCACAGTCAAAGGGAAAGCTGGCAGCACAGCTCCTCTGGAAGTGGAGGAGAAGGCAGCTCAGCTCCAGTTAAATGTCAGGGAGGTAACTTCCACCAAAAGAATGCCTCCTGAGGGGGGAGAAAACAAGCAGTGTCAGGACCAGCTGGCAGCTTGAGAAAAAACAACCATACAATTAAACAGCACCACTGGGAGCACTGGACGGCTGCCCCTGCCTCCTCATCGTCACTATTCAAGCCCTGTCAAAAGAATAATAAAAGGTGCTATAAAGAGAAGACAAATCTCAGGCAGGCAGAGCAGCAGTGGGACTGGCCAGGAGGGGTAGCGCTCAGAGCTCCTGAAAGCTGTGTAAGCACTTAGGGGCTTGCAGAAGTGGCTGGCTTTGGAGACATGCTTTCTGTCTCCAGAGGTGACAAGGCAAAGGGAGGGCCTGCCCATGACCTCGCACCATGCAGGGGTCAGGCCATCCACTCATCAAAAATGCATGAGGATCGGTCTGCCCCTTTGTTTCCTTGTGGTTTTCATCTGTCAGTGTGCTAAAGAAATGTTGGAGGACGGGACTGTGCCTGTCAGGCCCCTGGTCTGGAAACCTTCATGTGGCAGCCTCAGCCTGGTCCCAATCTTCATCCACCTACACACCTTCCTCCTGGTGCCAGTGCTGCGATGCTGTCCTGGTGTATTGGCATTTGCTACCATGAGAGGCACCTCACAAGTGTCACTCACCACAGCTCTTAATTTTAAATGACCTGATCCATAAAAGTTTCCTGCTCAGTCTTGAGTGGAGTCAGAGATGAAATTTCACCCAGGCAAGAGAGATAATTTTCACCATCTCCAAAACAGGAATGCTGGAGAAGGACAGATTCCTCCATGCAATAAAGGCTAGGAAGGAAATTGTTTTTGAAGGCCAGAATCCTATTCTTTCCAGATTTAGGCATAGTGATAAACATCAAAAGGAAACAATGGATACCCACTTCTGCAGGTGTTTCCTTCATATTTAACTGCTCCTCTCCAGTCTGTTGGGAATACTGTTCTTGTCTATTGTTTGGTAAATTCCAAGAATCATATTTATATCCATTATGTGAAGGATTGCATGCTGGGTACATATTCCCCTGTGCATGGCTACAGTATTTTGCTAACTGGAACACTGGGGAAGCCAAACCCCAGCCAGGTTCCTCAGACCAAAGCACCAGGACTCAGTTCCAGGCACTCTCATCTTCCTCCACTGAGAACACGGAAAACAGCAAGAGTTTGCTTTCATGGACATTCTGTTCTTCAGCATTAGCAAACATTTCTTCACACCCATGTCCACCACACCAACAGCACAACCTGCTCTGCGTTGCTACCACTGACCTGAAATAACAGGCCAGCAGTAAAAGCCAAACACGAGAAGGCTGCCCAAGGAGAGGGAGGTGGCATTCTTAAGCACAGCTCAGAAATTTTCCTAACCAAAAAGAAACATTGGATAAACACCTCAGGAAGATGAGCTCATTCATTGTGATGAGCCCTACTCCTGGAATTTTCTGTCTGCCTTTACATGGTAGATTCAGAAGGACAATTTCTGGAAACAAGAGTCAGATGAACAAAAGTTTGAGGAATATCAAACTTCGCCTGTTGGAGCACACATGTCACTAGATTAAGCAACATCTTGGGGCGTGTCGCTAATTTTTTGTCTGTTTATATGTGTTACATATTAATAACTGTTCTATAGTACCTTTTTCAAGACACTGCTTTAAATTTTCTGCAGTAGAAGAAAGATAAAACATTGTAATTTTCAGATAGGGAAACTGAGGCATAGAGTGATAACAGATGTTTCCTAAGTGCTATGGAATGACAGCAGAACAACTGGAGGAATACAGTCCTCAAGTCTCTCAGTGAAGCTTTTTACCCCTACATTTGCCTGTACATGTGTGTGGATATTTAGAACACAAAGTCCTGCAGCCCTAATGGAAAGAAATTACTTCCTAATGTGGTTGGAGTTTGTAAAGACACCATAGAAACTGAAACAAGACTTGAGATTCCCAGTTTCCACCTTCAGAGAGTTGTAATGCAAAGCTTAGATGAACGACTGTTTTTTAAAGAGACAAAAGGACCATCTATATACAGAGAGGAAATGAAATTATAACAACAAAATTCCAATCAAAAAACTAGACTTCAGTCTCCAAATCTAGCAAACTACTTGAACTTTCAGCATTTGCAAACTCAGAACTCAGTTCAAGAATTATTACTCTCTAAGAGAATAAAAGTCACCTCTAAATTGAAGCCAGTGTGCATTTTTGCAGATATTAGCACAGCCCATCAAGTACAGCTGTTAATTCACTCTCCCAATATATCTCCTTTTATATATAAAAAAATAAATGTATATATATATTAGTGTGTGGAAAATGAAGGCAGTCAGCTCTATTCAGACAGAAGGTCTGTCTGGCAGAGGAGATGCTCTTCATGATGCAATCTTTGATGGCCCATCTGTGACAGACATCAATAACTCTTCTATAGATGTCCCTGCAGAAGAAAGTGAAATGAAAACTCACCATCCCTGCCACGTGTTCTGGGGGCCACTGTCAATAGAAAAATTAACAAAACCTGAATTCCTCCTTGAAATTCCCCCCTAACTGAAGGCAAAAAACAAAAGCCTTTCATGAAGGAAATCACCTTGCTGTGTGCTTTTGTGGCAAGCAGTCATGAAGAACCTATGGGTTTCCATCTCAGAAAAACTTTGCAGTTCACAGGTCTCCATTTCACCATCTCACTGTTTACAGCACACCACTGTCCAAATCCATGTTGAAAACAAATTTTTACCTTGCTGTTCTTGTTTGGTGGTTAAATTGTGCATTTCTGATGTGGTGAAAGAGAAAAGACAACAAGTTTAAGTCAGCAGAAGGAAACTTCATTATTTATAGCCTTTTTTATAGTGCCCATCGGCCTTTGTCTCTGAACACTTCCCAGAGGTCAGTCACAAGTAATGTCCTCATTGCTGAGACCCTGAGCAAAGGCCAGAGGGCCAAACCTCAGCTGGAAACGGGAACGGATCCCCAGACCTTTGGAACTCCTCTCCTTTGTACCATGCAGCCAACTGGTCCTCTTTACCCTCCCACCCCCACCCCAGCTTCTCCAAGTGTTTTACATGTCAATCCCACAAAAAGTGACAACATCCTCAATTTTAACAAGCATGTGCCATCAAGCACAATAAGATCATTCACAGTGCTTGGAGCGAAGCAGGTGGGTGAGCCTTTCTGGGTTGACTATGTCATTTGGCATGAGCTCTCTGTTGCTTCATAGAGCTGAAACAAGATGTGTGAGGAAGGGTGACTTGTTTACAGCATCTCAATAATTAATAACCACACTGGAAATTGTTTCTAGATGTACACATACCGAGTCCCAAAGCATGACATGCACTTTGATTCATGTGCGACACGCGCTCTCTGATACATAAAATTCTCAGTGGCCTGGAGTTTGTCAGCCTGTTGATTCTGCTGAAACATATGTTGGTCTATTGAGGGAGCTGCATGATGAGCAATTTCAAAAATGTCCCAATTTGGAAATGTAGCTGCAGACAGTGTTTTAGAGGAAGTGCTGTGTGATTGAAAGCTGAAGCTGCACCATGCAGTTCAAATTAGATTTGGACATTGTGTGCACTGTCAGTTTGGAGAACTCTTCAAATCCTTGCCAGAGGTTTATAGAAAATATGGGTATGAGCCACAGACAACATCTAGTCCTCCAGTTTCTGTTTAGTTTTAATCAGGCAAACCCCTTCAAACACAAAAGAGAAGGAACCTTAAATTTCAACAGGAAGACAGAAGAGAGCAGGGCTGGAAGGAATGAGAGAACAGCTTATTCCTGCATAATCCTTGCTCTTCACATGATCCTCAGCCTGCTGATCTCAATTCTGGGGAGAGCAGAAACCCAAAGCTAGCAGCCTGTAGGTTGTTTGGAGGAAAGAAATAAAACAATCAGTTTGGAATCAGCTACTTTCTCATAACCTCATTTATTTCATTCACCAGCTGTTTTTCTGAAAGGTGGTGAAGCAATAAAACACACCCTTGATTACCCTTTCTCTCCTACTCAAATCTTTTCAATCCTTTTTTTTTTAAGTTGAAGAAGTGTGAGAAAACCCAGTTGCATTCAGGGTCTGGTCCAGCACCCACCACTCTCAGCAGGCTTTGAACAGAATCCATGGGCCTGGGTTTGCAGAAGTCTGGATTCCAAAGAGCACTTAATCACATTAGCTGAAATCCTGCTGATTTCACTGCAAACTTTTTCCATCACGCTTGTTAAAGATGAGGGTGCTGTAAGCAATTTTCCCTTCACTGCGTACGTTTAAGTTCAGCACAGCAAAGAAAGCTCAAGCTGAGCTGGGGCCCAGTTGATTCCAATGGGATTAAGCATTTATTTACAGGCAGGCATGTGTGTAAGCACCTTCCTGGATTACAGCCTCACATTGACTCAGGTTGAAATGACTGTGCTTGTGCTGTGCTGAAACAGGGCTTTATTGTCCTTTGAACTGAAGGCTGTATGTCTTGGTGTCTTACTCCCTCTGCTTTGATGGTTGCACTGAAGGACATTGTGGGTTCCTACAGTAAATGTGGCTCCATGAAAGTCACAACTACTTTTTTTCCATGGAGTTAAAGTTCACCTTCTCCTCCACAGGACCATGGAAGAATTTAAGGTTGACTAGCATGACTGGGGCAAATTATACATATTACTTAAAATACCACAGATCATTAAGATCCAAATCTCCATTTGATATAAAGGAGAACAGATCCTTTTACCGTTTTTGTTTTCTCTGTGTGTGTGTGTGTGAGCAACTACTTTTTCATAAGGGAATTCTAATCAAAAGTATATATCAATGATATTCATGACTACATTGGCCTACTAATTATATGTAAATTATGAAATTACATATAAGTCATGGAATATAATAGCATTTATCATGATGCAAACCTGTTCCACAGCCCACTGTTCTGGCAGAGCACAATGGTGCCAAAGCAAATCAAAAAAAGACAAAGCAAAGAAAGAAACCTCAAAGGTTGTAATAATAATCATAAAAATAATAATGAAATTTAACACCAGAATAAGAAGTATTTATTTGTAGACTGACACAATGCAGAGTGGGTTCAGCAAGATTCCATCTGCTGATTTCAGGGGGAAGAGGATTAGGTTGTTCTTTCCTATGCATGGAAACCAGACAACTGAGGCTGTTCTCAGAAACAGCCTGTTTTGTTGTTCTCAGAAATTTAATCTAATTTACTAAAATCAAAATTTTACATCTTTTTTGTAAGACTTGCACTAGCAGACACTAATAAAGTTTAGTCCTTCCTCAGCCTCTCAGTCTCAAATTAGCAGTACCAAATGCAAACAGCTGGGCCAAAGTAGATAACTACTTCCCAAAGGAAAAACCAAGCAAAATAATTACTCATGTATGTGAACACATCCTTCTGAGTGGAGAATACGTATGTCCAAAACACAGTGTCCACTGAGACCCTTCGACTGTCTGATAGTGGGAAGACTCTTGAGAGGTGCCACAGAATGCATCTCCTCCAGGATTCTCCATGCAGGCAATGGGACAGCTGTCTCTTTTCTTCCTTGGGGCTCTCTGACCCCATCTCTCCATGGTGAGACCTTTGGACAGGCATGGGATCAGCTAACAGCAGCACTATCTTCTGTAGCAATCTCAAGTGAGATGAGATGGGTACTGCATGAGAGCCTGGACATACACCCAGAAGAAAACAGGCCCACTGCTCAGTGTTTCAAGAAAAATGAGACAAGTGCAAAGCAGGTGGGCAGTAGAAACACACAGATTTAGGGCTGTGACTCATGCCTGCAGATGGATTTAGCTAAGGCAGCCGCTGCCTCAGCTGTTTGCCACAGCCCTCTGCCAAAGGTTATTCTGGGCCATCTGAAGGCATTGAGGACCCCCTTGTGTCATGTGTGGACTGAAGACACACTGAAGGAGCTGAGGCAGCTCAGAAGAAGGTTCATCTCCTGTTCAGTCTCTTGGTTCTCCCCACCTACCAGAGGAGAGTCAGGACCTCAAGTGACAGCACTACAGGAGGGCCGATGCCCAGAGTTGCACATGTAAACCCTTGTAAAAATTCCATCAGGATAATCACATTTGTCTGAAGAGAGATGGTGTTCAACAAGCACTTTATTCCTTTTTTTAGAAGTCAGTAGCAAAATTTCTCTGAGGATTTTTGAAAGTAATGACTTTGGGAGATCATAGGTTTTGGTATCCTTCTCACAACACTAAAAGCGCTTCTATAAAATCAGTCAGATACTCAATAGCTTATGAAAATAAGGCATTGTAAGCTCAAAAAAGAGTATCAATATTTCCCTCAACAGGAAGTGATGCCCCTGAACCTACAGACTGCAGTTTCTACATAATAACTGCTTGGTCTACAAAAGAGTGACACCAAAATGTGCCTCCCTGTGTATAAATTTTCACACTGTCTGCACCTAAGGGGACGAAAGTGGTGGAGGAGGTTGGCCATTCCCTGTGCTCTGCCTTTGCCCCCATATGTTTTGAGGTGATGCAGCATCTCCTTCTAGTAGGGCTCCCTGCTGGAGACACAGGAGAGGAGAGGTCTCCAGCTCATGTGGAGCAGTCCTGTTGGTGTCCAGCCATCCTCTGGAGAAGATGCTCTATGAAAACCAGCCAGTGCTCTGACTTTGTGCTTCTGTGATGGCTCAGGTATTGCACTCAGGCTGGGCCCCAGGCTCCTGCAGACCCTGCAGGCTCCCCAACAGACTCTCATGTTGGTTTTCGGTGTGCAGAGTTAGCAGAGAGTTAGCTTTAAAGCAAACGTGTACATCTGCATCAGCCTGGAGACCAAGTGGTGGGTGACAGCAGGGTGGAGATACCTTGTATCTAGCTAATTCAAATGCTTCATTATCTCAGGATTTGGCAAGACTTTTTTTAGAGCCTCCACTGCATTTTCCCTACCTAATCAAGCTGAAGGCCAGGCATAGACTTCACTGCCAAGGCAGAGTACCGAGTGTCCCAGACAATGGCTCCTTCTGGGCAACCCAGCCAGCTTTGCTAACAGGGACAGTCCGTTTTGGAGTGATGAATGCCATGTTATTGGCTGAAACTTGTGAGACACACTGAATTCTCTCAACATGATCTCCTGACAGAAGAGAACAGAATACAAGAAGGCTTGTATTTTCCCTGCTAAAGCATTTACGAAGAAACACAAAGCCCTAAGAAACTATGCCTGCTGGTTCCTCGCCTGCGTTGCCTACATTGAGCTCAGTGCTGACAGAGTTTGCTGAGATGTTGGGAAATATTGTGTTTTTGGAACACTAAAACTATCATTGCTTCTGATTAAAACAATCCAGCTCCCAGTTTGGTATAGTCATGATCACACACTGTTCTAAACATATATTCCAGCCTCTCTACTTACGTTCCCAGTTTCATATCTGAAACCCATGATTTTGCAGAGGTCACTTATGCACCTTGAGTGAAGCAACATAAAATTACCTCCAATGTGGGTCTGGAAATAGCCTTCCCCGCATCTTTGTGCAAGTGTGTATTCACACGTGTGTATGTTCTTGAGTTGACATTTATTAAAGACTGATCTCATTTGTGTCAAACATGCCACCTACAGGGAGCATTTTGGAGCAGTCAGGTTACAGGAGATAGATAAAAAAGAAGAAGAGGTAATGAATATGGAGTGTAAATGCCTTAGCAAAGTAATGGAGACATGTACTAACAGCAAGTGAAATTTGACCTTCTGGCTGAAAACCTGATAGCGAACCAATTGGAGAACTTTAGAAAATTGGATCAGCCTCAATGGGCACAGAGTAAACATTGGGAGTGCAATACAGTCTTATTAAACATAATGCACATTTAATGCATAATTTTATTGCAACCAATTTCATGCTACTGCCTTAAATGAGTCTGGGTCTACTTCCACTGTAGCAGTCCACTACCATTAGTGCCTCTTAAAAGAATTGCAAGGCCAGTAAACTATCACTGGTCTGATCTCTCCCTTAGCCCATACGTTCTGCGTCATAAACTCTCCCAGCTCCCACAGCTTGTAGCAAGATCTTGTCTTCGTTCAGTACGCGGCTTTGAAACACTAAACTGTTTTGGCAAGTCTTCACAGATGGGAATGTTACAACATTTCCACTTTATGCTGGTGCAGTAAAGCAGTGAACCTTTGCAGCTATAGATCAGTCGGCTGAATCCCAGCCTTAGAACAGGAGTTCCTGGAACCTATACAATCAGACGGGTGCTGAAGATTTCTCAAGCACAGCAGGCAAAATCCTATTTTTCTAAGTGACAGCAATAGTGTTTGCCCTCTGATAGGAACAAGGAATAAGGAAAACAAATGATGCTGACTGCAAGAAAGTGAGTAGTCCCCTTACAGACTGATAGAGTATGGCTGGATTAGCACATAAGGAACTGCAAAGAAGGAACAAGAAGTGTTTAACTTATGCCATCAGAGTACAAAAAAACCTCACCCTGAGTTTCCAGGTGCTGCTTGCTGAGGTCTTCACAGACAGCAGAATTGTTACCTGTGCCTTGTAGAAACACCAGCAAGGGAAGAGATGCTTCAACATCAGCCTAGGATTTTACAGGTGTAAAAGACGTTCTGTGTATAGTCAAGCTAGGATTTTCAACACCCTTGAGTTCCAGGGGTGTTTGAGCCCAGAACCTGAGCTGAGCCCATCCCTGCATGGGAGATCAGTCCTTTATGTTTTACCACAGGGAGCTGTCTAATAACATCTGCAGAACAGTCCTGCTGGAGCTCTCTGCAGGGGTCCTGTTTGCTAGGCACCACACACATGTGTACACAAGAGATATCTCTTGCCCTGACAAGCTTTAGGATTTCAGTTAGTAGCAAGATGCAGTGCAGGGGTGATACACACAGAAGAGTGGAAGAGGCCACCACTGTTGTCATCAAGTGGTACAATGTTATGAATCAAGCCTTCAGTGATAGTGAAATAACACATTGGCTGCTTTTGATTCATATCCTGAATTTTCAAGCCCTTCCCTCCTGTGATCACAACAGCTAGGGCTCATTTCAACATCTTTAGCCACATGCAGCTACGGAGCTGGAGGTTTTCTGGAAGGAAAAAAAGGCCCAAACACTATGAAATTCTTTATTCATATTCTGAGTATGGTAACTGAAGAGCACCAGAAACTCACCTGGAGTCCTGATACTAGGATCTCCTGGACCATACAGGCATGCATGAGTTCAGCCCCAAAATGTAGCATGCTTCTGTTGATGTTACACCACAAAGTGTGATCTCTGCTGCCCTGTTAATTTGGACAGTAAAAGGGTCTTCTGGACCTAATAGTTTGTGTTCCCGAAGATTAGTCAGGCTGTCTTGTGGTTTTGTGGCACATTGAACTTGACTGTCCTGGGTGGACAGAGCAAACTGGGTACCTTTTCTATAACTCCATGCATATGTGAACTTGGAACTTTATCTGGCCAGCCAGGTGGAACTGCAAGCCTATGTGTGTAGCCTCAACAGTGGACGCACACTTTTAAGCATATATATGATCCAAATAAAAGGACACAAATTATATCCCTAAACATAGGAGATGGTTTTCCACATTTATGAAATGATGAATTATTCAAAAATACTCTATAGATAATTCTTTTGATGCCATTTCCTCTGAATCAGATTCTGAAGATATCTATCTGATTGTGAACATACTTGAAAACTGTTGGTGTTTAAAACAAAAAATGATACAAAAAGTCTTAATAATCTCTAGCTCTAAATAGCATTTAATTAGCAACCCAGCAGCATTTACAGTGGCAACACATGAATAATTCTGGAGAGGAAAAATAAGAAAATAAAATACTTCAACATCAGTCTCACCAGGATTTATAGACTGGGAGGAAAAATAAGCTGAAACAACTGAAAAGCCTTTTGATGCTGTCATGTCAGGTTGTGGGATTTACAGCTAGTGTGCTGGATGGAGCCTGTAACCTCATGTCACATGCCCATGCACATATAACTTTGAGGGGAGGAACAGGCAGGAGGTGGAAAGTATAACTCCAGGCTTCTGGTGGGGCATGTTCAAATGGGAAGTCTACCAACAGCAGGACCAAAAAGATAGTTTGGCCTCCAGCAAAGTAAGGATTTCACTATTCCTGCTTGAAGTCAGCCTAAGTTTCAAGAAGATGAAAGGTGCACAGCTAGTCAAGGGCTGTCCTGTTTACACACTGCACATGTAAATGCATACACCCAAATTTACATGGATTTCCCCAGCATATTCACACAGACAGACGCACAGATGTAGGGAGACAGGCAAAGACAGGGCTCTGAACTTCTTGCCTTTCCTACATAGAAATGTTGGGAGTAAGGATGCTCGAAAGCTCCCCAAGGCTTCTCACAGGAAGAGAGCATTCTACAGAACATCGGAAGTGCTACAAGCAGGTACAGACCTCTGGCTTTTAACTGTGGAGGCTCAGTCAAAAATGAGGCTTACCCAGGCACCTCCCCTGCTAGAGAGACTTGCAACTGTTTAAGGCTGAACTACAGTACCTATGCGTGGATCATCTTGTCTGTCTTTGTGGAAGACCTGGTGGAAAGCTGGAGCTAAGAAATGCTAGTGGGTTTGATGTTACCCATCTCTAGTTGAAATGAAGTCTGGAAATTACCTAAGAAATGAAGGGTTTTTTTAAATAGTGTTCCAGAAATATCAAACTGACCTTGCTGTAGAAAACATCTGCCAGTTGTAGTCATATGTTTAAATAGACAAGCCAGGTGCAGTTGGAAAAAAGTAGAAAATATTTCCACTCTTAAAACTTTTCTTTATGTTTGAAATACTTCAAAGCTTAGAATGACTTCTCTGAGCCAAATCAGATATGTCTTTGTTAGACCATCTCTGACAGAAAAGTTAATTACAAACTGTAAACTCTCTTTTGCTTATGTCCTGAGACTATCAGAGCCCCAGGGAAGCTACCCCTCCTTATGGGAATGCTTTTTTGGTCTTTGACCATTGACCACTACAAAAACAGCTCATTTTTTTCAAAAATTTTAATGACATCCTTCTAGTTGGTCACAGCAAAGTCTTCCAAATCGAAAACAATTCTAATGCAAAATCATCAACAGAACTCGTCAGTTTTGAAATTAAAGTTTAAATTATCATGTCAATATTCTATTGTTAATCTATTTCTTTTAACAAGAGGTGGCTAAATCAGCTTCTACTAGTCCGTCTCATACTTGTAATTTAATATATTCATTGTTATTTCTGCTACAGCTGTAGCTGGGGACAGGCGTCTCCATTGGTTCAAAGAAACTAAAAATAATAATAAAACCCCCCCAAAAACCAACGAGCAAACAAAAACGCAAACCAAAACCAACAACCCCACAAACAAACAAACAACAACAAAAACAACAAAACCCAAAAACAAAGGGGAAAAAGGGG
>JAWWEV010000095.1:6568717-6581793 GCA_035583235.1 Hafferia zeledoni
GTGATTATTCGAGGAGGAGGTCCCCTCCCCCTCTTGTGAGTGAACCTCCTGGTCCTTTCCCCTCAAACCAAGACAACCGCTCTGGATTATTCAGCATCAGAGACCTGCCAAAAACTCTCTCAAACACTTTTGAATGTCATGCCACTGTTTGAGAACCAAGGCTGGGTCTGAGAGAGCAGATCTTGCCCACTGGAGATTGTTATTTTTAGAGTGGGCATGATAAGCTTCTGCCAGACACCATCCACAGCCAGCCACGTCCATGCAGAAGTGTAAATCAACCTCAGTGCTTGCTGGAAGAGCTTGCCTTTTCTTATTTAAATATGTTCTCTGAAATAACACTTTGAGCTGTAATCTATGAACGTGGTGGGAGAAGGGTTCCCTGCTCCTCTCTGCCCTTCCAGAAACAACAGACATGCAAAGGACCTTTTTTTTTTTTTTTTTGCACAGTGTTGGTTTTGTCCTTTATAAAATTAGTTCAAGGAGATTTATTGCTGGCAACAGGCACTGAGGGCTGGCCTGGTGCTTCTCTGCAGAAGATGAGACAGGGTGTTCCCACCTCAAAGTGCCGCAGCTTGGCCGTCAGAAGATGAGGTGGAGTTTGCTTCCTGGCTATTGCAGTGTGACCTTGGGTGCATCCCTTCACCTCTCCCTGCCTGCCCCCATTGTCTCTGGACAGTGCACTCCTAGGAAAGTCCTCCAGAGCTGGAGCTGGCTGTCATAGTGCTCACAGCTCCTAACACAGCAAAACACATTATTTCAGCAGGATGGAGCAGCTGTTTGTATAAGGAATTAATTATACCCATTGCTACCAGATAGAAGTCCTCCACACATCAGTGAGGCACAGAAACATGGGCTTAAAGGAGAAGCACCAGAGAGAAGACACAGGTATCTGTCAGACAGGAGAGGGTCTGTTTCCTTCCACTCTGCCTTCCTGGTGTGTTTCAGCCCAAACTTGGGAAAACGACCCCAGGGAGCAGGCTATTTTAAGGCTTCTGGGCTGTGACTTTTCTGCTGTGATTACCCTGGAGGCATCTAATTAGTAGCAGTAGGGCTGCTTTTTCTTTCTGATCTCTGCAAGGAACTGTACTGAGAAACTACCAACTCATCTCACACTGTACCCACAAGACCTGTACAAGCTCCCTAGCCAGCTGGCTTTATTTCTCCCATGTCAACAAAAGTAGGAGAGATTTGGGGGGTGGAGTAGATGGACAAGAGGAGAGAGAAAGTGATTCACAGGGAAATAATGTATTCCTGCCATACATTCAGAGAATTAAACAGCACATGTATACACACATGCACACACTCATGAGGCTGAGGAAGCAGCCTGAATAACTTTCAAAAGGCTTGCTGCATCTTGCTCCATGACTGGGTAATGCTTGGCTATTTCTAAGAGACAGACATTAAAATCTGCAGCACAGTCATTTAGAATTTCAAAGGATTCTTCTTCAGGGGGTGGAATACAAAAGACACCACAGTTATTCACATAATACAAGCAAGGTTGGGGAAACAGCAGTATGCCATTATGTAAGACTGAGCAGAAAACCTTTCTGGAGAAACCTAAGATCTATTTATTCAAAGTAAAAAGTGACCCTAAAAATTTCTTATATCATTTATCTGTGTAGATATGTGTAAATGTATGTGTACATATTTAGAGATATCTTTGTGTGGCTGTGTTTTATACCCCACTTGGAGAAGAGCTTGAGAGAGGATCTGAAATGTGTACTGTGGTGCAGACAAGAAAAGGAGGGGAAAAAATATATATTCAAAATACATCACACATCATCCACGCATCTACACAAACATGCTCACATTTCTTTCACCGTGAGCTTTGGGTGTCAATCAGCAGAGAGCAAACAGCAAAATGAAAACCAGGAGCTCCTTCTGTTGAGGTTTTATGATAACGTCCTCCAACATTTCCCTGTTTTTGTTTTCAGTGTGCTAAACTAACTGCATGGCTGGAGCAGCGAAGAATGCAAAGCTCACACATGTAAAGCATTGTGTCCTCTGACATACTATTACACAGAAGGCTCACAGTTCCCCCCTCTCCCTCCCCTTCCTGGTGTTGATGAATTACATGAGATGAATATCACAGATCTGGGGTTTTTTAAACCGTGAGCTTAGGCAGCAACAACGACTGCAAAGCAGACACCGTTGTCTGAACCTCTATTGTTTCTATTTCGGGAGCACATTGAGTGATTAGTTTGGGTAACAGTAACATCACATTACCTTCTACAGGCTGGAAATGTCTTTTAAAACTGAGGCAACGCTGAAGCCATGTGATACAATACTGTAGACAGAGCCAAGTGGAATACATCAAAGAGTGCCTTGATGCAGATGTTTCATGCAGAAGAAAATTAGGTCAGAGACCACTTCAATTTCAGCTTCTGCCAGGCTTGTTTGAGAGCTTCCAGTGAATTCCTAATGAATAGCTTCTAGGGCACTTTTCTCTCATTCAGTCACAAACTGCCACAGCCAGATGAGCTTTCCATGTGGAATTTTTTCTCATTATTTAAAATACTAATACTTTGTGTTCACAGATTCCAGAATCTTCCTCACAACAATAGCAACAACTCCCCCTGCTTCAACACCCCCCATGCCCCCAGTAAAATATGAAGGAAAAGGAAAAGGTGAGAAGAATAACCAATTGATACACAATATCTGCTACAGGGAATGAGGGGGGGCAAAATAAAAAATTAAAACAAAACAAAACAAAACAAAACAAACCAACAGCCTTTTGGCTATTTTACATGGTAAATAAATACTTGGTAAGTGTCCTTCATGAATAGATGTTTTTTTTTTGTATACATATTTTGTTTTTTTGTGTTTTTTTTTTAATAGCAAAGAGTGAGGAGCCTTAAAGATGTTTTTACAGCCCGTGCACATCCCAGCTGGCACTGCCTGCTGTAGCCATTGGCTGGTTGCACTTCCAAAGGGAGAGCAGAGGCTGCCTCAGACCTATACACAATGAGCCTACACAAAGCCTTCTGAACTTCTGTTGAGCCACAGCACCCATCCTTCTCTCTCTTGAGCTCATCCCTCTTTCCTGAGTAGCTCTGTGGGCTACCTTTGAATGTCTCAACCAAAAAAGCAAGTGCTCACTAAGCAGTTTAGGTCTGGCTCTTCTTTAAAGCTGACTATAAGCTGAGCAGAGCATCTCATGATTCCATATTTGGCATTCACCAGGGACTGCAGGGTTATGGCCCTCAGAAATATAAACACTGGCCTAGCACCTTCCTCATTGGGAAGAAGACTCCAGAACTTGTCATATGGGTGTTTTTAGTGTGGTTCCCCTTCACACTGGATTATAAAAGTAGTTCAGCAAGTTGTGAGCAAGAATCCAAGACTCCAGTCCAGGCTCCAGACCTGCCAAATGTGATCTCTCATATGTCATTCCATCCATGCTATGCCTGACATTTTCTTTGCTCTCCTATGGTGATCAGGGGGCCAAATCTGAATGTGGATTGAAACCTGTAAGCACAGGGGTTATCTAAGTTGCTAAGTAGGTGCTGGGCCATGACATATTCATAAGGCAAAGACATAAATCTGGCTGTTGAAATGAGAAAAACGTTCTCAAAGTTGCCACCCAGACATGCAGAGACGAAAGACTTCACAAAGGAGTAAGGTCCTCTCTGAGGCAGAATCAGGATCATTTATGAATAGTTTTACCTTGCAGTCCTGTGTCCTGTACTCCACCCACAGGGTGCACAGGATCATTCTGAGACCAGTGACTCAGACTGCCAACGGAGAGGATCCAGAAACTGACATCAGCCTCAACATGTCCAGCTGTTGTTGTTCACAGAGTCGCAGACTCATGACAGAACAGTGTGAACTCCCTTGTGTTCCCAGGGGCTTAGGTGGAATGAAAGCATAATATGAAATTGCTGCAGAACAGCCTCTGTTCTGCATCTCCCCTTTCCTGTGCAGAACTCAGTCCTCCAGAAGTTCACAGATGCCCTTTTGTCCACTCCAAGCAGAACAGCTGAGATCTTTACCCATCAAAGCCAGCATTTCAGAGGTGACTTCTTGTTTACTCACATCACCATAATAAATCACTGGGACCTGACTGTTTAGACATGGATCCCTCAGCTGAATGACTCATGACAGGAACAGGACATTCCTGCTCATGTATATCCACCAATCTGGACAGAGCATGGCAATTTTTGTTCCAGTGGTCACACCATGACCCACTCCAGATATCTCTTTGGTGAACCCCTTAGCAAGGTCATAGCTAATGATACTTCCCCAGAGGGATCAGCTGTCCACAAAATGCTCCACCTGGAAGCTTTCCTGCTCTGTTTGCTGACTCTGTAGCAGACCTGTGCTTCTGTTCAGAGGTTCCCACTTCTTCTGGTCCCAACATTAAGGGACTTTCGGTGGGGGGGCTCTCCTACCATCAAATCCACCCAAGGAATTCTCAGACAGAGAAAATATGAGCAACGACCATCTTCCCCTCACTCCAGAATTTGTGTTCCTAGTCCCTTCTATAACTGCATGATCTCTGCTTATCTGGAATGTCTGTGCTCTTCTCCATGAGATCATTCTCCCCTCACCTAAATTCTAAGTGTCTGCAACAAAGACAAAATGGTTCATCTGAATGCAGCTAAATGCATTTCTCTTCCACCTTAAGTTCTCAGCCCTTGTAGCTCAATACTTCTCCAAGGCCTCCAAGATCTCACATGCTTTTTTAACCTTCAGCTTGTCTTAAAACTCCCACCAATCAAACACCACCACATAATTCTTACAGAAGGGAAAGCTTCATTAAATACATTGGAATTCAATTAATCATGTACAATTTTTTATTCATTCATCAGCGGCTGCTAATGTTCTTGGGGTACTGAGATGGGACACTGTTCACAAAATTTAAACACACCAAAATAGTCTACCTACAGAAGTTTAGTTTTCACCATAAACAATAAAAGCTGTCATACCTACCCCCTGTTTCACACAGGGGACTAAAGCAGGTGATCATTCTGGCAAAAAAACAATGAAGTTCTTTCTTTTCTGACTACTAACCATAGAGATGAAAGCTTCCTTTCACAGCAGAGCAGATGCAGCTTGGCAGCAACCATGACCACTTTTCATCATCGTGCCTGCAGTTCCAGACATGGTTGCTCTCCTTACTTATGGAGACACTGGTATCTTTAAGCATGCTGTTAGCTCCTGGAAAGTGGGACTCTGTTGTGAACGGTGTTTGATCCAGACCTGGCCCTCACATGTATATTTTACCCAGATAATTGGACAATCTTATGCAAAAACAAAAATGTCTGCTGTTTCCTCAGTAGTTGCTTTTCTGTTCCTGGAGAAACTCAGTCTCTTGCCTGTGCAACACCCCTGTTGCTCTGGGTACTCCCGGCGTCCACCAGCATCCTTGTAGTATCTCTACCCTTGTATACAAAAGCAACAGTCAGACCATCTCTCACTACAGGCCTGGATGGATTAGGAGTGAGGGGAAGCTCTTTCATCCATGTGATATTATCCACGCAGAAAGAAAACTAGAGTAAAAATGTTACTGACAAAGTTGGGGTCCTATAGCATCATAGAGTTCCATGGGGTTCAGCCCTCCATCACTTTGGGTGAAGATAAAGGAATCTGATATTTTTTAAACATTCAATGTTCAAAGTTTGTTTTGATCCACCTAATTTCCAAACAATCCCCTGTTTTCTATGAATGCTCACCCATACAATCTGATTCTCAGTACCAGAACTCAGTTGACAAAAAAAGAATGTCTACCATGTCAGTTATTTCTAGGCATGGTTAAGTCAGTTTACACAAAAAAGGGGAGAATCTCAAAGATGGCAGGACACATCACCCATCCCACCAGCAGCATGAATGGCAAAAGTTACATAGAATGAACTAATTAATCTGCACAACCCGTCAAATTGGGAATGTTTTAAAATAGCCTCTTGACTGAGAGTTGATGTCTCATCATTCTAAAGCATATCACAGTGAGAGCCCTAGTAATGCCAGATAGGATAACTCTCCAAATTGCAGAGACTGCAGCAGAGATTTCACAATAAAGGACTTTATGTTTAAGACTGCAACAGCTTCTGCTGTAAGAGTCTGAAGGGCTGGTGGACATGGTAACTCACCAGATTCACAAGACATGTGAAAGGACTGGAATATCCTTTCTCAGGGGAATGTCACAGGAGCTGTGCACCTATGGATGAAATGTGGCCAGTGGTCAGAGATTGTTCCATATCTGACTGCAGATGTATTGTGGTTTGAGAAGGGGCTATTCTCCCATTTTTAGCAGTGAGATGAACAGAGGTAATGCCAGTTCCCCTCCAAAGGCAGACGGGCATGGAAAAACAGAAGCTGTACTCAGAGGGTCCTAGGCAAAAACTGCCCATAAAGAAAAACAGCCATTCTCATGCAAAGGTACACCTAGAGCCTGGCAATAATTAGCAACTCTTACCTTTCCTTTTAATAACCATGCTCAGATGCTTTGTTTTTTCTAATAACCTACTTCCCCCACTTTCCTCTACACAAACTAGCCTTGGTTGTCTGCAGAATTTCACTTGGGATCAGATGTTTTAAGTTAGGGGTAAGGTGGAGTTTCTGCTTCAGAAACTCACATTTAATTACACGTTGAAGCAGAACATTACCCCAAAATGCTTCATTATAAAAGAGTTGAATGAAAATATTTGGACTTTTTCTCAGCTCTCTATTCCTTTTCTTGTCTTTGAAATAGCAGTGGGCTGGAGACATGAATCTGCTGATAATTTGAAGCTGTAATTTGACAAATAAATGAACTTACAAATGTTCCTGTAGCTTAAGGCTGTGTGAGTGGTGCTGGTTTCAAGGTCTGGTCATGAAATGTTTGGAGATTTAAGGTATCAGAAGGACTAACAGGTCTAACTGAAATGCCATGTGAAGAAGGAATAGTGGCAAAAGCACAACCTCAAGAAACATAACAAACTCAGAGAAACCTCTTTGCCAGCCAAGAACACTGCAGAAATGTCCCAGTGGCTGTGCAGGAGCCTGCTGACCATCATATGTGTTGGTTTGGAGCATTAGGCTTCTTGCCCTCACAGCGTGCTTAACCCTGTCTCCTCCTGCCACTCTTTCCCACCACCTGGCAGGTGTTGGCAGCTCTTCCAGTCCTCCTTTCCAAACCACAGTGTCCTGGTCTTTCACATCCAGAAGGCCTCCCACCCACCCTCGTTATGGAAAGGCCCCTTGGCATCAATCCCATTGTCATGGGAGGCTGTCTCTGTGGCTTGTGAAAGGCATTGAAGACCTTGCTTGAAGCAGGGCTGGGGGTGTGCACTTATCAAGTCTAGGGACTAACTGTTTTTAAACAAAGTCCTTGTTGGAGAGTGCTATAGGAACTCCCAGTGTTGTGTGATACCAACACAAGGGAGAACTAATGCAGTTTCAATTAAGGTCTTAACGAGGCTTTTACCTGGTTTTTGCTCTAATCTTTTCTTTCCCTTTGTGTTCACAGGGACAGAGGCTACTCTTTAGTGTCTTTTTGTCCAGTGTCCAAGAGGTACTATTTTCATTATTTTCTACAAGTTTTAGCCCTTGTGGTGCTGGGATATGACCAAGTTTTCCAGACACAGATTGCTTGGGTGTTGCTGAAGGACATCTTGGCACTCAGGTCTGGGTTTGAGTAATCTTTTGAGGACCTAGAAAAACTCAGAGCAAAAGACATACCCTATATGGGCTGGAAGTCAGTGATCAAGAAAATTAGTACTCAGTCCTGCACCTGGGATGGGGCTACCCTGGATTTACAGACTGGGAAACGAGACACTGAAGAGCAGTGTTGTGGAAAGGGACGTGGGATTCTGGTCAGTGGCCAGCTGGCCATGAATCATCAGTGCCCTGGCACCCAGGAGGGCCAGCTGTGACCTGAGAGACATCAGGCACAGTATCACATGAGGGAGGGGATTGTCCCATTCTACTGTGCACTGGGGTGGCCTCACCTGCAATATTGGGCCAGTTTTGGATACCACAATATAGGAAAGATATTAAAGTCTTAGAGAGTGTCCAAAGGAGGGCAACAAAGATGGTGAAGGGCTTGAGGGGAAATGTGTGAGGAGCACTGAGGGCACTTGGTGTGTTCAGCTGGAGGAGAGTGAGGGGAAACCTCACTGCAGTTCCAGCTTCCTCAGGAGGGGCAGAGATGTGACAGGCACTGATCTCTGCTCTGTGAGGACCAGGGACCACCGTGCTGTTATCAAACACATGTTGGATGACACTTTATAAGGGGAGGAACCCTAAATCAAAAAGTGGAGCTTAATCAGTTTTGAAAAACCCTGTCAGACTAAAACAGGGATTCCAGAAATTCCTGCCTGATCTTGTTTTGAAATGGACAAAACCTGCTCCACATGTGCCCACTGTTGATCCTTCAAGTACATGTGGAAACAGCAGTAGCTCTAGTGTATAACCAAATTATTATTACTAATTTGTCATCATCCTCTTGACAGCAATATTCTCTATGGTACAAGTCTAGTTTGTGCATAAGGTCTTCCTTGCTGTCAGAAACAGGATATCATTGTCCTGGAAATTCAGGAACAATCTCACAGGAGAGAGTAGTTGAGTGAGGGAAGAGATGCAAATTTAGCAAGGACCCTTTTTTTCCCCCTATGCATGTCGTATTTAAAATATATCAGTCCCTGGTTCTAAGCACTAGCAGGTACTTTGGAGATAGTTTTAACAGTGTCCTTATTATTGCAAGAAAAATGACCTTTTTTTACTCCCTTGAAGAAGATGCCAGCTGGGACCAAGAAATAGTTAAGAACTGTCTAAGTGGATGCTTCCAATTGACTTTAGAAGTCTATAAATAATCAGTTCCTACAGATAGTTGGAAATAATTTAGTCATTATTGATAATCCAAGGCTTACAAAATGAACAATGGGACCTATGGGCAGTAATAGCAAGGACTGACCTGACAAAAAATAACCAGCAGAAATTGATAAAAAGTAACATTCAATCTTAGATGATACTATATGCCATCTGATTCAACTTAAGATTCCATTTGTCAGCCAGAGTTTATTCTGTAGAAGGTAAATTGGTTGAGGGGGCTAGGAAGGAAAGAGAGAGATCAACAAGTTGAGTTCTAGCAGTTTCTATGAGAACTTCTGCAGAAATGGAGCTAGCTGCAGCAGGACTGCACTTACTTATGGTATTGGTAACATAATGTAAATGTCCATTAAAGACACTAAAAGAAAGCTAAAAACACAGACAGTCTAAGTTCCAGCTCTGTCTTCCATGGGTATTGGGGGCACACACATTTTTACAGTGCCCACAGAGAAGGAAGCTGAATAATATAGTGACAGTAAACAGTTTGGTACAAACACCAAATTCTAGTTCCAGGTGTACACTTTTGAACTTGTACAAACCTCTCAAAGGGTCTTAAAACTATACTTTTTTTTTTTTAATAATTAGATTTGTCCTTTGGAATATGAAGTTTTCGTAACTGAGGATTTCAGATTCACCCAAGATATCTGGCTTTCAGCTAGGTTTGAAAGGGGCTAGTCAGGCTTGGTAGAATAAAAATAAGAAATAACTCAGTCAGCCTCTCTGATTACCTGTCTGGATTGGTCCTGCTATGCTAGAGACAAAATGCCTGTTCACTTTGTTGCTTTGACACAGGTCTTGGTCACAAAGTACCTTGTGAATCCAGGTCAACAAATGAGCCCTGGCACTGAAACAAGTCCAGCACAATGCAGTAGCTTCAGGGTGTGGCCATGAACAGTGACAGAACAATGCACAAAATATATTCCTTGATGACATTACAGTTAGAGGAGGTTGTGGGAGAAAGGTATCAAAGGCACTCTAGAACATCCTTGGCCCACTCAACCACACAGTTGAAGAAGGTTTTTGAGTCCCACTGCCCAAGGGACTGATATGATGACAGTCATGTTTGCCTGCCTTTGACTCCAGAGGTGGAATTAGAGTGTCTGTATTGCAGTTCAGAAAACTTCTCAGCATGAGTCTGTAGCAAGGCTCAGTTTTGTGACTCTGGGCCTACACAAACATAGCCTTACTTGCACAACAAAATCACTTATTCATTTTAAGCATTTAGATTCTTTCTTGGCATCTTTGCAGTCTGGAAGTCAGAAGGAATCTGAAGACCTCTCCCCTTGAAAGACACCAGGCTGACTTGCAAATCCCACACCATATTGCCATTCCCTCTGCCAGAAGAGGTGAAATAAAAGGCTAGTGCTTCAACAAAGGGCTGCTTGGTAAGATCCCACAATAGGGAACGGTCAGATGTCTCATTTCATGGGATGCATGAAGTGTTGCCCTATAACACAGGGCAACTTGCCTCTGCTCAGCTGTAGACTCTTAGACCCTTCTGGTCTTTGAAAGCAGTGACTGTAGGGGGAAAAACAGAGCTCACCCCAACCAGCGTGTTCAAAGCAGCAACAGGCTGAAGAACCACAATAGGATTCTGCAAAGACATTCATCTGTAGGTCAGAAGGAAATGAGTTTGAATCACTGCTCATTTATGGAAGTTTATTTGAACGGAGATGCTATATATTTTTTATTATTATTTTGTAATTTTTTTATCCAAAGGGGCTTCCCTAAATTTTTATTTTCCTTTATATGTGTTCAGTTCTCAACAAAGCTGGTTCTTTCCCTGATACAGCCATTATTCCTCTTACACCTCAGGCTAGTGAGAATCTCATTTACTGTTTCCTTGACTCTTCCCCTGCAGTAATTGGTGGTATCATAAAGGGTTATTATATTGTTTGCTCTTACCTCTTTCTTCTCAGCTACTTAAATACATGCCCTTCACTATGCAGGCCCCTCTCAGAGGTGAGCCGACTTTCTCCACTGCCACAGTTTTCAGATTCTATGATCTTATTCTTGGCAATCTTCATATTGTGAACCACAGCCTCCATGCGGATTATTCCCAGATTAACCACATTGATTGCTCTCTTCTCTCCAACCTTAAAATGTGTCTGAGAACATTTCCTGAATATTCTGATATCATGTACCGTGCAGCCTCTCCAAACCCACCATTGACAACACCCTGCCTTTTGAGGCCATAAGAAATATCCATCCTTGGATTCTACTTCTGCCTTACAAACCTACCCACTTCCTTATTGTTTCATAGATTTTTCCCCACCAGGCATAAGAGACAGAATAACATCCATACGGATTTAACTGTTTGCCTCCGTGTAGCTTTTCTGAAAGGAGCTAATGATGAAGCGATCCCAGCTTGCAAATAATATGTCATGGGTTTGGCCAGGTGGGCTAAGAAAACTGGAAGCAGGGAAACTGCCAAGTGTCCTGGAAGAAAAGCAGCTGCAGGTTCTCTCTCTCAGGTCACTGCCCAGCCAGGGCAGGCAGGCCGTGATGCTGCAAGTAGCGGTGAGACTGGAGCAGGAGCCGGGTGTCCCCAATGCATATTCTATTGGCATTTGACACAACTTGGAGTTGCAGCAGGGGTGTTGAAGCCCAAACACAAGGCAGAAATAACACGGATCACTTGCATCTCTTCCAGTCCATGTTTTTTCTGGCAGTCTGTGACACCCCTGTGCAGATGAATACTCAGTTTAGGAGTCTGACAGCTTTATGGCTGTTGGTCTGGGCTGCTCAAGAGGTTGAAGCAGTTTAGCAGTACTATGGAACTGCATCCAGACTGTCCTATCTTTCTTTTCCATTTTTCACTTTATTGTTTAAGTTTTCAAGTGATCCTTTGTAGTTGGAATTTTCCTTTTGGTGGATCTAAAGCTTCTGAAACTGTTTCACATGTATCAAACTATTCACCGTTCGCAAAACATGACTTACTATTAGGTAGTCAAACATATCTAAACTTCCTGCACACATTTCAGTGTAGGATGATGGTGAATTGTGGTCTTCTACAACACATATGGAGGATAAATATTCAACTCTTGCTATCTGTTCAAAAGCACTTGCAAGTTCAAAGCCCTGGGAAAAACAAACATCCCCTGCCAAGAGATGGAAAGCACATGTAAACCTATGGAGAACAGGCCATCCTACCAGCAAAGGAAGTGGAGAGCATATTTTCCATAAGGCAGCTAAATAGCATCCCTGTGCCGTAGTTGCAATGAAGTTCTATAATTGGGCCTACAGTTAATGAAATTCCTGTAGGAGACTGTCAGAAGATTTAATTTCACTGTTTACTGAATTATCAGCATGATAGTGAATCCCGTATGCCAGGTCTTTGTGCCAAAGAAGGAAAATTGCCAATCCAGAGAACTGGATTCATCCAGAGGGAGGACTACTGAAACATGGAGGATTCGGCTGTCATCATACCCACAGCTTGTTGGAGCAAATATATCCCTGGTGGAACACCTTTAAGTTGCATGAAATCATCGTTCTCATCTCTAAATAGAGACAATAAGCAAGGCTGGGGATAATATTCAACCACAATATCAAGGGATGCTCTGTGGACCAGGCAGATCAGGCTGTTCAGAGGAAAAAACCACCATGTGCATTTGAGGCCACAAGTTGTCTGCACTGCAAGGGGAATATGGAAAATTAAAATGTAGGCAGTGGGGGAGAGACACGAAATAACTGCTTGCATTTTATGAGAGGCTGATAAAGCAGCATCCTTCTGGAATGTGATAACGGCAGGACTGGGGCTCATGATAGAAGCAAATTTAATCTAATCATGTATTGTGTTTTATTTTAACACGTCCATCCACTCTGATACCTCAGTAAAACACATGTATGTAAAGAAACTGTGCAACTACTATTCCCATTTGCTGTGCACCCACTGTTATCTACGCCTTTGCAAAATGAGTGCAAAAATGCCAGTGTGTCAGGATGGCAGTTTTCCACCTAATTTGTAAAGGCAGCTGATGAAAGGACCAAAAGTATTACAGGTTACCTTTAAACTCAAAGGTAAGAGACCTTAGACTATTGGGTTTTATTCACCAGCTTGCTTTATCTCATATTACAATGTGCAGATGTCTTGCTTATTGACATTATATTGAATAACTCTATGGAAAACAGAACTACTTGTGGAGGGGAAGTCAAAATTTTCTTTAGGAAGAAACATATAGTTGGGTATGTAAAGTAAAATTTCATGCAAAATTTCGTCTGGATTTTTTCCCCCACAGTTTTTTTTTTTTTCCTTTTTTTTTAAAAAG
>JAWWEV010000095.1:6599447-6614907 GCA_035583235.1 Hafferia zeledoni
GACACTGACTATCAAATAATTTCAGTGAAATCTCTTCACCAAAAGAGAAAAACAGCACAAAAGGTGTTGAAGAGACAGAAGGTGTCAGAAAACAATGATCTGACAGCTCTTGCCTTGTGGGCAACTGTGCTGACACAGGGCTTTCTTCTCTTATCAAGGTGTTTTGTAGTTTTGTCTCACTCTGTGTGTCCAGTAGCCTTCCCTACTTAACTCCCCTAAAGGCTGATTAAAATGCAATCTTGTTCAGTTTCTCCTGTGGCTCCTTTTCCAACTTCCATCCTTCTCTCAACATGCAGAAGTCTTGGATTTCTTATGGCTCTTAACAATTTTCACTGCAAGTGTCTGTCCCCAAATTTGGAGTCATTCCTGGTGAAAACAATGAGCTCATGCCCCTAGCTACAGACTGGGAATCACAAGAGCTTGTTTCCACTCCCTGAAGAGCACAGGTCTTGGACAGGAGCTCAAGGTGATCCCAGGAATACTGAGGCAGCACAAGAGCAAGGGAAACACATGGCATCAGGTTTGCTGGTGGGACACGTCGTGTGGAGCTCCAGGGAGAACTGTGGTGAACATGGAGTTTAAGGCATCAGACCCAAAGAATAGCTTGGGTATGCTTTCAGAAGTGCTGCTGTTGCATGTTCCTCCTCCACAGTCATTGAAACTAGAGCTTCCCCCACCTCCCTGCAGTCTGACTTCCTCTATATTTAGCTACTCTACCTACTTATTTAACAAGGAACAATAATTTCTCATTTATTAAAATTCAAGCATGTTAGACACAAAGAAACACATAGCACAATTAGTCCTTGGAAAGGTAATGCCATCTCCCAGGGTTCTTTTACACAATCATCTCACAACCCAAGTCCAGCCTTTAGCAAGCTCCCCAATGGATTTACAAGTGCAAACTTCTGTGTTTGACCCATCAGGAGTGTGAGGAGATAATCCAGATTATCACCTCCATAAGAAGACAAATTAATACATATAACCAATACTCAAGTCCCTCTTAGACATACATATTAAAACAATTGGTTAATTAGGAATGTGGATTTTCTGTCATATGTACAATCTCAGGCAGCTTCAAAGTGTAGTAATAAAATGTTAGCAACTAAAGAACCCGCTAGACTCATTTCAGCAAGCATTTTTTAAAAAGAGAGCCTGTATTATAATCAAAAGAAGTGATGCATTTATTTGATCTATTTTAAGAACTAAGTCAGCTCAAGGTCAATTGCTGATCAAGAACAATGGAGGAAAACTAGGTGAGATAATTTTAAAGCCATTTGAATTAAGACACAGATACAACCTGTTTGAAAGGTAATTTATATGAAATTATCTCCATTTACATAATTCAAGTGTTTTTACCCTGGTGCCTCAGAGTTGATCTACATATGAATTAGAAGATATTGTTACAGGTGATTTCTCCCCAAAACTCCCCAAATCAGAACTCACACATGGAAAACACATGCTGTGGAAGAATGACCTAGCAGATAGGAAACTTCTGTTTCCAAGGGAGTAGTTTCAGGCAACGCACAGTGTAGTCTTCAAAATGGCACCAGTTATCCCAAGCAAAAACTGAGATCCCTTTAGAGTGGAATTAGGCAGCCCAACACATTCTGGACTAGCTGAGCTCCCCTGGTTAATAACCAAAAGCCACCTGCAGAACCTCAGTAAGCACCCTTTTGTCCTCCTTTAACAAGCACACTCTCTCACGTATAGAATAGCAAGTTTCGCTGAAGACAGCCACAGCTGTCTTCCCTTTCCCTGCAAATGAAAGGGTCTGCACTCCTGCTACAAAATGGTTATCAAATGCAGTGTCAAAGCAAGTGTTTCCCCTCCATTGTAAGAGGCAAGCTGAATACTTTGAGCACAGCTTTCAGTGTCTTCAGACCCAACTGCAGCTGCACACACTCCAAACATTCTGCTGGCGGCTTCCTGTTTGCATTCCTGGGCTGGGGAGAAGGAGGACATTTCTTTCCAAGTCTGCTGCCTGCTCCTGGTTTTCCAGCTCTCTCTGTCTTTCTGCCTCTCTCTTTGTTCTTCCTTTAGGAAATCTTTGAGATTCATGAGCATAACAAGAATCCCTTCCCTCTGAACTGTGCTCTTAAATTGGCTGGTTGTTTCAGAAAGGGGAGGGGGTGGCGGGGGCGTTGGTGGTGGTGGGTGTAGGGGGAGGGGAACCCCAACAAAAACCCCAGCCATTCTGGCAGTGACAGTCTTCATTTGCACTAGCAGCATTCTGGTGCTAGAGTGAACCCTCTGTGCATGTGTGTGTATGTGTCTTGCTCTGACACCAGCGAGCCCCGTTGCATCCAAGGGGACAGATGCCACTGTGCCATTGCCTCCTGTCCGTGCCAGCAAGGCAGGTTTTGCATTCACCACCACAGAGCTCACTCTTTCTTGGGCTTTGTACCCTCACCCGCCTGTCTCGTTCAGGAGACCACACTCTGCCCTCCAGGAGGGCTCACTGGGAGTCAGACATGCACATCTGAGGTCCAAATTAATGTCTGAATCAGTGCATGTGAATCAAGGATGCGGTATTGGGACTGACAGGCCCTGACCATCATTTCAACTCTCACTGCAGCTATGAATACTGATGCTTCTTCCTTGTGGTAATTTTCCTTGCCCATTTCTGCAACCACAAGGGAGCACCTCCTTTTCTCCCATCACTTGTTCCTTCTTATCCAGGGAGTCCTTTCTTTGCTCCATCTCCACCAGCATTATCTTTCAATGTTTAAACCTTTTATCTGCTTTAAAATGAGAAAATAACTTCAATCATTTTCTGAAAAGCTCAAGTTTCATGTTTGCCAATGATGCTGCAGGCAGATCTCCATTGGTGGGTTAATGTTTCTTTTATAAAGTGAAGACACCTGATTTCTGTCAGTCCTTGGCTTAAAAATGCACCATCAGCCACGGCTTCTTAAACAACCATATCAAATAGACAGAGAAAAGCAACCAAAACGGTAATCAGATTCCACTGAAGGGACACCAGCACAACACCTGCTGTCCCTGTCCTGCTTTCAGGAAAAGGACTTCTGCTGTGCAAAGAACTCTCTGGAGTATGTGGGGCAGATAGAATTACAGCAACTAGAGGATTTTGTTTCAGCTGATGCTTGGGAAAAGGGTTGACCCAGAGAAGCTCTTTCAGGAGGTATGGAGGCTGGGGGTGAAGGCTAACTTGTGTGACTGGCACTTATTTCAGTGTGTATTGCAGAATTACACTTCAGCAACAGAAGTGGTAGTATCTGACTACAACATAAATGGATGCACAAGTTCTCAGAGGTGGTCCTGCATGTGAAGGACTGTGGAGCACAAGTGTACAGACTCTGGCAGCTCCAAATGCTCTTTGTTGCTGCTCTGTAACAGAGGTTGTTGTGTCCTCTGCACCTTGGGAAAATGAGGGGAAAATAACATATTTGTGTAACTGCTGGCAGGCTTTGCCAAAGCAGCTGCCATAGGCTCTGTGTCAAAGCACCAGGGGAGCGCCTAATCCCCTTAGAAATTCAAAGGCATGTGAAACATTCTGTCATTACACTGTCTCTCTTCTACTCATCTCCTGCTCTTTGACTCTTCTGCATCCAGCTCCAGCTTCAGACAAGGGGAGTGCAGTTCAGTGGCAGCGTGATAAAATCACATTGTCGCCAAAAAAAGAAAAGAAAGGCCACTGTCAACAACTGGCTTTAATTGGATGGATGGGTCAAAGAGACAGTCTTTTCCCACTGCAGAAGGCTGGGACATGGGGCAAAGGAACACAAGGGGAGTCAGGCAGTTCCTACCCCTACCATGAAGAAGCAGTGCTGTACATGTGCCACGTGTTACAAAGGAGGTCAGCTGAAACAATTGCAGCAAGATCTTCTCACTTTGAAAGTGTGTGGCCAGAACTCCAGGATATTCATATAGTTGTCCAGCCACCACTGGATTCATCAGACTCACTGGTTTATGCTAAGATGCTTCAGTCTGCAGAGTTTTTCTACATTTCAGTCAATTAGAAATAATAGAATCCAAATAAACAACCACAACAGTTTTTACACATGGGAAAAAAAAATCTCCCCATGACGTCAGAATGACGCAGCATCCGACTTTTCTCCTTTTTTGGCAAGACAAACCATTGGCAAGACAAATAATCTCCTTTAGTGAAAACTTTGACTTCTCTTTAGGAGGATCCTGCTAATACAAAAGCTGTGTTAAACCCCATTTTTTCATCATCAGTATTGCACGTGAACATTTTTTGATATGCCAGAAGAAAGCTAAACTCAATTCAATGAGTTGAGAGTAAGGTGCGCACTGATCTGCTTCTGCAATCATGGTTCAGAGACAGCAATCTGATTTCCTGATGCTTTTGCATTTTGGAGGCAGTGAAGTGAGGCCCTCTGACAAAAATATCACCCAGTGTGTTTTTATTACCACAAAATCCATGCCTTTGCCACTTGTCCACATACCACTCTTTAATGCAAACCTCATGTCATCCTGCTCCTTTCAGGTCCTGATTAACTCTAAAATGCCCAGATTTATAGAGCCAGTGGAGAAACAGATCTGTTCTAGTCAAGAATGTAGAGAGGGAGGGGAGAGGGGGGAGAGAAAGAGAGAGGAAGAAAGACCTCAAATTGCTTACTGCTTGGAACTCATAAAATTAAAAGCAAAAATATGGAAAAAATTGTGCTTCATTTGATGTCTTCTGTGCATACAGATGAAACATCCCTTGATATTATAAAGTACATCATATGAAAAGATAAGGACAGAATCAATCTGACAGTTCCCTATTGTTTTGGGCAGCCAATGGTGTCAGTAGTAAGTTTTTAAAAAATATTTTTCTGCTGTCTGGAGGATGGACAACCAAGGGTTCTGCTGCCCCTTGTGTTTACTAGGTGAACACTGACAAATGCAGTTGACTTGTATTAACTTTAAATCACTGCTCGATCATGTAACTTCCTAGGAAACAGTCTGGTTTTTTAAATTAAAAAAAAACAACACAGTAATCAGACAAGTGTTATTTCAGCTCATTCCAAAGTCACATAAAACAAAGGCCCTTCTTAACAAAAGATCATAAGACTAAGAATTGAGAAAGTTGGGACTCAATTGAATCACGTTTTTATCTTGTTTATGGCAATAAACTTAGCAGAGAAAATTTTTCCTGAAAAATTTGTCCAGACCCATCTATTAGAAAATGCTTGGCATGATAAAAATCTGGAAGTTTGCCATTAAATTGCAATACGTTTAGCAAGTAATGCTGATAGGATTTGAACATTAACTCACCAATGGAGAATGCCAGTGCATTTGTAGGATCATCAGTGTAATGGATTCTGGCATTCCCCTCTTACCATCTTTACAAATGTCACTTTCATTCTATTGTAAACTAACCCCAGTTTCTTCCAAAGCTCCAAAATAAGACTTCTTTGCAAGAAACCATCCCCATCTACCTTGCTACAGAGTATATTACAGCAGGAAAGATGTAGAAATAATATATATACAAATCATTAAAGATGTATATTGGAAATTCTATAATGAATTCACAGACTTGATGAAGTATTACCTTAGACTTAATTTTCTGCCAGTGAGAAAGAGCAACAGAAATCAAAAGGTATCCCAGTAAAAGGCAGCAGACATCTTCAGTTACTGATCTGGTTAACACAATATGTTGGATCTCAATTTGATGTAGATCAACAAAGGGTCCTTAACGTGAAAGATGCAAAACCACTGCACACCACTCATAGATCTGCCCTTAGCCCTGCCCATTTAATATTAGAGGATTTTATTGCTTACCAGAGTGTAGTCTCCCATCTCTTTATCAATTATTCATTCTGGAGAGCAACCTTCTCTATGCAGTAGCAAGAAAATCTGTAGGTTAGATCTAATTTACTCTTTTAACCAGTTTACTCCAGTATCAAGTATTTAAATTGGCCTCACTGTGCCTTCATACGTTACAGCCATATATCAAAGCAATTTGTGCAAATGCCAACTGAGCAGCCAGCTACATGTATCATGTATTCTGAGATTACACAGTTCCAAATGCCTTTGTAAAGCAAACCTTTCATGAATAAATCAGGAAATACCCTGATGCATGCTTTATGTAGAGCAAGGTATTCTATTTAGGTCACAGGAAGGTTCTGCCAGGTTTGCTGAAATGAACAAATCCCCAGTGTGTACTCTCACTCCAACACATTTCATAACACAAGCAAACATCTCCCACTCAGTCATGCTGTACATTTGTGACTGCTGATGACCCTGCACTTGCTGAGGATTGGCTTGATCACTTGAAACCCCCAATCACTTGCAAGCCAGAAGGCAAACTGCTCCGGTGGCTGTGGCTGATCTGTCCTATGCAAGGATTGACATCTGTAAAAAGAACATTTCCAAATTAAAGCTGTGCATTTTTCCTGCAGGAAGGAACCTAGAACATGCACTTTGCCCAGAGGTCTTAAAGAGGAGTAGGCAGCACATAAGTGAGACAACATAACACGTGATGCAAACTTCTCAGTGCAGTTTGTGGTTCTTGTCCAAGGACATGACAGATAGATGAGAATCAGCACATTGAGTGCTGAATACCTAAACAGCAAAACCAAGCTATGCAGTCATCCATTTCCTCTGCCTTGAATTCAAGATGCTGTTGTTGGTCTGATCACTCTTCCTGCAGTGGAAATGTCTATGATAAAGTTCCAAGCATAAGGATTTCCAAATTTCCAGACAGGCTGAAATGATAAGTTATCTAGAGCAGAGGAACAAGAAACTAAATGCAATGCTTACTTTTCCTTTGAAAGGTCTGGCAGTAGACAGGGCAAACAGTTAAGAAAAAAAAGTAAAAAGGAATACAGAAAGAAAAAGAAACCAAAAAAACCCCACTAGCAAAGTTAAGGGGAAACAAATCACATCCTACCAAAAATACCAAACACAGAGGTTTTGTTTCTTCAAAGACATGGTTTGAGAGTAAGAAAACAAACTCTCATGGCAATAGATTGAAGGTTTTCCACAGAACATTTCCATCAGTGTTTGCTGAAACTTTTGCAACCACCAACAAAACTTGCTCAGATGAGGACAAAGACTGGACCTTTGCATGATGTTGCTCCCACTATCTCTCCTACTTCAGTTACAGCCCAGTTGGCTCATGAAAAACCCCAGACACATTTCAACATGCCACACCCCTCTTCTGGGCATCCTTTGTGAGGGTTTGCTCTCCCCTCTTTCCCTTCCCCTTCCTTCCCTCTCTTCTCTACCATATTCCTGTTTGCACAACACTCTGGGAGTCCATCCAACTACTCCCACCCTTCCACACTGTGGTGGAGCAGACACCAGCAGGATGGGACTGCAATGACCTTCAGCAAAGTGAGATGCTTCTCTGTGCCTCAGTTTCTTCCCTGTACAACAAACCAAGCCTGGTCATGTTCACTGCTTCTGTAAAGCAAATCAAAAATCTTCTGATGAAAGAGGCCACTCGGTGTCCAAGCATCACAATAAGCCCCCAGCCCCCTTTGAGGACTTTCTCTTCTTCATGTCCCCATGAGGGCTCTTCTCTCCCCCCAGAAGGGATTTTGCTCTTTGGCAAGCAGCTGTCTTACTACAGTCAGTTGACCTTATAATTAGAGTCCAGCCCTGAAAGAAGGTACTGGAGTAACACAGGCTGCTTTGTGTAAGTCCAGTGCTCTGCTTTCAGCATTATTTGCCAAAGCTTTCTGGTTGTTTGGAAATTTGTTGGCCTGCCTACGTAAGAAGTATTGAAATAGATTAGTTACTAAAACAGCGCGGTGGCCTGTGGAACATCTCCCTTCAACTAATGGGAAATCTTCAACCAGTGACACTTACAGCAGAGCATAAATAAGTCCAGGACACTCCCTTAACTATTCCAGGCTCTTTTTGGATCACAGTGGAAAACAGCAACAGAAACCTGCTCTCTGTACCACTGATGTCTATTTCATGCCTTTCATGCTTTTCCTTGATGTAAATTCAACCTGTACTGAGTCTGAAGACATCACCAAGACCGAAGAAAAATTAAAAGCAAGTGAGAGCAGAAACAATGTGAAGAAAAAGTAAACATCAACGATATTAAGAAAGAGGTGCAAGTATGAAATTTGAGGCTGTTAAAAATAAACCAGGGCAAAAAGTTTAACAAAACAGATACAATTAGAGGGACAGTACCAGCCTAGCCATAGCTATGATATTAAAATCAGTTTACTTTTGTCTTTTTTCCCTCAGAACCACTGGGGAGTTCATATCCCACTCCAAGACATAGTTTTGCTCAATGCAAGACATGCAAATCATGGGGAGGAGGGAAAAAAATTCTTGCAGAATCCTTGTTTTTCTTTTTAATTAACATGTTTTAAGGTCTTTTTCTTTGCCTTTCTCTGTCTCCAGAGCATACTTGGGGAATGTTTCCCAGCCTCACTGTTACAGTAGGCGCTAAAATCTTGCCTGTTTCAAAACACAAGCCAAGATGCTCGGGTTTCCAGGAAGTGGATCTTGACAAGAAACACCAAATATCAGGAGACTCATGATAAAATCACTAGTGCCAACAATGCTGCGCATTAAGATTTTTTAAAATTAATATTACCTCAGGGATTAGCAAACGGTCCCAAACTATGCACACTGCAACTGAAGAACACTCTTAGCACATTAATCTTCTCACTAATGATTAGCAATCTGTATTCTAATGGGGCCTGGAGGACCCAGACAACATTGAGGTCCCGTTGTTCCAGGGCAGCGTGGGCACACAGTGGGGACATCCAGCAGGCTCATGGATAAACAAGACAGACTGGGAGTCAGAAGGGAAACCAAGGCACACACAGCTGAACTGCTTGCCAGAGCTCACACAGCAGGCCTGTATTCCAGTCTCATGGAGACCAAAAATAAATACATACGGCTCTTCAGGCTCACTGAAGATTTTTAATTACTGTAAAACTAAACCAAGATAAAAAGAAATATAGGCTGAGTGTGTATATTTTTCACAGATAAGTTGAACACCAGCTGAGATGAGGAACAAAATTCCCCCGGGAGTAATTTCTTGTTAATTGTACAACTTCAGGCACTTTCTTGGAAGTCCTTATAAATTGCAGACACGGAGGGCCACAGCTTCTTCTGAAGCATCAAGCACTGCTCACTGGTGGAGGGTATAACAGGGGGGTATTGTCTATCCATTGGCACTCCATAAAGATGTCAAAATGCCAATGGGAAGCTGCGTGGTGCTGCTGCTGCAAGATCTGTCTCCTTCAGCAAGAGGCAAGTTGTGTTTGGGTAACAAGCAAAGTAGCTGTGTTTTAGATCTTGCCCTTATTTTACACAGATGTAATCCCACTTTTTTAGTCCTGCCTGTGACCTATATGGGAGCGGGTGAAGGCCATACAGATGATGCTAATCAAGGAATAGTTGAATAATATATCAGCAGATGATGCCACATAAATTTTAAATAAATATATATCTGAATGTTTAAATAGCACATGCTCTGACATTCACACAGTGATGCACCTTTTCAGCAGGGCTCATAACACAGTCCCTGTTTCTAAGAAAGAGGATAAATTTCAGTGTATTTAAAAACACTGTTCCACCTGTCTTAATTTATATTCAGTCCTGCTCAAACCTTTGGAAAATTATATGGGACCAGTCATATAAACATAATCTGAGACATTTTTAAGGAGTTGCTGGGAATTGCATCTTTCAATTTGTTCAAGTCTTTTCAAGGATTCTTCTACCTACACCTTACCTGGCCACTTATTTGCAATGTACATTCCTAGTTGTGCAATTCCAGTTTAACAGTGGAAACGAAAATCTCTCCTTGTTCCTAAGCACTCATCTTGAACAACTCTACCAGAAAAGTCATGCTCCCTGGCCTGGCTGGACAGAAATAAGTGAAGCATACCCCAGCTGGGAGTCACTCTTTGTTGACACAGGAGCATTCAGCCAGTAGTCCAGTCTGATTCTTGAAGGACATAAATCCTCCCCAGCTGTCCTGAAGTCAACACTGCACCAGCTAAGGCTGGTTGAGACCTTTGCCTGTTTCCATCATATGCACTGTCCTGATATGGTCCAGGCTGCTGTGGAAGGTGGGTGAGCCACAGGACTGTCCTCTGCCTCATCTTGCATTTGGAAGAAAACAGTATATGCATTCTTGTCCCACAGCAAGGCCAAAACTAACATCAGGTGCAAACCGGACAAGAAACTGCTGGCTTGCGTTGTCAGATCTTTAGCAGATGTAAAAAGTCTTTATCAACTTCTATGGAGTTATTCTGATTTAGGGCATAAAGTATAGAATTCCTCCTGCTAGGTACATCTCATTTTATTACTACTAGCTCAGATTCAAATAAAATTCTGTGTCCCCATAATCTTTGTGGTCTAAATCCATACCACTACAATTGAAATAAGAGTTTTTCCATGGTCTTTCTGAAGGAATTGTTGAGTCCCATGTAAATTACAAACTATCTTGCCCCTGGGTGATTTGCCTTCCAAGGCCAGGGGCAAAATGTTTGGAATAGGCACCATCTGCAGAATGAAGAGGGACAGAGTCATGTAAGACAACTCACTGCAGGTACAAACAAACAGCAGCACTTCCCATGTGTTTTTAATGTGCTTTTTAAACACACTTGGCCTTAAATACATGACTATTCTCCTTTAATATATGCACAAGCTACTTATTTTTACAAAACTGATGGATGCCCAGGAGGTGCAAAATTATAACTTTGCCTTGTATGTTTGTCTTGTGACTACTGAAGTGAGGTGAAGTCTGGGACTGCAGTCCCTGTACCTGCTCTGTCCTATCAGAGGTGTTGGGTGGCACCTTATTTATAGATGGGATATTTAATAATTGCAGATGCTAATGTTAGATAAACACAAGGATGCTATAGGAATGGCAAACAAGGAGCTTTAAGGTTTTTCTGAAATAGGGGCCTCCTGTGAAGAACCTTGTCTGTCAAATCTTCCTTCACTTTATGCGGAGCTACCACACTGCATGGACAGGAGAGAGGTACTGAGTGCCACGGGGAGCAAACACTCTTTCATCCCACATAGGCTGGTTTTCTGGTGAGCTGAGGGTTGGTTTCTCAAGGGAAAATGCAGTAGCTGGACATAGGTATTTTCAACAGCTTGGGCTGGACTGAGCTGCATGCGAGGCAGGTGGGCTCTGGCTCTGCCTGCCCCAGTGTGCATGTGAGTAAATCCCCCCTTGCACCCCTGTCTCTTTTATCTAAAACAAAACCACTGGCTCCAGTGGGCACTGATCAGACCCTGCATGAGCCAAACGACAGCCTTCCCGCTTTCATTCCTTCCTGTGCCACAGGCAGGAATGAGGAGCAGAGCTCCGAACAATCCCTGCAGGGCTCCTGCTGTGCCTTTCTGCTTTAAAACAGGAGATCTAGATGTTTTGGGCAGATTGTTTCACCTCAGGTAGGAGAGCAGCAGAAGGACTTTCAATGAAAAAAGAAAAACTTTGGCTTGTTCTAACTGGTTCCTCAAATTTTATTTTTCCTTCGGCTGACAGTACCTGCAGTGGAAAGTGTCAAGTACCCCTAACAAGCGATTAAGATGGGCAATCCTGAACTTCACAAAGAGGCTGCCTAACAAGTCTTTCCCATCAACACAGACTACAGAATCAGCATTCAAATGACCAGGGAAGCTGACTCTATTGACATCTGGCTCCTGTTTCAGCACATTAATTATCCTCTTGGGTTCTCCCATCTTCATCTGCTTCCACACAGATGCCATCTCATCATTTATCTGCTCCAACATTTTCTCCCCATTCTGAACAACTGAACTCCTTTCTTCTTGCATGGCATTCCTGCTTCAGCAGGTGCGTTAACACTGCCAAGCAAGCCTCCCCTATCAGTGTCTGTCTCAGCAATGTCTTGAGAGTTCACCGAGCTGATAATGAACAACACACTGTTTTGTTAACACGTGGATTTCAGGGTGCAGCTGCATCACAGTAGGCTCTATCCAAAATGATAAAGGAATCACTAAGAAAGAATGCCTATCATCAGCAACTTCAAAAGAATAATGGGACATAGCTTACCCTGTTGGACAGAAAGCTCTTTATGGCTTTAGGACAGACAGAGGCTGTGAGAAGACTTGCAAATGCAACATATCCCGAGAGGCATTTGGGCCCAGCAGGGCTTAAAAGAGGATCCGACACTCACCAAGGCAGAGTGCGTGAAAGAAACTAGGGATTGTACATGAAAATATCCTGAGAAATCACAAACAAGAAGGTGATGCAGGATGGTGGGAATGAAATATAAATCGGGATCCCTAGTACCCTGTGCTGTCTGACCTGGCCTGGCTCTGCTGTCTCATTAGAGCAGGGAGCTGCAGTAAACTCCAAAAAAACCATTTTAGAGTGTTGTTGCTGTGACTTTGGAAACCTAAGTGGTGTCTCCTTCACTGATAGTGGAGTCTTTTGGATTTTGACAGAAGAGGGATAATGGTTGGAGTCTTTTATGGAGCTCAGGCATTCAAGTAAGTTGCTTGTGCCAACAAGCTCTCTACACCTCAGGATCAATAAGCCTAGTGAAATTCCTGGGCTTGGCAACAGCTCCATTATAATTGCAAAACCAACAGCTTTCATCAATAAATCAACCAAACAAGTAACATGTCTAGGACATCCCATCAAAGGTGCTTCTGATGATGCAGCAAGTTGTTTTCTTCACTGCACAGCTATTGAGCACACAACATAATACTACTGTTACATTGCATTAGCCATGTCCAAATTTCTTGGACACCAAAATATGCAGAACAATTCACAAGTGCTTAAGCAAATCACCAGTGGTAAATTGTTTCTCTGTATCATATTCACAAAATTTACTAGGTTAGCAGCCTGCAAGAGCTTTGCAAGGTAAAAATGTTAGCCATATACTTCTTATTGTTTGAAGTGGCTAAATGTGGTGAAATGTTGACATAGGTCTCTCAGGCCCAAGATCAGAATTAAGATGAATTCAGAAAAGTGCTTTGCAAAGAAGCAACAAAGAAAAAGCTTCAACCTGTAGGTATCAACCTTCTGTATACCAGAATGGTCAAGGGAACAGAACTCCACTAACCTGAATCACTACTGATGCATCAGTCAGGCAACCCAGCAAACAGATTTCATAATCATAAAGTAGCCTCTTATTTTATTGCTATATTACTTACAGCCTAGTTATGGAATATTTAGCTGGTTATCTTTATGTCCCACTTTCATGGCATTGATTCACAAAGTCAATCTTGAAAAAAAAAATTGACTAATAGCTAAGAGTTAACATTAGGCTTCTTGGATTACAAGTGGGAGGACATTCAGTCAGAATGATTTTCAGAAATTCTGTCCATCAGTAGCTATCCATCAAAGCCTTCTTAATCTTCTTCTGCTACTTTAGATGTTGCTCTTTTGGGAGCTATTTTTAACCCAAAGAAGCCAGAATTGTGACCATAACAGATACTCACTGTAACATTCTTGCCATTTATTGCCATTAAATCTGGGAAGCCCTAAACCACTATACAATTATCTTAAAGCAAGACATTGGAAGAAATCTTTCCATTTCTATGAAAAAATATATCTACTCCTTCCTTTCACCTGTAATGTCTTTGCTGGAGAGAGCTCATTTAAACCACCATACTTGATTTTTCCAGTGAGAAACTCTGGAAAAGTCGACTCTTACCCTCAAGGGAGGAGGATCAGGCTGGAGAATGTTTAAACAGTGAAAAATGTGGGACCTGGTGGCATGGTACCCACAGGTACTGATGGAATAGACCAATGTAATTGTGAGGCCATCCATGATTATCTCTGAAAGGCGATGTAGATCATGGGAAATTCCCAAGAGTTGTAAATAAGCAAATGTCACTCCTGTCTACACTAAGGGCAAGGAGGAGGATACTCGGATTGGCAGATCAATCAGCCTCGGCTTAAACCCTGGGAAAACAATGGAGGAACTCCTCCGGGAAACTGTTTCCAAACACGTTAAGGACATGAAGGAAGATGAGGAGCAGGCAGCAAGGATTTGTAAAGGGGAAACCATGCCTGACCAACATACAAAGAAGTGAATGGCTCAGCAGATGAAGGGAGAGCAGCTGATGTTGTTTATCTTGACTTTTATAAGGCTTCCAGCTCTGCCTCCCATAATATTGACATGGACAAACTCATGAAGTACAGGCTGGAAAAGTGGCCAGGGAGATGAACCAAATGCTGGCTGAGCTGCTGTGCTGAGATGGATTTATTCAGGGGCACAAAACCCATCTGGAGGCCAGCCACCAGTAGTTTAAGCTGCAGCCAATACTGTGTAGCATCTTAATTAATAATCTGAGTGGTGGGGCAGAGTGGGCTCTCAGCACGTTCACAAAGGGTACTAAACTGAGAGGAGAGGATGACACCCCAGAGAGAACTAGAACTGTTCCTCCTGAAGAGAAGGTTCAGTGAGGATCTTATCAATACGCATAAATAACTCATCAGAGTCTGTCAAGAAGACAGAGCCTGTCTCTTCTCATGACACCTCACAATTGGGCAAGAGGCAACAGGTCCAAATTGAAACACAAGAAATTCCATTTAAATGTCATAAAAACCCCTTTTTACTGGAAGAGCAGTGGAACAGATTGCCCAGAGAGGTCATAGAGTCTTCTTCCCTGGAAACTTTCAAAACTGAACCACAGAAGGACTAAGAAATTTGCTCTACTTGGGCCTGCTTTGAGAAGGGGGTTGGCTAAACAGTGCCCACAAATGCCTTCAAATTCAACTCTGCTGGGATTCTGTGGTTCTGACTATTACACATACTGTTCTTCTCACCTAGTTTTCCAGCTGGGTAGGTGATGACATGAAGGGTTTCACAACAATTGCCAAAGATTGATTTCATTCTTTCCAGGGCTAGATTATATAACATAACGAAATTAGACATATTATGAATTGCCAAAGTTCTCAAAGACTCAGCATTAAGAGTGAGAAAGTGAGATGGGAGAAGCATGCTTTTGGGATATATCATTTCATGCATCTTACCACACAATTAAATATTACCATAAATATGATGAATACTGAATACTAAGAGTTGCTCTACTCTGCAAAACACACAGTACTGAGAATCCATCCCAACTCAGTTCAAGTTCAAGTGTGTCAGGGTTCCTGAGGAATGCCAGCTTCAAATCATTATCTGCCGTCATCATCACAGGTTCAAAAGCTATTCCAGCTCGTGTCATAGCCATCATCCCCCTAGATCTGAGATGTCTTCCCAAGACCCAGGCACTTGCCGCTGTTCAGCTCAATTACCAGAAAAAGGCATTTGTGCATTTGAGTCTTCTAGGAGCTGGGTTCTGTCACAGTCTTAAGGAGATTTCTGGGAGAAAACCCTGGCAATACTACATCCCATCTCAGCTGATGGACTTATTTAACTCTTGGACCTCTCATGGCCCAAGAGTTAAATAAGTTCAGATGAACACAGCTGTTCACTGCCTTCACACAGGTCAGTAAAACTTTTGCAACGTTAGCAATGCTAGTAACACTCCCCCCCACCAGTTTCCACCCCCACCCCCTACCCCCCCCCCCGAATTC
>JAWWEV010000095.1:6615880-6633186 GCA_035583235.1 Hafferia zeledoni
GGCTGTCCAAAAGTCTCCATGTGACTTCACGTTATGTTGTCTACAATTGCTACTTTCTTTGTGTTTGTTTTTGTTCCATTTACATGTTTATTTTGCCTTCATATATGGACATTCAGATTGCTGAAGATTTATTGAGCTCATCTACCATTATTCTTTCAGCTGAAGCACATTTATTTTGCAGTACATCTGAAGTTGCTTCCATATATTGATTAAGTTACAAGGCAGTGTAGCACATGCAGATCTGAAAAAAAGCCCACTCACTTGTCTTGAGGTAGCACTTGTTCTCCTCTGGAGTTAGAGACAATGAAAGAAGTCAGAGCCTAAAAATAATTACTTATAAATTATCTAGTTACCCTCCCTGAACTCTTCCCTGCAATTTTAACAGTGAAATTCCCAGATTCACTTTCCTTTAGGCACTGTAATTGCAGCTGATGTGGCATGACCCATGTACATGTTATGATCCTGTCGAGGTCACAGTGTTTTTCAAAAGAAAGCAGTTACCTTGCAGTATCCATAGTCTATTTTTGGAAGTATTCAGCGGCACCATGCATCAGTGCCTGCTTGCCCTGGATAGCTACAAAGGAGTGTGTAGTAAGCATGCTTTACACAAAAATGGAGCATCCATATCACCTATTACAAACTCTGAAGTGCTACTACATGGAATACATTGTAGCGGGAACAAAATTGATTGTTCTTGGTTGGATTTGTTGCTATAATTGTAGTCTTGAGGTTGAGGAATCAGCATTTTTCATCAGTAGCTCAGCACTCTCTTGTTTTATGCTTTAGAAGGTTACTCTGGAAACAGACTGGATGAAAAATAGGCTTCATCACCTATATATGTGCATACATATATTTACTTATTTTGAGTTGGAACAACTAAATCAACAAGGGTGACATCCCAAGTTGGTGGAAATATGGGAACACTTTCATGGAAGCTTCCTGCATCAAAGCAACAGACATATTGGAAAGTGAAAAACCTCTGGTTTTGCTCTCTGACTTGCCCAGGTGTAGTAACACTCTGCGCATGTCCTTTGGGGGCCAGGCACTGTGCAATCACAATCTACATACAGCTGGAATCAAGATGCTCTCTCATGCCAGCATGGGGAGCCCTGGCAGCTGTTGGGTGCTCATGGAGCCTGTGCAACAAGGTAGGGCCCTCCCTGGGGACCTCCAAGACAGGATTCTCCTTGTAGGTACAATGGGCGAGCAATTTCAGCTGTACAGTATTCAATGCAATGCCAAATCTCTATTGGGACACCTGAGTCAGGCACTGAGCGGATGGGTTGTCTCCTCAGAGTTTAGAGCCAAACAACTCTGGATATTTCTGATGAAATTTGATCCCTTTTGAGCAGAGCTGTGCATATGGACTGATACTACTGTGTTTTGCACAAAGAAATAGCTTGAACCACAGTTTTGGAAGTCAGTGAGAAAAAAAAATGCTGTGAACATAGGCATTCAAGTCGATGATGGTTAGAGACCCTTAGCATCTCCTTGGTTATGTGATATAAGCTCAGGTCCTCCTTTCTCTTCTTTCTGCTTTGTGATTCCTTCCTTCCTTCCTTTTATTTGTGCATTCCCTTGCCACCTTCCTACAGTGCTCCAGCTTTTACTCATTAAGCTCCTCCTAGTTCTGTGTAAGGGCCAATTTAGAAATGCAGGAAGGTCAAACAGATGGGTTTGCTCTTCCAGACAATGGGGTCTGTTTTTCTCAGTTGCACATTTATCTAAACTGGTTTCCTCTATATGCCATTCTGAGACTCTTCTGTGGGTGCAAAGTTGGTAACTTGTCTCACCTACAAGAATTTTCTCCCTTCCAATGGCATAAGCTTCTTTGCATTTCTGGACAAATGTATGGATCTGTGGATCTGTGATAAAATCATATAAAGCTGCCTCTTGTAAAAATAAACTTAATTGTATTTAAGGTTCTGAGCAAGATGAAAGCCTTACTTGACTTAGAGGTAAAGGTGCCCTGTGCTTCTGCCATGTGTCCAATTAATTTACATTACATAAAAAATGTCAAACAACAAACACCATGAGGACAGAGATGAAGTGTGATTTTCAGTCAAGCCCTTCACTCCACCTAATTTTCCCTCTTGTAAAAATAGTACTTCTGGATATATTTGCAATCTCCAAAGAGAAAGTCTATGTGTTTTTCTCCAGCTGCCGTGTGTTTCAGCAGCATGTTGTTGCGTTCCATGTCCTTTATCAGACTCCTTTGGGATGTGTAATGCACTTCACAATAAGAAGATGAGGATGATACAAATAATTATAACATGTGATACGAACCCACTGTTACAAAGTCAATCTCTCAGCAAATTCATCAACTTGACACATGATGTACAGTACCAATTTTATGTAAATGACTTGTCTAATCCTGCTGGGCACAATTACTCCCTGATGTAAACTCTGTTAAATTCTGTGGAGTTACGCTAAGAATTCATTCTTTTGCTCCTAAGATCTGAAAACACACTTTGTATATCTTGTTCATCTGGAAACCATGGTAATAAGAAAATGAGTAAAAGCATTTGATTCTGAGAGTCAGAGGTATTATGTTCTCTTTTGTTTAAAACAAAGGACTACCTTAAATATTACACATTATTATCATTTTATGAACATGAAATACTAACTTACAAAATTACATTGATTTATAAAACTCTAAAAGGGCAATGAAACCTACAAAAGACAATGGATATTTTTCATTGACTCCTACAACCTTTGGATCAAGAATTAAGAGAGGTTTAATAATTAGAACATAAAAGTTATTGGCATTATACATAGTTGTATAAAAGACATTCAAATGGGACTGAAACAAGCACAAAAGACACTTATAGTGGCTTTTGTTAGGGTCATTTTTTAAAAGAGATGTTAAAAAAAAAACCCAAACCAAATCAATGTTCCACTTCCCCCATCAAAAAAAAAAAATCCCTAAACAGTTAAAAACCTGTAACTCGACTAGATTACTCTAAGGTGGCAAAAAAACATGTCAGTTATCCTGAAGTTTAAAACCAAACATAAATAGTGCCACCCAGCTTTTATTTGCACAAATTATCTATTTTTAACAAACTATAGTGCTACTATGTATGGAGTCTAAATTAAACCTGGACAAAAAATACTGTTTGGGAAAGTTCCAGCTATATCCAAACCTTATAGCACAGGTCAGCCAGGACACAAAATTAGAATGTCCTGGACTTTGGAGGTGCTATACCTTTATGACACAGCACCTTGAGATGTTAGCAGTTATAGGTCCTACAAATTCCACACTTAAGTTTTGTATTGTCAAACCAAAGCCTGTCACCACTGATTTTCCTTTTTTATTATTTGTCAAACTGAGAGAGGACTTACTTTTTACTTCATATTCTGCATTTCATGCATATTCTGTCATGTGTCCCACTTGTTTCATGTTAGATTTCTGTCTATAGGGGGGAAAATGCCCTAAAACCCAATAGAAACCAAACCAATGCAAACCAAGACAACCCAATGCTTCCAAAATTTGAGAAAATTTGAATCTAGATTCAGATTTCCTAATATAATGTTGTAGAACCATTCAAAATTGAAAACTCCTTATCAGAGAACAGATGCCATTGCTTTGATTCAGCTCACAGAGGTAAGGGGGATAACCAGAATATTTTCAACAGCTTTCTCTGTCCATTCCCACTAATCAAAGTACATATGAGTGGTGGATGATTTTTCAGAAGGTCTCTTCAGCACAGCTACTACCCTGTCAACTACTGCTTTATGTATAACAGCTAATTTTGGGGCACCTAGCTCCCCACTGCTGAGATTAAACGGAAAGAGTATAAAGCAATGAACCCTAATGCAATCTTTGCATTTTTTGGTACAGGTTTTAATCAAGTTTGAAGGTAGACCACTGAAAAACAATAGCAGAATCAGGTTCAGCAAAACATGTGTAATGGCTTTCTTTCATTTTAGGTAATGCTATTGAAAGGTACTTGCATGAAAACAAAAAAACAGCCATTGTATGGAAGGGCTTGGTAGAAAAAGTCATCCAAAAGCTTTGTGTACTGGAAACATACCTTTATTTCTTCTTCTTTTTTTTTTCTTTTTTTTTTTTTTAATATCTTCTGCCCTCCCGATGGTCTACTGTGATGACATACACCTGTTCAGCGTCAGCTATTACCCACAGCGACATATGGCAACTCACATATTGCCTAGGCTGAGGGGATCTGGGATTCAGGTCACCTGGGGTCTGTTTTCAAGTGGTGTGATGGCAGCTGTGGGAAACATGATGACTGACAGAAAATTGCTGTTCGTCTCACCAGCAGGAAAAATTTAGATGTCTTTAAAAAAAACCCAGCAGCTGTATCTTAACTTCACCATATAGGTGCAGACAACACAATGATCAGCTTCTTCAGCAAACAGCACTATGGAGATGCAGTGCTGTCACTTTACATATTTTTGGTGGTGGGAGTTGCTCAATGTGGAGAAATTGGGCTGTTACGATAACAAGTCTTGAAGGATGCCTGGTTCAGTAGGGATGAACTGCCTCACAGTATAATGAATCTGTGGACCTCTGCCCACTCCTAGCATATCTGAAATGAAGTCTCTGTAGGTACTGAAATGTGCAAGTGATTTATTTGTTGCTCTGGTACATCTCGTTTGTGTGGGCTACTGCAATACTTAGCACGAGGATATAACAGAAGGTAGCTTAACAGAGAAAGCATTTGGTGCTCTCTGGAAGCTGGACTGCTAGAACGGGGAGATATAGGAAGAAAAAAGAATGCATGGAATTTTTCATCTGGGTTTTTCTCTGTTTTTGTTTAAATAATTCGTCTACCTCTGGAAAATAGACTGTTTTCATGATCTCTCCAGGAGAAACAATGGAGGAAACTCATGGGTGATGCTGTGGTTTTGATGTTCTGCTAAATGTTGTTGAGTAAGAGTTTTAGATATGTTTCGGGTGAGTAGCTGAATTTCTTGGAACTTCTCCAAGTCAAACAGAAAATGAGAACTTTTTAGAGGCCCAGCATACCTCCTGCATTTCTCAAGGAGATGAGACATGTCTATTTCATCCTTGCTGATGTTTTATTCTGCATTTGCAGCTGAGGAGGGAAACTGCAATGCAGCTGAAGAAAAATCTGAAACAGAACAGATTACTTTTGTAAAACCTTACTTTGGGCATGTCTAGCTCTGAATCCAGCCAGCCACTACATTTAACGAACTGTGGAGGAAATGCTTTGAAGTTTGAAAAGAGAAGGCCTGATTTTTTTTCTGTCTTCCAATTTTCAGTGTCTTGTCACTGTTTCAGGTCAACTTTAGCTCTTATAAAATAGGACTAATGTGGCTGTGGAACACATTTTTTTGTTTTGGTTATGGTGGACAAGATCTTTCCATTACAACAACAAACTTTGAAAAATTCTAAGAAAAACTTGCCCTGCACCCCGGGTTTAATAAGCTATTTCCACCTATACCACACTTTAATATAGAGGTTATTGTAAAGAAAGCAATAATGTTATTCAAACAAATACAGTATTTTGTAACAGGGTACTCTCCTTTTATTTTGGAGGTCTATTTGTCCAAAATTCTAAGTTGTCTTTCTTCTACTACTTCTTACCTAACAAAAATAATTTGACAGCCAACACATCAGACTTATTCAAGTGATAACTCAATGGAGTGAGAATGGTAAGACAGAACTAATCAAAGTTCTCAATCAAAAATTCATTCTAAATGGCAAAGGATTTGTCTTTTTCAGTGGTGATTTCATATTTTGTGGCTTTTAATGAAAAGAATCACCTTGCTGGACCCAGTAATGCAAAGGTTTCACCAGCAAGATCCAAATGTACTCTGCATTCCCTTTGGGCTTTTTTGTGCACCTAGTGGTTCTGAAAGGTGGAAAACAATGAGGAAGGAAAAAAAAAAGCTGTGAAAAATTATGTCATTTAATTCCCTTAGAAAGCACAAAGTGCAGGTACTGTGATACTTAAACAATGCTCCTCCAACACCACGCCATTCTGGTCCCGTCAGTATTATGTAAGATTGTGTAATTTGCTGTATTCAAACTAAACTCACTGAAATTTGTAGAATTATTGATGTTTACCTGTAGTATGAAGAGAAAAACATAGGCCTGAAGACGAGAAAAATGAAAGTCATTTCAACTATCAGTGTATTATCTTCTAACACTCCATGTATTTTATCTTTTAATGGTGCTGAAAGAATAAATTAAAAATGGGAGAAGAAAACCTATGGAACACCTTCGTAGCACCAGGCAACTGAATAATTTCAGTTCTGGGTCATCTATTCAGCATCTTGAGGAGTACAGATGTTTTATTTTCCAGTGCTGGACAATAACCATGTGGTGAACGTCAATCGCTCCATGTTTATGAAATGGTATCTGGGTTTAATTTCTGCTGTCTGTCAATTGGAGTCTTTGATCTTGGCCTGGAATTATTTTTTCCACTTCACTCTAAGTGACTAGAGGCTACTGCTGTCACTGACTCTTCAATTTCTGATTTCACTTTGCCAAGATGTAAAAGATTTATTTACAGGAATTCTTCCAAATATGATCCTTAACTGCATTTTTTTCCTTCTTCCCTCAAGGTGTTTTGTAGTGAGTTGTGTAGAATTAACCTGAAGTAAAATACGCAGCACAAGGCAGAATGGTACAGAATCTATGTGAACAAACAGATGTATTTAAGTAAAGAAGTTCAGTTTTAATAACTAATTGCAGCTGGGACTTTCATATACTCTTCTTTTTTGAATAAAACTGAAATTCTTGGTGATATGTGTTAAAAATTATGGTTTAAATTTCTGATGATCAAGTTACATAGATTAAAGTAATGGATACCAGACTCTGCATCAATGCAGTTATAAATATGGATGAAATGAATGTACATTGAACACTGTTATAAATCTGTATGTTCAAGGAAAAGCATAAATCTCCATCACCTTTTCCTCCTTGGGATATGAAGGGTATGGCTACTTTTACAATGTTTTCGATGAAATTACAAGTTAGAGTAATTTGCTTCTTCTTAAAGACTTCTGCATTTTTACAAGCACTCGAGTGGCATTTTATTTACAAAGGCATATCATTTAAACACACAAGTAATGTGCACAGGGAAGAGCTATGTGACTTTCCAGACATGAACACAAGCAGGATGGTGCATTCAGAGACATTTATAAGTGTGCATGACATTTGTAGAAGTTTCTGCCCCTGTAGACATTTTCCAGGTGTGGCATAACCACATCTCTTTACACTGTTTCCTTTCAGTGCTTGTCAGTGTGCAGCCAAACAGTGGCAAATAAGAGGATGTGGTGAAGGCTTATGGTTAGAGAGAGAGGTCTGATTCTAATCTGTGATAAACCACTTGCTGGCTGTGTGATGCCAGGGAAAGCCCCAGAGCTCTTTCTTTTGGTTTGGTGCAGCCACAGGGACTTCAATGAATGTTGGGTTCCAGCTCTTTATCTCTGATCTTCAGCTGGTTTCTGGTGCTTTAGGAGAAAGAGATCTGTGTTCCTCCTGCAAGTCACAGCACTCATCCCTCAGCCAGAAGGAATACGCCACCCTTCTCACTGGCTTTGAAGTGCTCTCCTGTGAAGCACACATGGAGAATCTCTAGTCTGTCTCCTCTCCTTGGGAAGGGTGTTCCTTGCCCTGCCACAGGCCCACTGCCAGTCTCCTGTGGTCAGAGGAGTGGCCTCAGGAGTAGCATTTTCCTGCTATAATGTACAATCAACCCTTATCATGGTCTACCTTTCAGTCCCCATGTGGGGAGTCTAAATTCTGCGAGACACTCCAGGGAAGAGGCTTACAGGCTATTTCCATAATATGTCCTAGCTTTTGGATGACCTGTTACTCATTGAGAGAGACAGCAATCTGGGGTAATTGGAAACATCATGGGAAAAGGAGATGGTTTTGTTTTCTTTGTGAGTGATTTTGATCCTTCAACACAAATAGGACTGCTTAAAGATAACAAGAACTCTCTCTAGTCAGGAGATCCTATGGAGAGCAATTAAGGAGCTTTTCTGATGCCTGGCAGCTAGCATGAAGCTCTCTTTCTCAACAAAGATGTATAAAATCATGCTCTAGCCATGAAAGCAATAACTGGCTAAAACTGACCATGAGCTTGAGCCAAACTCCTAAAATCCTATGAGGCAGTGAGATAGATCCATGTGGCAGGCAAAATGAGATCTGTTGCCAGGAAGATGCCTGTGCATTTCATGACATAAATCTTAATGGTGGATCTAGTGCAAAGCCACATTGCAAAGTTAATTTGCTTTATATGTTCAGTGGGGTTTTATATGTTGTATTAGCTCAGTGTCACATGTTTCAAGAAGTTTTCCTCACTGAGATGGAAGCTAATAAAATGCATTTTTGCCCAAACTTGGATTTCTCACTCATAAACCTTCCTTCTGCTATTTGGTACTTCAGAAAAGTGAGGTTGCTGCACTGACAAACACCACACTTTCAAATACATGACAAAGTAATTTTTGGAGCTTAATGATCCCCTCTGTTCAGACTGCTCTGAGTGCAGCTCTTGCAGCAATACTCCAGCCTTCTTGGGAGCCTGAGCTGGTGTAGTAGTGGCCTGAATTTTGCTAACACCTATTGGGAACTGGCAACAGCCTCTGAAGTCAATGGACAGGTGAAATCAACTGAATATGCAGCCTTTAAATATCTTCCTGTAGCTGCAGGAATTAATGTAACACCATGAACTCAGCAGGTGCATTACAAAATTCATAAATAAAAACTGAGAAAGTGCCAGAAAGTCATTTTTACATTGGAAAACCTCTAACTTGGACACAGCTTCATCTCATGTGGCCTGTCTACTTGCTAGGCAAAAGGATGGCCCACAGCCAGAGGAAACACCAAGACTCAGAACAGGGGAAGTCAAAAAAGATGAAAGTCATACCCAAAGTGTTATGCCAGCACCCTGCCTCAGTGGTTTGTGCTAGCTGAGGCAGACAGAAAGCAGCAAGGAGGTCTTGGAAGCTGGTGTACAACAGGGCTGGACCAGACAAGTTGCCCATATGCTGGGTCCTGAGGGTAATTTTCCTAGGGCAGCTATAGCAAGGAGCCACACAGCAGCAGAACAACTGCAGTCTCTGCCTCCTGACCATGATGGAGCCCTGCAAAACTTAACTCTGTGCTATTTATGCACAACCTTTCTTCTCCACAGAGATCTGAACTTCCCATGTCTCCCGTGGGATGGAACTGCATGGGTTTTGAGACCCAGGTTTGGACTGTCTGCCATTTCCCATCTTTAGTTGCCTAGTGCTTTGTAGAATTCCTTGTCCCCTTCCATTCACTCTGAAATCTGCAGCCTCTCTCACACATTCCCGTCCTAATTAATGCTTCCTTTGTCTCAGGCTCGTCCACCACCCAGCCCTCACTAAATCAATGGGCAACCTTGCGTTCATTCCAGCAGGACTGGGTCAGCCCTAAGGCAGTGGGCTGAACCTCCTGCTGCACAGAACAGTCACCTGGCAGCCTTCCTTGGTCTCCAGCCATCAGGGGCTTGCCTCTTGTGGTTTGCATCGCTTTTGGAGACAGCCAGCCTTCAGTGCCCAGCCACAACAGCAACTGACGAGCACAGACTTCTGCCTGAAGCCCAGATCACAGGTTCAGCCTAGGGTATTAAAGGAGATTAATAGAGGGCATGTATGTTAAACAATACACAAAAAAGACTGAAGTGTAGCTGTGCATCACTTTTCAGTCCCAGCTCTTAAACTTCTAGTGGCATTCTCCTGCTCTACACCAGAGCAGAACAGGAGCACAGCTTTTCCACGTGCATCCAAGAATTTAACAAGCAATGTCCCTCAGAGCAGCAGTTTTGAAATCCTGTGTTGAAAATAAGGGAACCAACCCAGTCTTTCGGCAAAGCTTTGCACCTCAGTGGATCATCTAGAGAGAACAAGAGCCTGACTCATGCTGAAAGGCCAGTACTGCCTAGAAACCCAAACTACCCATTAAGGTAGAGCTGTGCTCTTTAGGTTCTCCAGATTCTCATCCTGCCCAATGTGTTTCCAGACAGCCATAGGCTCAGCTGCAGTTGGAACTCAGAGGCTGGATGCAGTGGTTGGCTTGTCAATTCAAACAGCCCCTCTCTGAGAGACAGCACCCAGAATTTTGGATTCTGGGAGAAACATCAGGTTTGATTGCCAGCAAAAGGAGTTACCTTTTGCATTACTTCAGTGCATTTAAGATGGAGTTATATATTGTAGCCACAGAAAGATGAAACCTTCTCAAATTATGCCTTATCAGGTACCGAAATCACAAGCAACATCTGTGCCACTTCTCCATGGGCTGACTACCACAGCTGAAACACAAAGCAGCAGCTGTCCCTGACATGGCTGTTGGATTCTTATTGGGTATCTGACTAGTCTTTGGACATGTCAGACTTTTTCCAAATGAGTATGGAGTCAGCCACCACCCATAAAAAGAAATTTCATCACTGTTATTACTGTTCAGATTGGTTCCTTAAAAGCAAGTAAGCTTTCCACTCTGAGAATCATGGTCAAACACTGTGGCTATGCTGAAAGCAACTGCACAAGAAAAACAAACAAAAAATAGTTGTATATTCTTAGCTATTTTCTGGGGACTATGATGAACTTTTCCACTGAAAGGTGTGTGATCAGTCCTTTATGTTGTTGACAAGTTCTGCTTGGTCCTCAGTAAATAAAGTCAGGAGGGTACATATGATTTTTACGTCCATGCATGTTGTGACTGTGTAGGAAGAAGACAGGTGACCCAGTACATGGTAATGCTGTACATGTGGCTGCCTTGCAAGGTTCTGAGATCAATTTTTCAATGTGTCAGTGATTCCTCTTGCACCTCAAGTCTATTTCCTCAGCATAAGTTGTATTCACATGACGGCCAACAGATTGTATGGCATGTCAGCAGGGCAGCAATGAAAGAATTCATCTCTTGAAAAGGTTTTCATCAGAGAAACATGGGTTTTGCCAAACCCTGATAAGATCTCCCATTCTTTGCAGAGACTGCCTCAGCTATGACAGTCTTATCTCAGACTTCTGCCACATACCTGCAGGGCAGCAGGAGACATTGCTGCCCCACTGCAGAGTTGCTGTCCAGTAAATCCCCCAAACTACAGAAGAGCTGATCTCTAGTACTGACCCTCCAGCCATCCTGTCCTTCCCTGTAATGGAGGACTTGTTGAAAAGCTAGGAAGTTCTGAGTCAGAAAGTACTGCACCAGAAGCTGGGGCATGGCATGTTATCCATCCCAGCTATTTGCTTGGAGGAATTCAGCTCCATGGAGTCACAATCTAGTTCATTGTCTGCTGTTGGTGCAAGGAGGAATTCTGGCAAACGCCCATGGAGACAGCAGGTTTTAACATCCAATGGCCCAGAAAAAGTTCAATCTGCTCTTATTCTGCACATATTATAATTTTCTATTCCTATTTTCTTGTTAAATATAAACCACTCTGTGTGAGCACTTACGTATTAATGCATACTATAAAATATGCCTGAGTTAAGGGCTATGGGAGAAATCTTGTAACAACACTGCACAAGTGATAATTTTTTTCTTCAGTGTTTAAAAATAGTGAATCTAAATTCTTTATGTCAAGGGATATTTAAGTTGGCTGGAAGGATTAATTTATTTTTATTAGTATCCCAGGATATTCTGCACTGGAGGGACCCCTGTGGTCAACATTTTGATGTTGCCCAACAGAGTTTTTGTTTCTATTCTAGCTGCTTTAAATCTACTCTGCAGCCAGTCTGTAGCCTAAGTTCTGTCAGAATTGTTGTATGAGGTGCTTATTAATTGAGGTTCCTTTAAAAAAATACTTGGCAATTCTATCACTGCTTTCTCTTGTCTGTGAAGTCAGGCTATAACCAAGCAGACATTCACTCACTGCTGAGGAGGTTTGATTCAGAATGCCCACACCATGTTATCAGGGGAAAGCACAACTGGAACATAGTTATTTGGAGGATCTTTTCATCCTCCTTCCTGGGTTTGTGTTTCTTGGTCTGGCTAAGGTCAACCAAATTGCTTCCGTGAATACAGATTAGATTTTTGGATGAAAACATGGAAAGGGGTGGGATAAATTCTGTTCCCTTTCTCTGTATGTGTTTTTCTACCCCATGCACACGTTACGGCTTTATCAAACACAAATTAAGAGCCAAATATCCTGGACCAGCACCACTTTAAACCACCATATCTGACATACAGCCACCACCTGATCTCAGTTTGCAAGCTCTGCTGAACATTTGAGTAGCATATGGACATCAAGCCCTTCCTCCATAAGGATGTCCAGAGTGATCCTTCCATGCCAGGATAGATAATGATAAAGCAGCTGAGTTAGAAGTCTGAATATTTTGAGTATCTGAAGGTTAAGGAGAGTTTGCAGGATGTCATCAAAAAATGTTAAGAGCCAGGAACTGGGAACAAGCCATTTCAGGCTGGATGCCCAGATAAAATTAGCCTTGCCTGGTCTTGCAGTCTGGTGAACACAAATATATAAGTAAATGTCAGAAAGGTCTCAGCAACAGGATGCCACCAAACAGGACAGCGTGATTTAACTTCTGCTCCTTTACTGTTTGCTGTGCCTGGTTCAAGATACCCTAGAAAATCTGCTATGCAGTAGCTCTCTGAGCATCAGTTTCTCATTCAGAATTTATGTCTCAGAATGGAGAAAATCTGGCTTCCAATTTTCCCATGCCTCAGTTTCTCATCTGTAAGATGGAAATCTCTGTGCTCAATAGTTTTTCAAAGCAGTTTTATACATGGAAAGCAAAGCACAGTTCCTAAGTAGCTGATATGGGTACACAAACACACACAGACACACTCACACATGCAGAGACAGCTGCTGATAGGAAAAAGGGGGGAAAATTCACTTCAGACCCACCTTTCTATTTCAATCAGAGGTAAGTTGAGTGAACTCTGTTCCATAGCAGTAATGAAACATCTTTTCAGCATGCCTAACAGGGCATACATTTTTGGACATGAAGTCACAATGATCTGTGCCAGCAGCAAGACTGAACCTATCAGAATGTAAAAGCATTGGTGGTGACCCGGGAGAGAAGAGCACTTACCATTGTAAGAGAACCAACAAAAATATTCTGCCCAGTAATGTATAAAATAAGTAAGATTGTATCCAGCAAAATGGAAATTTAAACTAGAGTTGCATTCTATGGACTAACAATAAAGGCATTAATCAAAGTATACCTGCATAAACATGAACCCATATTGAAGATCACAATGAATACAAGGGTTTCTTGCACTTACAAAGAAAGAAAAGGTTGTCATAAACACAAGAGACAGGGTTGTTAGGTAGTACATTACTGTTTATGTGGGGGGTTTTATTGCATCCTTTCAAGTCCTTTACATGAAGCTCTTTTTCTACAAAGAATTCATAGCTCTCATGTATCTGAAATTATCAGGAGGCCTGGGAGTCTGCAGCTGGATCCTGGAGAGCAGTCAAGACTTCCTGGTTTTTAAAAGTAAAGTCTACAGACATCCCACACTTATACCTCACTATTGGTGGGGTCTGGGTGAGAAACTACAGGGTCCTCTGCCAACTCAGTCAGCTGAGTCCTTCCTGCAGAAAGATCTATCAGCTGCTTTGAAAGCTGCAAGAGAACAAACATCACTTAAAAGGCATTTCCATGATCTGACCTCCTGTTGTTTTGCTACCCATGCCATAAACCCAAGTTCATTTCCTCTCCTGGATGCCAGACACTCAGAACAAGATGTTTTTCATCTTCTACTCCAGGCCTCTCAGGTGACTCCCAAAAGGCCAGCCCCACCACTCCTGATCAATAACTGGAAGGTTATGAGCTGCTTCTGTAGGCTCTGCTGCCACTCAGAGGCAGCCACTTAATCTCCCTAAATGACCTGTTGACTTATTTGGTGACCACACATGAACAAAAAGTAGGTTGCATCACGATCTGGTTGTCAGCAAGAGCAAGTGAGGCAGGCAACCAGGAGGAAAACATGCTTGAAAGACTGGATGCAACCAAACAGGGAGGGGTTGAACTGACAGCTGTCATTGCAAGAGGGCTGACAGAGGTGGGGACCGAGCTGTGACTTGAGCAGCAACACAAAATATGGTCTGGCAGGGCATACTTTGTAAGTGTTCCCTCTCCTTGCTCCATCAGTTACTGCCAGTCATCAACTCTTGGGAACTGCACTGTTCACTGCTAAGGATTCAGGATCTGTAGTCTCCCAGATGCAAATGGTGTCCACTGCACCGTTGCTTGATATTTACTTATATTTAGTGTGTGAAATTTTCTTTGCATTCAGATACAACTTTCATTGCCCTCTACTAATACATGGCATCTGAAGTTAAACCACTACCTAAATTCCCCGCTGTTAATTCAAAATCTACTATTAAGGACAGAAATATCTCAAGTAGTTTGGGGTTAGTGAGTCCGTTCTCTTTTGAACCACGAAAACAGGGGAATCTCCTCCATTCTGACTCTGGCCAGAAAAGTCCTTTCAAAGACCATACAAGGCATTTTAGTGGCTTCTAGTAAATGCTGACTGTCCAAGTCCAGCATCAATAACAGGAAATAGCAGGAAACAGAAGAACCACGTCAGCAGCACCAGCTAACCACATTTTGATAGCACATGCAGGAATAAAGGCCTCATACTGAATTAGATCACAGAGAACTAAATCTTTACCTTCACCTGAATATTTTGTGTGTGTTTAACATCATGAGCATCACACTTGGATTCATTTAGACACACTGATTCATTAGATGGCCCATGACCTTAATAAATTTAAATTACCAGGAAGGGGTAGTTTATACCAGCCTCTTAGTCATAGAAATGACTCATGATATCCACCCACACTAACCTATGTTTGGTCTCTCCAAGTATGCCAGGGCTTGTCAGCCTTTCACGAATGGAGTTCTTTGATTCCCTCAATGAGAGAAGGACATCAAGGAAGTCTGATTGCAGGAACAAGCTCCCTCTGCAAGACACAGAACAATACCAGTGACCTTGAGAAGCTGAGGACTTGTTTTCTCCAAGAACATGATGTGCTGCTGGAGGGAAGTGCCTCATGTGACTTGAAGTGAGGTAAGAGTGCAGGAGGGAGGGAGAAGGGCTTGCTCTCTTCTCACAGGCTGCCAGGCTGCCTCTTTGGGAAAATACTCTTAAAGGAGTTTCCACACACACAGCAAGGGGCAGAGAGAATGTAGGGATTTTGTTCTAGTTCTGAGCATTTGCCCACATTCAAAGGGAAACAAAAGTACTGAAGCAAACATTGAAAGAAGAAGGACAAGATGAATCCCAACCCACTACAAATTTTCTTTCCTGCTTACACTAAGAACTCCTACCACAATTTAAGGCCATGGCAAGAGATATTTCAAACTTCCTTGGTAACTATTTCTGGAGACAAATGCTTAAGAGATACATAAAAAGCTATTTTAGTGGTGCATCCCTTCAGGCAGATAGACAAAAACACTCAGACCAACCATACCTTGAGTCTGACAGGAGCCTTGGAAACTGCATCCTGACACTCTTTCCAGATGACCAGGAAAGTCCTTGAAGGACTTTCCAAATTGTGATGTAGACCACAGGACACACTGGTGCCCTGAGACATTACTGAACAAGATAATCCCAAGTGAAAAAAAACCTCAATTCCAGCTCCCTCTGCAAGACACAGAACAATGCCAGTGACCTTGAGTAACTGAGGACTTTTTTTCTCCAAGAACATGATGTGCTGCTGGAGGGAAGTGTCTCACTTGACCTGAAGTGAGGTAAGAGCGCAGGAGGGGGAGCAGGGCTTGTTCTCAGAAGTACCTCTTTTCCTCTGCCCCTCTTATTATGTGCATATTTACTGCTTCAGATAATTTGCTGAAACCACTGTTAGCATCCCTGAATGCAGCCTTGGCAAGAGCTTTCCAGGTAGAAGAGTTTGCCTCGACATGTTATTCAGTCTCATTCTTTATCATATATATACCAACCCAGCAAACAGACAAGCCCTCACCACAAGTTCTTTTTTTTCAGGCAGGTCATGAAAGATTTGGGGGTTGGAGAGCCTTAGAACAGTTCCTTTCTAAATCTGCAAACTGGGCAGAAGAAGATGCAGCAAGAGCGTTAGAGGAAGATCTCAAACTTGACTTTAGAATCCTTGAGTTTGGGATCAGTCAGTGTGATCAGCTGGTCCTCCAAGACTCCCCAAAATTCTGAAGGCACTGGAAAAGTTGTAATCTGAGCAGGGCTGTTGGAAGATGTGGGAAAATCTGCATCTGAAAATATGCAAATATATTAATGTTTTAGTGTTCTGATTTTTTCAATTAAATGATTCATGCTAAAAAGTATTTCTCATCAATTGGAATCAATATTCACTTCCTTTCAAATCAGAAGAAATTAAAATAAATATAATTTGTTCCTTGTTTATCTCCTCAGTCAAGGAGGGACAAGAAGGAGTAGAAGAAAGGAGGGGGAAAGCAACAAAAGTTAACTGTTTTCCATGCAGCTCTATTTTGTTTTGAATCAAGAAATATGTTTTAATTTCAAATAATTTCATTAAATATCAGAAAATTACATGAAGTATCCTCAGCAAAATGAAAGCCTGATGTTTTGATCAAAAATTTTGAGAGGCACTATTATTTGTATGTTCTTCAAATCTTAATTTTGGAATTTTAACGTATTTCAAATTAAGATCTTTGTCAGAAGGTGATCCAGTTCGTCACTTGCACCCAAATCATTACAAACTTCATCCTGCCTCATAGTCTCTGTATGAAAAGCTTTTCCAATTCAAAAATAAGGTCTTTTAGTCCTACTTGTCATGTAGTTTGTGCTACCCTTGTAAATTTTAGAGATCATTTTGCTCGAGATAAAATTACATGCTCGGAACTGCAACTCTCATTCTGCCACAGCAGACATTTCGTTTCTTAGAAATGATAGTTTATTTCACTGCCCTCAATATCACACATCTTGACGCACACAGCAGAAGCACAAAGCAGAGTAACCCAGAATTCAGGGAAGCATCTCCAGAGGGGTGGAGCAGGGATCAGAACAAGCTCTTCAGGAACATTACACTATCTCTGTGACCTTGGTTAGCTCTGCAGACTTTGTTAAGTCACAAAATCCGATCTGCCTTTTCACCATTGCACTGCTGTCAACTCAACAAATTTATTGTGTTTCTGGACATACATAGAGCTCTTCTGATGGCTCCAGCTTCTGACATAACATGGGCACTTATGAGTCTCAGGTTTTGTTTGAAAAGGAAGGGGAGAGGAAGAGGGGAAAAGAGGGAAAGAACAGAGAAGGAAGGAAGAGGAAAAAAGAGGAAGGAAGAGGGAAGGAAGAGGGAAGGAAGGAGAGGGGAAGGAAGGAGAGGGGAAGGAAGGAGAGGGGAAGGAAGGAGAGGGGA
>JAWWEV010000095.1:6633286-6665370 GCA_035583235.1 Hafferia zeledoni
AGGAAGGAAGGAAGGAATTGGAAGGAAGGAATTTAGGAAGGAAGGAAGGAAGGAATTTAGGAAGGAAGGAATTTAAGGAAGGAAGGAAGGAAGGAAGGAAGGAAGGAAGGAAGGAAGGAAGGAATTGGAAGGAAGGAAGGAAGGAATTGGAAGGAATTGGAAGGAAGGAATTGGAAGGAAGGAATTGGAAGGAAGGAATTGGCAGGCAGGCAGGCAGGAATTGGAAAGAAGGAACTCTAAGGAAGGAAGGAAGGAATTTGAAGGAAGGAAGGAATTTGAAGGAAGGAATTTGAAGGAAGGAATTTGAAGGAAGAGGCGTTTGCAAGCTGGCTACAATTCCAGCTACATGTAACTCGCTCTGCTTGTATTTTCTGAATAACTTTTCAGAAATGTTTAGCTTTCTTTATTGCCAGGGGCTGGGACACAGAAGGAAATTCAGGACACTTGGAGATGGCCCTGTATTTTAGGACTGTAAGCCTGCTAAATGGCTGTAAATGTCCTAACTAATTCCCACACATGCACACACACACACACACACACACACACACACACACACACTAAACCAGGTCAAATTATTTTGAAAGCAACCACAGGCTGCTGGGGGAGGGATCCTTTATTTTCTTTTGTGGAGGAGAGAGCTTGAAGGGAGGATTTTTGAACAATTGGAGCCAGTAAAGTTCATGTTTTCTCATAAGCTTGTCTAACACCTACCTGGTCATTGCCTTGACATTTGACTTACAAAATCACCAGGCTACTAGAGCCTAAAGTTGGTCTTGGAACAGCACAGACCTAGTATGTTAAAGTGTATAGCTAAGGTGTCTGATGGCCTTTTAGGGATCAAAACTGATAAACTAAACATGGATTTGGCATTCAAATTAAAAAAAAATGTTTAGAGCAGAACTACTTCTACAGAATTCAAACTTCAGGATTAAAAAGAACAATAAATAATAGTATGAACTGGAGATGAGAGAGAAGATACAACAAGATCTCTTGAAATAATTAACAGACAAGAAACAGAGACAAAACCAAACTAGTTAGAGACAGACCCATAGTAATTACCAAATCAAGCATGTGGCCTTTAGAATGAGTGGGATCATTCATGTGTTACACAAGATTAAATGAATCTAAGAGTGCTATAAAACCATGCACTGCAAGTGAAAGAATTCAGAGCAAGACAAAATTCAAACTCACAAACAGATGCTCAGTGAAATTTACTGTGTGTTCAGAGAGAAGCTCTGCTAAATCATTAAATAAAGATTTGGAATTCCTCAGTGCACAGTTTAAAGCAATGCAGAAGGAAGAGATACAATAAACCAGAACAAAGTGGAAGAGAATACTCAAAACTCAGCTTGGTTCTGGGGCTAGGCAGAGGTACCAGTTTGAATCTGCTCGAAGTCCCTGGGTGTTTGCATGTATTTGCAGAATAATAGGAAAGCCAACTAACAAAGAGGGAGGGTAGGAGGGGGAAGGAACACTGTGCCTGAGAGGGAGGAAAAAAGTAAAATGATGAAGGAAGAAGTGCATCCAAAGGGGACAAAGAGGAAAGAGAGACAAGAAAGAGACAGATATTTGAAAGAAACAGACAACCAATACCATAGCCAGCACAAGTGATGACTCCTCCTGTTGGCACATCACCTCCCCTTGATCCATTCATGCTCCCTGCAGATCTTTCTCTCCATCGAGGCAAGTGACTAATGTGACCAAAAACGTGCCACTTCAGCCCCAGGCTCCCAAACCAGCCCTCTCATTGAACTCCTTGACTTTGGAGTTAAACAGTGTCTCCAGTGATTTGCATATGTGTCCTGTGTCAGACAGGCTGTTCCAACCTGTGCTGCAGTTTCTAATCTCTTTATGATCTCCTGATTCCCTATCAGACCTGCCAAACCTCCTGGGACTCTGTGCACACCTTTGGCTGTTCTTCATCAGTTTTAGTATCAAATATAGATGTTTACTTCACCAGGGAGACCAGAAGGAACATGTGCTTCACAGCACAGCCCTGTGCATAAACTGGATGCAACCACCTCTTCCCAATAAAATGAAAGTGCTTCAGGTTCTGATGATAGAGGAGCAATAGCTCGTCAGTGAAATGCTGTGGCTCCTCTGCCACTGTCTAAACAAGATCATGAAGACTCTTTGACTCTTTCAGTGTACCACATTAGCTCCAGACAGTGATTCCTGGATGAAGTTATTCAGTACACAGGACTCCTCTGTGCCTTGTGCATTAAAGCAGCAGCATGTAGTGCATGGCTGGCATACACAGCTGCAGGAAGAATGCTGATCTAAGTCACTTGTGTTCACCCTCAGTTTACTTTATTCCACACACCCTGAGTTGTCTTCTCCTGCTGACAGTCAACAAAAATAGAAAAATGCAAACACAGCCATTTTTAAAATCTCAATTTTGCATTCACCAATATTTGCACAAAATATGGTTTCATGGTGTGATAAATAGAGACCTACCACCTGCACAGTTCAGTAAAGATACAAAGTTTATAGGACAGAACATGACCTGAAATTAATTTTTTTAAAAATATTGAACTCTATGACTGTTCATGTATGCTTGATGATCCTTACCTACTTTCTCTGTTGAAGTGTAAAAGAATTGTGTTTTGTTCACTGACACAAAACAAACTGCTGAAAGTTTACCTGCCTTGCAAAACTACTTATAATTATGAGATTAAACACTTTGATTTAAATAAGCTGGAAAAAACGGAAAATGTTTTAATTTTGTCTCATGCCACCATCACACTATGTATATGAGGAAATACTATAATCGTGATCAAAGTGTTCAGGGTTTAGACCTATTATCTTATGTGTGCTTATTAACAAATATATCAATATAGCACTGTATAGAGGTCCTAACCTTGACAGTCCTTTCTCAAGCCAAAGTAATCAAGTTACTCCCTGCAAATTTGTGATTTCAAATTTTATTCATCCTACAGGGCAAGTAACTAGTTAAACTGTTAACTGACTACACAAATACCGCATGGCTTAAATTCAGATTCCTACAAAGAGAAGGTAGAGATGTTCTCAGTGTCAATAGGCCATGACTTCCACAAAGCTGGTGCACAGTAGCTGAGAGAGTGACCACCCACAGTGACACATTTTTACACTGAAGATGCAAGGAGGCCTACAGCAATGACCTCTCCTGGAGACCAGGAGAATAAGGCTCAGTAATTCAGGATTTAGCTATTCAGAGAAGGTTTTTTGGTCCCAGTTAATAAAGGGTCTCGCTAATCCAAAAGCTACAAACCTAACAAGACTCCTGATCCAACAGCGACTGTGGTTCAGGGAGGAGTTGGGATTTTTGATTCATTTGATGAGGAATTTTTGCTGCTTTGAGCACTGTTTGCAAAAGCCCTTGGATACCACGGCTGTGCCTGCAGACACAGCGTGCTCCAGGAGTGCACAGGAGCCACACAGTCCTCTCGCAACTCACCCACCTAAGTAAAACTGCCAGGAGACAATAAAACTTCTCACCTGGACAGCCTATTCATCCTCCTTCTGTGACTGAGATGTGCACGTGTGCTGTAGCCCACTGGCAGCCACAAGCAGACGTTCACAGGCATCTCTTCTGCAGGAAGAATTATTGCCAAAAATATAACATGTTATGCAAACAACTTAGTCACCCAAAGAGCTTTATAAATGCGTAATAAGAAGATAACATGGAGCAATAAAATATACTTTACTGAAGCAGCAAGGAAACATATGGCCTCCCCATTCTGCCTTCAGTGCAGGAACAGAACCAGCCTAGTGAACCAGGTCAGCCAGCCCTACAGATTTTTGCATAAGAATTTCACACAAGTATACTATCTAAACCACTTCCTAAGGACATCTTGTATTACTGGGGCCACCAAGCCAGAAAGCACAATAAAGCAGGGTGTTTCTTTTGGAATGGGGGGCCCCTGGGGAAGAGCAATTTAAAGCAGAGGAGGTTTTCTAATCTTCTGAGGAAACAGGAGAACACTCAGTGAGTGTGTAGCTTGGAGAAATAACAATATTGTAATTGGGATTCTAGGGCAGCTTTCAGACCAAGCACCCTTTAACCTGCTGAGGAACAGCACTGGTTGCCAAAAAATTCAGCATACATGTATATAATCATAGGCTCATAGAATGTCTTGGGTTGGAAGGGACCTTAGAGAAAATCTCACATTCAAACTCCACCTCCCACTAGCTCCCATCCAACCTGGCCTTAAACACCTCCAGGGATGGAACATCTACAGCTTCTCTGGGCACCCTGTGCCAGGGCCTCACCATACTCTGTGTGTGTATATATGCATATAAAAATCAAATCTAATCCTAGTCCTCCTACAACAAGTTATCCTCTCTAAACTGGGGAACATGCCTGTATTCCTTCAAGATTTAACTCAAGATCATATCCAGAGTTATAAAGAAATGAGAAAAACCAAGTACCAGAATTATTTGAGCCATCAGATATGACACAGTCATGGTTATTTAGAAGTAATCACACTTACAGCAATTTACAGATATTACCCCCTCCTTTTTTCAGTGGCATAGAGATAATAGCAAGCTAAATATTCTGAGACAGTGTGTGTGAGCAGGCATGTGTCTTTTTCTACATGTCTTGTCTACTCACCCTCAGTCAAAAAGAGGAGGTGCTGACCTGTAATTTCAGAGCAACAATGTTCCTTTACACCTTTACAGCATTTACATTCTTCAATGGCCCATTAAAATGTCTCTCATTCTAAGCAATTTAATGAAATAACAAATAGAAAACCAGAGAGAAAAATGAGGGGAGGGGAAAATCATCTTCAGCTTAAGAAAACAAGAGCAGCACCAAAATCTCTCCAAGGCCACAATTACAGTTAAATAGGGCAAAATGAAAAACAGTGATGTCAAACTAACCCCCAGACCTTTTGTGAACCACTTGTGTAACCAGGAAGCAACCAAGAGAGGAATCCTTGTCCACCTAAATGTACTACCAGTGAGAGTGTGAGCACTCCTTGTCCACCTAAATGTACTACCAGTGTGTGTGAACTCACAGGAGCCTGTGTTTTTGTGCTGGAGCACACAAATGAAAAACTAGAGTGACAGCTAAAAATGCCAAAGGCAATCCAAGGATACAAAAGAGGAATTAAGAGAATGGAAAAGAAATAATGGAAAACTCAATCAGAGGTGGTATGGGGAGAAATGGAAGCGACTGAGACTTTTCAACTGGGGAAAACAGAAGATGAAGAACAGAAGTGGGGAAACAGAAAATATATATTATTTGGGAGAACATTATCAGTCATCTTCACTTTGTATTGTTTCAATGGTTACCACCCTTTCAGAGATAAATCCAGCTATAATGACTCTTTCATATAAAATACCTTTTTCTCCTTCCTGATCCACAAGATTTTTTGCTTGCTATCACACCAATGTACATGCAAAGGAAGCTTCCTGAAATTATTTCTCTGTTTCAAGTGAACACCTTATAACCAGAAACAGACTGAAGAGAGGCAAAAGCCTCACTCTGGAGGAGAACATCCTATTATGTAGTAATATCAGTAGATCTAAATTCTAGTTATGGGACCTGAATCACAACTATAAGCTGCAAAGACAATCTTTGGGTCCAGAGTGATGGACATGAAAAATTCCAGACTGGCATTCTTAGAAAGCACTCTATAATATTCCTCTTTTCAAGCTGTGGTTGGATGCTTCCTCCCGAATAAGAAAAACAATGCACTAGCTGAGAAGAAATCAACTAAAATAGTCAAAATGAAGGAAGAAAATACTAACCAAAACCATGCTTTGAGCAGAGGAAGCACATTGGGGAAAAAAAGTAAAAAAAAAAAGTGTTAAATCTCCTAGGCTAGGAGGAAGACAATTTATTCAGTTTCTTGAATTCAAACACACTGTATAAGTGTGCTTTCTCTCCAAATGTCTTTAGAGAGTGATTAACTTTTCTGGATTTCAGCCTCCCAGATTGAAAGAACTTCCAAAATAAGCAGCTTTGGCTCTTCCCCAGCAACCAAATCCTCCACCCTCAATTAAATCTTGTGTATAAAATCCAACCATAGGTGGCAAGATGGCTGATGTTCAAAGAAGCATAGCTGAGTTTGCATCTCAGGAAGTCGAAACTTTTAATCAATTATTTCCCAGGCTTTTAAAAAAAGTTTCCAAAGTCAGTAAATGCTTTGCACACCTCAGCTCAGCTGTGCTGACCTGGCCCAGCTGAAGGAGACCAACTTGTAGGTACATAAAGGCACTGACAAGAGTATTAGACTTGCTGGAGTCTGACTTTTCACCATGATTTGAGAGGTAAATATAGAATTCATTTGTTTGGTTTACCATTTCATTATCTCAAGTGAAGAGGCACTGTTATATCAGTAACTGGTTCCATGTTCACAAGTTGGCAGATATTTCTTCTAGTAAAATTGGTTATTGTTTTATACTTGTAGAAGCATAATAAAGCAGAAATATCTTTGATCAGTATGATATCACAGGAAAAAGTTATTGCAATATCTGTTTGTCAGATTGGGAAATACTATGTTGACCTGGCAGAGCAGAGCATAATATTTTGTTACAGCAATATTTTATCTATAATTTCAGCAGAGGTGATAGCTAAGTATGAAGCAGATGAATATAAAGATGACTGATGCACATATATCTTATCTTAACCAAATAACACAAACATTAAACTATTTTTTGCATAATCTCCTGTCTAGTAAAAGTTTTTGCAAATAGATCATAATAAGAGAAGAAACAACACAAAAATTACGTGTTCATCATTTATTCTTTGCTTCACTGACAACTCAAAATGAAGTCCTCAACTTGGTGTTCTTATTTGAACAGTGAACAGGATTTTCTTTCACCAGTACTATTGAAAACTATACACCCTAATGAAGTCCAAATATTATACAGATGACTTTTGCCATCTTGTGAATTCAAACCCATGAATTTCCACTGTTTATGATATCACATGCCGATGAAAATTTACAAGTATTTCAGTTTTATGCAAGTGTAGATGTTAATTGTGATAAACTCTTGATGGAAGGACCCATGTGATAGATATGCTACGGCAAACTTCCTGAATACTTTGATACCTTCAGGAAAGGCGGCTGCTTCTAGAAGATGGCCTGAGATAATCTAGGAGGGTGTTCAGAGATCGGAACAGAGATCCAGTTTCTCTGAAGAAGAGCCAGAGAATGTTGAAATGCCAATTACTACTGAACAACATCAATGCAGAAAGAAGTCATCCTGGGCATTAAAGCTGGTGTTCAACCATGCTTAATTCTCTCTTTAGTTTTATTTCATGATTCTCCTCTCAATCACTGAAAGACATATGATAGTGTTTATGAATCTGACAGAGGACGTGAAAGGGTTAAAGGGGCTGTTTGTGAGCAGCAGGGTGATACACAACCACATCTGTTGAAAGAAGACTCTCATCACCACCCATCAGTGCAAACTCCTGCTGCTGTACTGTGGGTGAAAGTGCTCTGATTTGGTAGATGAAAATTTAGAAGGGGGGCAGGGGAGGCAGATATAAGTAGCCAGGATGAGTGTTCCACCTGATATGAGCAGTTAGGAAAAGGAATGACAGTGAAAGGAGGAAATATATGCATCTTCCACAGCACTCGTCGCTTGTTATGGAAACCTTGTTAGCAGATGAAAGTGACAGGTGAGGTTTAGCACTGTGAAAAACCAGCACAAACATGGTATGATGACTGCCAAGCAGGGGAATGGAGCAATCTGTGAACAGGCTTGGAATCCACAAATAAAACAGGTACTGTTTTGTTCCTAAAATCCAAAGACAAGCAGAAACATACCAGACCAGGAGGAAGGAAAAAGGAGAAAGGAAAAAGATATATACATTTAATTAATGGGTGCTCCTAGGAGGAAAAAAAAGAAAAAAAGAAAGAAAAAGAGAGAGACAGAAGGTAGAAGCAGCATAACATGTCACCATCCACTGTTTACATCACTTACATTCATAGTAAATGACCTTTCACAAGAATAAAATGCCTTTCAGACTGGCCATGACTAATTTCTCATGTTGTTGTGATTTTAACCTCAGCAGCACAGGGAAAATGGTCACAGCAGACACCAGTTCCAAGGAAGCAGGAACAGTTTTGCTTCACCACTCTGACACTCTCATTTGCAAACCAGGCTGCAAATTATCTCAGATACTAAATTAATTTGGGGAAGTCCCAACAATCCATTTGCAGGAAGGAATAGTTCTATTAAAAAGACCAGTATAAAATCTATGAATATCTGCTGTTACTGTTGTACAGGAGACCCAGATTCATCCAAAAAGATCTCTTGCAGTGGCATAATCCAAATCAGTCATATGTTTGTCTGACACACAGCGAGAAGAAAGTAAGGTGTGGAAGACCAAAATTTAGTCCTTCACTTTTGCACCTCTTAATTCTTAATCCTTTTTCAAACTTGAAAATTAATTTGCATAATTTTCTGCTCCAGTGACTTTCAAGAATTAATTGTACTTCTGAAAGGCAGGAGCAGTTTGACATAAATAGGAGGAAGGAAGGCAATTGGAGAGCCTGATTTCTGATCTCCTCCTATGACATAACTAGAAGCAGTATCCAGTGTGATCCGCTGAGATGGCCAAAATCCACTTTATTTCACCTCCTGTCACCTTGAATACCCTGACTGCCTTCAAATCTTCACATTTCAGGTCATTCATGTTCAATCATTTGAGTTTGTTGCATATCAGGTTCATTGGTCACCCCCTTGCTTCTACTCTGAGGGGAAACAGTATTTTTACACGCTTGATTTTAACTGCATTACCCTCAATAACTGCCAGTGAAAGATCACCATTAACCTGCATATAGAGAAGTATCAGAGATTATCTCAGATACTCCTTAGTGAAACCTACTTAGGTTTTATTCATGGTGGTTTGTCTTGTCCAGATTCTTGCTTAGAATTATTTGGTATCACCTTCCAGCACAAGCAGAGCCATGGATACACAGGTGCCCAGCCCACTCTTTACATTCAACCCACATACTTTTCTCCTCTCAAAAATCCATCAAAAATGCATAACGGGGAAATGCACAACCCTCACACTCTCCCACAGTCTGTCTGTTCCTCAGGCTTTTCACAGATCACTTTGTCCTTCTGTGCACTTTGCAATTTTTTCAGTGTTTTTTTTGGAAGAAGTAGGGGGGGAAAAACAGAAGCCACCAACAGACACCCAGCTATGACTTGGCAGCTGATCTAATTTAGGTGAAACTATGTTGATATCTGTCAGCTTAGGACCTGACCTCACATTCAGTGTGGAGGTACCTAATCTGAAGCCTTCTTGGTAGACATCAAGAGACTGTATCCATAGCTGGCTCCAAAATGACACACCAATCAGTGGAATCAAAATAACAGGAATTTTTGATGATTACATGAGATACAGATGATTATGATCAAACCTGCATTGCTACTCATGGTAATTATAAGGATTAACATACTATTATGATTACAGAGAAACAGTGTGGATGTCACATTACCAATATTACAGGTTTCCTCTGAGCAGAAAGCTGAAATGGATGACCTCTAATCAACAGGGAGGCCAAACAGTCTTAGTGTGCCACAGGAGAAAATAATGTTGAGATTTGAACTATTTTAAATCTGGGTTGCCCTTCAAATTCTGTAAAACAAAGTAACAGGGACTCCTCTCCTCTCCTCCTCTCCTCTCTCCATCTTCTCCCTGTGAAGAATTATCTCCATTATTTCTTCCCATGCAATATCCTCCGTGAAAGACATCTCACCTGAGACATACATACTTTGCCAAAGTGGTGGTCTGCCCCTGAGTTTCCTTATTTCAGCAGGTGACTTCCCATCTCCTGCACTAAGCAACTGTCTCTGGACTTGCTCTTATTCCACACCAGGAGAGAGCTGGTTCAGCTTAGTACAGTCCACTATAAGACAAATTCTTCCAAAGTAATTGCCATGCTGATAGAGAAAATCCTGTTTTATCAGTTGTGACTTGTCTCTAACCCCTCACTGGTTGCCAAAGTGAGTACTATGAAAACTGCCAAGTAATCAACCTGCAACTGAGCTGAGCTATGCCTACTCAGTGGGGAACTAGAAAACTAAAATATGTCATCATCTTTGAGGTATCCAAAATTCATGAGCAAGCCCACCCGAAGGCCTGAATAATTTTAAGCACATTTTTTCATTCTTCATTTGCTTTCTGGTGTGAAGGCCTGAAGAGGTCAAATTTTTGAATTCCTTATAACCACTAGGACTAGAAACAGACTCTCTTTTTTCCTTTTCATTAGAAGCAGAGACAATCCCGTCTCCAATAGCTAAATCTTTGAGTTTGTAATATTAAATCTTGCTTCATTGTCTATAGGACAGCCAGACACTGAAATATCATTAAAGGACACCTGCTTGTAATCAGGTGCAGAGAAACTTCCAGAAGGACTGAGAACCTTCTTGTCTTTTCTGAAGAATGATAAAGGTACAAAGAAACCACCTCTGCTTTCATGGCAAGGTGAAACACACCACTGGTGCAGGAGAATGCTTATTTTGGGTTGAATTTTTATTTTCATCCTTCTGAACATGTAAAGGGTCTTGCAGAAATGTTACCTTGCCTTAGGATGTTCATTTGGTATGAGCATTGGCTTTTTTCACTAGAAGACTACACAACTAGTGTATCTCTCATATCTTGTATATTTGGTCAAGATCCACATCCCTGTGAGGAAGGACGCCTGTAATCAGTGAGAAGTCAGATGGGAGGTTAGAAAGAGAGGAAAAGATCTGCTTTGGTTAACAGTAGCAAGCAGGAAATCTATGGGTTTGAAGACGGCAACCTGATGTTTTCCAGGTGGGCCTTACTGAGAAGGCGCCTAGAGTGTTCACCAGAATTTATCAGTTGCCAGTTTTAGAAGTTAATTTTATTCAGAGAAAGAGAGACATGCCAAGGGGAACATATGGCACAATAAACTCCTAGTGGATGAAATGCATTTTTGGACTGAATGCCAGAAAAAGCCACAATCTGCCTAAGGGCTTGCAAAGCATTTTGGTGGGACCTGCTCTTCATATTGGTCTTTTTATTTCTCCAGGCTGCAGCTCTAATGCTTTCCATCCCAGTTTGTTCCCCCTGCAAAAAATCTTGATTTGTTCCACTGAAAAGACAAGATTTTTAAACCACTCTCTTAGGTTTTTTGGCAGTGTAAGAACAGTTTTGCTAGATTAGACTGCAAATCCCACTGACTCAGTAGTGTGTCCATGAGAGGAATCAGTAGCAGTTGCCCAAGGCAGGATGAAAGAACAAGGAAATCATGTATTGACAATTTTCACACTGCACCTTCCCAGGTCCTTCACAAAGCTTACTCTGTGTGCTTCAGTAGCATTCCACAGTTGGATTTCTCTGCATGCACAGATAAGAGGGGACAGCTCAGGAACCAGAGCAACCAACCTGCTTCTGTTTATGGCTACTAGTTGTTTCACCTTCAAGAGCCGAAGGGAAAACTTCTCAATAATAGTTGAAAGTTGCTTTGGGTTTATATAAGCACTTGATATTTTCTGAATTTTATTGAATTGTTTATTTTTTGGTCATTCTCCATGGACTGTCTCCCCTCAAGGATTTCATTCATCCCACCCTTGGGAGCTGTCATTAACTCTGACAGCACTAGGAGTCTATCGTTCCTCCAAAGCCTTTTCCCTTGTAGATTACATGTTGCGCAAGTCCAAGGAAAACCAGAGAAGAGAAAGATGTTTAGGAACTTCTTTTAAGCTCTCAATGCTGGTGAGCAGCATGCTTGCTTTTATTATCGTTTTTATTTCTGCTACTTGCTGCAGAGCCCTGTGGGCTACAGAGCCCCTTAGACACAGTTTCCACTATACAAGTACTTCAGAATCTTTCACAGCTCTTAACACACGGTCTGCTAATTTAATTTAGGCTGTGCAGTACCTTAACGTTTGAGTAATCACACTGAAATCGAGGATGACAGAAACAAAGTGTCCTGGACCCTCACAACTTGTCACCCACTTAGGTCTTTGCGCTTTCATCCTTAATGCTTATGTGCAATTAGAGGTACAAACACTCAAGAGCACCAGAGTGCAGCACCTGGACCTAATGGACAAACAATACCATCAAGATGTGAAGGAGATGTGCTTGGCAATGCCACCCAGTGCCATCCTTTTGTAAACTGCATATAATTGTTACATCTGTGAATTTGTCCAGCTTTCGCTGCTCTGGACACTACTCATTGTCTGAGCAAGGTGAGTTTGTGGGAAATAGAAACAGCACTCAGAGGCAACATGGTCTGCTGGCACCAGACCTACAGCTCAGACCAAACCAGGTAAGACCAGACCTCAGCTAACAAAAACTTGCTACACCTAACAGTGAAGTGGGAAATTCCACTTCTATTAGACCAGCCTAGGGAATAGAAATAAGATAATTTTTCGCTCACCCTAGTAATATTGAACCAAAAAAGAGGTAAACTTACTGGCTTGAAACCAATGAAATCTGCATTATGGTGTGCAAAACAGGTTACTTGTATGTTGCTTCAGCTGACACTGAACATACATACCAATATATACCCTTCCCTGACAATGAAAAGAGAGCACAAACACTGGTTTATGCAATAGTCTACCAGATGTAACCATCGAAAATGCGTGACAGTGTCTCTGGTCCTAGGGGTAGTGATAATCATCCAAAGGAACATCTGCTATTTCACACTGGGGAGGGGAAAAAAAAAAAAAGGATCTGTATGCCCAGGCACTGTACTAAAATGTACATATTTGTTTCAAAAACCTGATTTACTGACTAAGCCAAATCTTCAGATGGTGTACACTGGCAGACATCTGCCAAAGTCAAAGGAGTTGTTCTGATTTATACTCACAAAGCACATAATCTGTTGAAGGGAAATACAGAAATACGGACAGAAGCCTCGTTCCTCTGTATCAGCTGCATGCTGTGGCGTTTATTGTCTGACAGACCATTCAGGGACGTTCAGGCTACTGGAATGCCATTTCAGCTAAGACATGCCAAGATCTCCAGGCTGGCAGAGACTTGCTGACAACCTACACCACACTTCAAATGTTAGGGCTGTCCAGCACTACTGCAGTCATGGGAATGTGTTCCCTTAAACCAGACAGAAGGAAGACCCAAGCTCATGAATGCTCTCAAGCACAGCACTCCAGCAACCACAGGTATTTCAAGACATTTCTGCAGGCCAACCACAACTGTACTGAGTATCTCAAGGAAAAGCAGATGCAGGTGAATTACTGAATCTTCTGAGATTGATAAAATACCTCCTTCATATGCACATAAACAAAAAGCAAACAAGCAAACACCAAAACAAATCCAACCAAAAAAAGGGAGGAGGGGGGGGGGGGGGAGGAAGAAGAAAAAAAGAACCCCAGAAAACCATACCAGCTCTAGCTCTGGCCTTGGTAAATTGTGAAATGTCTTCTTATTATAATTACCAAGATCCCTGAGGGTACATATAATTGAATTAAGGGGAGTCTCTACTTGCATACTTAGTGGCTGTAGAGCTGTCTTCAGCTTCAGTCTGTGGTCCCGTAATCAGTGTCCAGAACATGCACAAGACGCCCTTTAATTCGGTTATAAGTAGCCCTTGGGGAACCATAGAATTAAACAGTATCATAAGGTTCTAAACATGGTCTGTACAAGGGCTAATTCCACGCTCCCGCTCAATAGAGGATTTCTCAGCCTCATCAAAGTTTTATGCTAAAATTTTGGCTAATATTTTGAAAGCATGTTACTTCATTTGACCTAAATGACTTTTGCACATGTTCATTTCCATTTTACTCTATCAGCCTGTTTAACATAATAGCATATTAACAGTACATTTGAAAGAAGAGTCAGTGGTTTGGAGTCAGTCCAAAGCAGTCACAGCAGCAGGAGAGAGCAATAAGAGTTTTGAAGAAAGAAAATCAGACTTGAGTCCCCATTATTTCTTTACAAAATGCAAATATCCTTGTGCACAAGGGATGTTTTGGCATAAGAACATAATGTTATTTGTACCAGATTACCAGATTATTTCCAGAATGATGGTCCCTGAGAAGACTAGACCGCTACAAATGACTTTTTACAACTGGAAAGTGCTGATAAAGCAAATACTTCAAATTATTATGTCTTTTACCATGTGTTTAAGTAGTATATTTTTATATGTTATTGTTATATGCTACTCCATATATTCATTCAAGAGCGTGTGTGGACATCCATGAGACATGAGTAGTGGAACCCCATACCATTAAACTTGTGGTATTAAATCTTCATGTTTATAACTTTGCCAAGCCTAACCCAATTATTCCATAATTTTCTTTGATGATTATCTGCCTCAATTTAATTTATTGGATTTTTATTCTTCATTTAGTGCAAAATAGCTCAGTTATTTCCAGAAGTAAGATTGTTAGTCTTCTAACCTAGATGCTGTGATTAGATTGAGAGTGTTGATACTCAACAAAGATGTATAATTTGTGGTCTCATGACCAAAAAAAAAAAAAAAGTTTCACCATTATGGTGATTATTTAAAAGACAATGTGCATTTGCTTATGTGGGGTTAGTGGCTCATAAATTTAAAACGACAACATTCATCACATTACCCAAGAAACAGGACAATTGAAGTGACTTTGGGATATCAGTACACCTTTGAGACTTTGCTGACTAGCATCAGGTCATAGAGCAAAACAAAAAAAGAGGGTGAGTGTGAATGTGCCTGGATGGAGACTACCAGCAACAGCAGATGTGGAAAGCCTTACTTCCAATAAAAAAGCCAAGATGAATAAAGTTTTTCTGCAAATGCCCTCTTGACACATCAGCTGGAAGCAACTCTGATGACTAGGAAAAGCTGATACTTTTAGCTGGGTGTACAGTAGATTACTCTCTGACCTCAGTGACTCATGTAAATCCCAAATAACACCATAAAATTGTGGTTCAACCAAGCAGGACATTTTTGCTGAGGGATTGTGCATGCAGGTCTTGTTCGTTCACTAAAAGCCCAGAAAGCCAACCACGTCCTGGACTCACCCCCACAGAGTGGACAGCAGGGCAAGGGGGGATTCTGCCCCTCTGCCCCCTCAGGTGAGACCCTACCTGTAGAGCTGCCTCCAGCCCTGGGGGAGAGCACAGGAAGGACATGGAGCTGCTGGAGAGTCCAGAGGAGGCACCAGGACGGTCTGAGGGATGGAGCAGCTCTGTTGGGAGGAAAGGCTGAGAGCTGGGATTGTTCAGCCTGGAGAAGAGAAGGGTTTGGGTTGACCTAATTACAGCCTTACAGTGCCTGAAGGGAGATGACAAGAAAGATGGAGAAACACTGTTTGCAAGAGTATGCAGTGACAGGACAAGAGATATTGGATTCAAACTGGAAGAAACTAGGTTTGGATCAGGTACTAGAAAAAATATCTTGACTGTGAGTGTGGTGACTTCCTGGCACAGAGAAGTTGTGGTTGTCCCATTCCTGGAAGTGTTAAAGGCCACGTTGGATGGAGCATGGAGCAACATGGTCTAGTGGAAGGTGTCCCTGTTCATGGCAGGGAGTTGGAACAAGATGAGCTTTAAGGACCTTTCTAACCCAAACCATTCTATGGTTCTTTGACAGCTCAAGACCACTGCAGCATAATTTGACACCAACAGGCCATGAGCCCAGACAGAAACATATGTGTGTATCCAAGGGCACAGCTGGTCTCTTCAGTTTTCTTCTTAACCAGCATGGTATGAAATAGGCAAGGCATCCTGAAGCTCACAGAGTCCATCCCAGAGCTCACAATTAAACCAGAAAAGGTCAGAAGAACAGCACTCCAGGCTCCTCTGTGGGTCACAGAACAACTCATGGCAGTCAAGAAACCCAAACCACCAGAATCTACAGGCACAGGGATAGATGAGGGAGAAAAGAGAAAATGTCGCTATTTTAGATAGTACTACAACTAGGGAATTTATTAAGCATGATCCTCTGTCTGGACCCAGAAAGCAGTACAAACTGTACACTATGAGTAAAGGAAAATATTTTTCTATCAAGGTCAACACCATAGGTCTAGAATCATAGACCTCTGAGATTGCCAAGTCCAACCCTTGGTCCAACTCCCCTCCCTTTACCAGATCATGACACTCAGTGCCACGGCCAAGCTCACCTTAAAAACCTCCAGGGATGGGGAATCCACCCCCTCTTTGGGCAGGCCGTTCCAGTGCCTGATTACTCTCTCTGGAAAGAATATTTTTCTGGGATCCAACTTAAAATTTCCCTGGCAGAGGTTGAGCCTGTGTCACCTTGTCCTATTGCTGAGTGCCTGGGAGAAGAGACCAACCCCCATCTTAGAGAATTACCAATCACAAATATAAATTAGTAAGACAGCAAGATATAAGTCAAAAACAGAGAGACAGAACTTTCATTTGGTTTTTGCTATTTGCAAGAACATCAGAGTGGTCATATCAGTAAAATGCCATAGGGAGGTAGTTTGTGGGTAGAAAATAGCTGTGCTGTAATTATCACCCAATTATGCAGTTACAAACATCCTCACCACATTAAAAGGACTATTGTTCTTTCATGGGATTGTTAGCCTTAATTTAGGCTTTACTGCAGGCTTGGCAGGTAACACCTATGTGAATGAGAACCACGGGGTATAAGCATGTCCTTGGAGCCACGGAGAAAACCCTGTGTGCAAGATCTCCTTGCTGTGGAGTGGCACTCAGGACTACCTCAGCCTAATGATCTGCACAGCTCTGTTTATCAGGTTTCTAACCCATTTCTTTGTACAGGAATCAGAATGGTTCATGGGAACTTTGCAGATGGTTCCTCCCAAGGGAACAACTAATTGCAAATGAGGAATTCTTTTCATGTCAGGTTTATGACTTGAAATAATATGGGCAAACACACCAACCATCTTCCTTTGGTTGCTAAGAGATCTTAAATTCCAGGCAGTGAAATGGCATAGTGAGGTGTGTGGCTCTGTGGTGTATTGTGAGCAGTCCCATGTGTGGTGATGTTATACTGACTAAGCTCTAGAGCTGCTCAGACATTTTCTTTTGACACTACAATTTTTCCCCAGGAAATTCCAAATCATTGGCACAGAACCTGCTCAGAGATTACACTGACATCAGCACAAAAATATTCAAGAAATGTTCATGCTTTTAACTTCCAAACAAACCTTTGTGGAGGAAACTCACAGCTCCATGCCTCCTCTGTCTCCCTCTTTCCTCTGCAGCTGCTACATCAATAAACCAGCTGTGTAACATGGGCTGCTTTGAAATGCATTCTCCCAGCCATCAGAAGCCAAGCTCTTAGATACTTTGGTTTAGGTTTGGTGGGTTGTTTTTTTGTGTGTGTGTCAGCACCAAAAGATAAACAGGGAGCTGAAGGTCCACTCTCCAATCAAAAGGCAGAGGTTCTGCCTCAGGCCATGGTAAATCGTTCACACAAGTGCAGCACATTTCCTCATCTACATAAAAGCTGATTGTCCAGCAGCAGTCAAAGTAAGGAGCAACCTTAGACTCCAAGGGGGAGGGCTAACTCCTACCTCAAGGCCAATATGTGCCTGCTCTCCTCAATTTCTTGTCTCCTTGGGGTGGGCAGACTGACACCTGGTTAGCCCAGAAAGGGGCAAAGAAATCATCAAACACAGGCAAGAGAGCAACAAAGTCAAATGTAAGTGTTGTGACAATTCTACATGACTTGAAGGTGGGTCAACACTCCATCAGCCATCAGGAAGTGCAGAGGTCACAGGTGAGACATGCTGCCAGTGGATGGCATTGTATTTCAAGGCCTGAGGAGCAGAAGGAGGGAAAAATATGGAGCATTTGGACCTAATTAAACAATAAAAGGAATTGGAGGTTGCAAAAATAAGGACAAACATCTCTAAAACAAGGAGCACCTCCCTGCCAATTTCCCTTCTTCACTTGGATGCCGCCATTTTCTTGAATCTTTGACGGAACACTGGTCAGAACACTGATCTCAAAACAGCCTAATGACCATTCCTATTGTTACACCTGTCAGCATTGGGCTCTGCCTACCCCAAACCACTAAAGGTTAAACAGTAGAGATGTGGGCAGCTGCTCCCACTCTTCTGCTTCAGCGTTTGTTTTTTTTTCCCTAAGGCATTTTTGGGAATCAGAAGTAGCAGAGGCAGGAGAAATACATCACAAAGGCCTCTTTCAACATTAAATCTTCCAAGACCATATTATTTCTGAAAACATGTTTTCCTTGCAAAATGTATGCTTAACTGCACTAAAACTAACCAAAATCAGCAAAAGGGAAAGATCTGTAGAGATGATTGTCATGAGCAGGTAAGCACAAAATAATTGTGCTGGCCTTCAGCATGGGGTATAGGGGCTAAGTGTGAAGCCCAGCGTGAACTCTGCAAAAGATCTGTCTGACAGAACCAGAAATGCTGAACCATGTTTTCCAGATGTAGAAGATTTCGTGGCTACAAAGGCCTCCAAAAACTACTGGACCATGAAGGCTATGCTAACTCTTACTATCACATTTTAAATTGCTATATTCAATGGTTTATAGCAATATATATACCAGTATAGCCTGTAACAGGGTAGAGAATTTGGGAAGCAACTCTCTGGCCACTTGACCTGAAGCATCCTTTTACATAGTACAGATCCTTCATTTCCACAAAGTGCAGGAGAAGAGTTACTTTTCTGCATCATTTATTAATTAAAGCAAAGAAAAAAATAGAGAGTAGAAGAGAACTGTTGCTTGTTAGAAATGTTCATCATTTAAATTTCTATCAGGAAGCCTAACAGAGTAAAATAATCAGTCTATAACCTGATTTGAATCTGTTTTGTGAAACATAGGAGATACCTCCAGCTTTTCCTAGGATTTCAGCACATCCATTGCCTAAAAGGCAACACACAAAAATAAATCCTCTGCTCCCTTACACCAATGCAGCAGCAGTAAGGTCACAGGTTGCAGGGACTGAACTGAGCCCAGAATTTGGCCAAAAGGGTGTCCAAATAAACTGGTTGATTGTCGCATATTGTACAAATGCCAAATCATTCCTGAACAGGCAGACACAAGCACTGGGGCTCTGGCTGGGGAATCTTTGAGCCACAATTTGGCTTGCACACGCCTCTGAGTATTGCAAGCCCAATGCCTTAAGCACATCTGCATCCTAAAAGCACAACACAGCTCTTGGCTTCCTAGCTCAGTCTCCTGTATCCTTGCCCAGTTTGGATGACTTCATTAGTCAATTGTCAAGGATTAATATAAAACTATGGTTTAGATCCTCCACTCAAGCTGCTGTTATATCTGCCACTGTTTCCCCGTATTACAACAGAGCCTCTGCAGGGTCTGGAGTACTTTCCATGTGTGCACCAGACGAAAACCACAGTGAAATTACTTTTCTAACTCAGAAGAGACTGAGAAGGCAGCTAAGAACTGTCCAGTGTTTTCAGTGAAACCTTTTCCAATCACCATGAGGGATCTCCCCCAGCTTTTATCAATGGAAGAAAATTTTTTGTGTGCTGTCTCCAGGTTTCATTTCACATCTAATCTGAAGATATGCAAATAACTAACAGAGAATGGTGCTGCACAATTTGCTTTAATATACTTGTAAAAAATGCAGTCAGCTGGTGACATTTCATCAGACAGATGTTCACCATTATACAGGGAGCACAACAGGAGTGTACACACACATTCACATGCATTTTTCCTACACATGGGCAAAAGATCCTGACCTCATAGCCAGACAAGCACAGAAACCTCAGACCTCAGTCTCAGCATATTATTAGGATTATAAATTATTATTACTTGAGGAACACCCTGAAAACTGTAGTAGATAAAATTCTCATGTGATGTTTTGTGAACCTTTTCTTTGCTCTGATAGTGGTTTTCTTCTCCTCTGCAATTGCAGTTTCATTCTTTAAACCTCATAGCCCCACATTTCTATTTTTAAAAACCAAATACTTGAATTTCCCTGTGCTCTACAATTCATTACCTATCTTAGGAGAAATGTATTGAACAAGGCATCTGGAATTTCATATTTAATTACAAAAAACCCAAAAAACTTCTTTATCAGTTAGTGAAAATTAAGTAATTCAGATCACACTGAGAAGCACTGGAAGGAAGTGAGATCTCCAGCAGCATTTTTAACATCAAGAGGGAAAACTTTTCAAGTCACAAGATATTCTTACGTATCTTTGATTTTCACTTGAATTGCAATCCAGGAATTTAAGAAAGTTTTTGAAAAATGCCCTTGATCTTAACCCTAGGCAGATATATAAATAGACTGACATGGATGGTAGGAGCATAACTAAAAGATTATGGTATTTCATGGACCTGCTAAGCCCTTTACATGTCAAAAACTTTCAAATTTTAAACGAACACCTTGAAAAATTAATTTCTTCGCAGGTTCCTTCTGAAATGATATCTTTATTTCTTCTTTAAAAGAGCATTTTTTTCCCTCCCACAGAGAACATTTGTCATGTATATCTCACCCACCAAGTTCCTTTCATCCTTTTTGTCCTCAACAGAGAAACTGTGGCTGCCCCATCCCTGGAAATGTCCAAGGCCAGGTTGGACGGGTCTTGGAACAACCTGGGATAGTGGAAGGTGTCCCTGCCCATGGCAGGGTGTGGAACTGGATGGGCTTTAAGGTCCTTTCCAACTCAAACCATTCTATAATTCTATTATATAGGGTCTATATGGGCATTTGTAACTCCAGAAATACTACTACTACTTCAGAATTCTAGAAACCATAGCTGAGGTTCAGCAATTCCTTCCACCACTGCAGCTTCTGACTTACCTGTTTGGTAATGGTAAACACAAAATCCTGTCTCTGGTGAGGCAACTGTTTAAAAAACAATCATTTTAGACTTAGAAGAACCTGAAATTTAATGCCATGGGAGCATCCAGTGCATGTATGCAGTTAGTTTGAATCACACACTCCTTGCCTAGTCCTATGCAGCTCTACTTGTGGCAAGACCATCATTCCTGAATCAAACCAGTGAGGAAAAAGAAAAAGTTAGGATCAAACATAATCTCTTGATTCCTGATTTCTTTAAATTTAAAGCTACTTATTTTTCTTAGCATACTTCTGAATGTCCCAGACCTAAGACTGTATTACTCCAAAATGGTCTATGTAGTTTGATTTGTAGACACTTGGTCTTGGGTGAAAAGCATCCAAGAGGGAACTGTCACAGTGTCATGATACCATCTAACCAACCCAACTCAGCTTGAAAACATTATTACTATTTCATGCTTTCAATATTTTCCATAAATCCATGCTGTAAAATATTCGATTTAAAATTACTTTGCAATGAAAACATGGGGCAAAACTGTGCACTGGTTGGTTTCTTGCACAAATGCCAAAAATCTGATTTTAGGAAGTGAATGGGAACATTCCATGAAAATCATTGAATTAAAACTGACTTTTGAATTTCAATGAATACTCACAGACCTTTTTTTCCCATTTGCTCTGGTATGCACATACCACTCATTCTTGGCTCAGAACTGCAGAGCCGAACACATTAGACATGGTGACTACTAAGCATGGTTGGTCTTTGAATCTCTAAATTATAGCTCAGGCCACGAATAACAAAAAATTACTATAATTACATCAATATTGAGCTGTACCTCTTTAAGTGTTTATACCTTTGAAAAACATTTACTGAGAGAAACCCTGCATGCACATAGAAGAACAAACTGCCTACCACAGAATTTGACTTAAGTACATTTTAAAAACGTTAAATCCCATTGTTCTCAATTCAAAATACACTTTAAGTGGTTTCCAGTCTAACTATTAGTTTTCTGCACCAGTTAAAAAAGCAGTCCCACAAAATTTTTCATGTATATGCTGTGTACTGCTTCTCTGTATACAAACGGTGATAACACTTCACTAAGAAACCCTGATATCATACTTGATTTGTCAGTTATACTAAAGCATTTCAATCTGTAGAGGACAGGGCTGTACAACAAGGTAAGTTTCTGAAGCAGCATTGCTCTGTCATATAGATGCACATACAGACTTCTGAAGACTTCCTCTTGTAGGAAGACTTAAGAACAATTTTCTCCCTCTCCCAGTAGCTAGCGAAGAAGTCTGTGTTTACTGACTAACTTATTTCCTTTGGGTCTGTCAATGGGTTTCCAAGCAAAGTTTGGAATTTGTAGAAATTGAGCGACTTCTGCATATGTACTTATTCTGTCTAGAACACTGATGTTTTATTGTAAACATGTAATAATCAAAGTTTGAAAAAAGGAAGGAACAGGTCATCATATCAACAATAGATAATGATAAAAAGCATAACAATTTCTCCTTGAAGAACTGGAAGGACTCAGTAGGATAAGTTTGGGCAAACATCACATTTCAGCATGTAATGGGAAAGCTCACCTATTGCTTTCATTCCAATATTTAAATTCAGAAAAAGCAACCATATACTCTGTCCTTGGATAAGGTTTGATTATAACAAATTTTGGGGCTTAATTTCAAGACTACATCAAGGCAGTGAGTACTTTCCAATGCGAATATTTTTCTAAACAATTTTCCAGTGATATCTAAAAACTCTAAATTACTGTTCTTTTGCCTGTTCAATTGAAATATAAACTAAACCTGTCCTGGATATACACAAAGGTGTGAAGATAATGGGAGACAAGACAAGATGCTGCTGCCTCACTGTGAAGACAAATCCTTCTCTTGGTCACATAAGTCCCCAAAAGAGCAGAGCTTCTGCCCATAGAAACCAAAACATCAAAGCCCTTATTCAAATGTCAGTTCCATTTTTCTGTTCAGGAAGTTTATGCACACTGAGGGCAGTAGGCTTTGCAAGGAGGACAAAGGAAAGCAAGACAGGAGCACCATGTGCACTGCAGCCCTGTCAGCACAGAGGACAAAAGATGTTATGGACTCCTTCAAGATTTGTCTGATAACTTGTCTCTGCATTAAGCCATAGCACCTTGACTCCATATCTCCTCTTTGTTCAGGATAACTTCTTCCTGCAGAGGGGCCTTTATACTTTCAGGCAATCTAGGAAACAAAAACTTCTTTAAAGGGACCAGTTGGGACACTGATGACTATACCTACCACAGCAGCCCTGATGTCAGAGTGGGTTATCTTTCTGAGAGCTTTACCAGAATGAAATGCATGTTTTCCAGCCTTCACTGAGCTTTAGGAGTTTTGCAACTCCTGAATTATTAGAGCCTACTGACTTTCACAAATGATCAGTAAGACCATCCTTTTTGAAAATAGAGCTGTCAGGGATATAAAGTCATTACCTATCCTACCCCACTACCCTAAAACTGGGTCAGGAAAACCAAAACTATTCCTGTCAGAGGTTTGTTAAATCCTTTTTATAAGATCTTCCAGTGATGGAGACTCCCCAAGAGTTATAATCTATTCCTAGAAGTCCTCAGCAAGAGGGTGTTTTGTAAGACTCTGCAGGCATCCAAGTAAAATACTAAAACAAAATTAAAATTAGTGTGTCAGAGTTGCAAGCACACAATGTGAGTTTAACTCACCCTAGCTTCATAACTTACGTATCTGACTCTGCTGTTGTGTGCATTAAAGTACACTGGGGCTGGTTGAAAATGAAAAGTAATTTCTACAAGAGTGTTTAAAGCTGCTTTCACTTCAAAAGCTTTAAAATTATGATGTTTAAAACAAACAAGCAAAGAAATTATTTTATTTCTCTGTACATTTTATCATCAAGAACCACTGGAAAACATCAAAATAGGTTTTCAAAACTTGAAGAAAATTTTACGATGCAGGAAAATCACAAGGTTTCAGTAAATTGAAATTATAAGTAATTTCTTGGTTTTGATAAAAGCAGAAAATTGAGAGATGCAAACTTTTTCTATAAGAAATTGTCAATATTTTTCCCAAGTCATTTAAACCACATTTACTAACAAAAAATTATGCAACCATAGCTCCTGTCATTAAGAACAGCCCCCATCTGTTTTGTGTATTGAAAGGGGATGACTCAAATGAAGAAGAACTGGTCACAGCAACAGTTCAGCAGGTTTTATGCAAAACTGAGAAATATGTGGGTAGGATCCAAAAAGCTTTAAGGAAGAAACTGGCCTTGGTTTCTACCTCATCTATACATGTGCAAGATGTATTTTTGCCAGTGTTGCTTTCTATACCAATGGTCTACTCTGAAACTTTATTACGGACCAGTCTCCCTGTGTATTTTCATGGCCTTTGTTACCTGCTTGGAGAGGAAACTGTACTGCTATCTACAGGACTTGCCAAGAAGATGCTTCAAAAGCTACATTCAGTTTTTGTTCCAGTGTGAAAAGCAGTGACAGAATGTGGGGAAAAACTCTGGTGTATTGTCATTTTTATCCTTTTTATTATTATTATTATTTTTATTTATTTTAAATGCTTTTATCTATGTCTCTATGGGGTTGTTTGCATCCAGTGCTGGTTTTTTTTGCTGACTGGGAATGAGCACAGCAGACCCGGAGCATGTCCCTGAACCAAGCCCATCACCGTCTGTTCATCTCTGCCCATGACTCCTGCTCCAGGGGGAATCCATCAAGAGTTTCCTGTTCCAAGCTGCTGCATCCACATTATGCTTCAGGTAGAATACTTCCCATTCAATCCTTGAAAACCCACCTAAATTCAGCAGTAAGTTACCATCTTTCCCAGCAGCAAAGGCACCTGATTGGCTTTTCTGTGACAGGTTTGAGGTACTCATGACTCCATCTATTTGCTGTTCAAGTGCAACAGTGAGAGAAGAATGCAGGGGACAGCTGAGCTTCTTCCACCTCCCCATGCTCGAGACTTGTGAATGTCTAAAGAGAGAAAAATGTGACTATGCTCATGTAGTCTCTGCACTGACAGGTGAGTTGAACCAACTTTTTCTCTGGCTGTGCTGGTCTCAGGGACTTCTGAAGAGAGACAGCAGCACCTTTTACTGTGTTTCTTTATTTGCAGAATTACATGACCAAAATGCAGGTCTCCAGTCGTATGTGAAGGATTGTTCAAATGATGGGACAAGCACAGAAAAAGATCTGGAGTGTTGTGGCTGGGCACAGGTCTATCATAAGAGCAAACAGAAAGTCCTTACCATGGGATGGACAAGCATAAATAGGTCTACTGGTCACACTTAGGGGTGCATAATCATCATGCTACACAGAATTGTTTCGGTGATCTTCAGAGCAAGGCTGGAGTGAATCCACTAAAACCAATGAAAAGACAAAGGAAAACACTGATGAAAGAATTTTTATGAAGGAATTCAATGGGAAAAATAAAATCACATTATTTAATCCATTGTCCTTTAATCATCTTCAGTACCAAAGTTATAAGGTGTTTTTGTCATTCTTCTGAAAATGAATTTATGCACAAGTTTGGGAATCGATTTTGGTTTTAATAACCTTGCATCAGGATACACACATACCATACATACCAAGAGTTCAAGCAGAACTGCCAATGACCTGCAAGAACTGGAGGATTAGATTTCATATTACTAAGATTATATCACGATATTGTTGGGATCCTGCTGGAATTTTTGTGAGGTTATCAGTTTGAAGACTTGTCTTAAGATCTGTCAGGTTAAACTGATTAATCACGACCTTATAGCTGCAAGAACCATTATGGGCCACTGCTGGGGAAAGAACAGAGCTCACAGGAGAGAACATCAGCTTTGGAAAAACCTAAGGAGTTTTCTCAATGGAAAAATTGACAGAATACTTGAAAGATAAATTATATGCTGAATTATATTCTGTGTAGAATTTATCTGAAAGTACTTTTTCAACTACATCACTAAGAATGTTGCCTGTTTCCCAGAGCCAAGAGGTTTATAACTGATGTTTCACTCCCAGTCACCACTGGAAGTAGCATATGGAATGGAAATAAAAGCAACAAGGACACTATACTTCTGTGGTCTTCTGTTATCTATTGTGACCACGGGACAGGATTCATCAGGTGCATAATTTATGGTTGAAATGATACTCTGAGGTCTGTCTGCATGATTCTCATTGATTTTCACAAAATGGCTGACGATTTAGAGTATTTGTGGCTTAGGAACAAATTGCACTTCTAAAGAGATGTAGACAATACTGTTCCTGATAGTGCAGTTTGAAAGACTCAATAGCACAATTCGAAGTTCATTTGTTCGTATTACTAAATCTTCATTGATTCATGGCAGAGTAGGGCTGTCTTCTCTTTGAAAAAGCACAATAAAAATTTAAGTCGTTCACACAAGAGAGAACATTCCGTGCTTCCCATCAGATTTGTTTTCTCCAGTACCATTTGTTTTGCAGGGAAGACCTGAATTCTCTCCACAGGAAGCTCCAAGTTCAGTGGTGACAGGGCAAGTCCCAGGCAGAGTGAGGGCTACATGGAGCCCAGCTCATCTCAGAAAAGGCTGCCCTGCTCATGATGGGAAGAACAAAACACACTTCAAAGCCCTGAAAAGTTCAAGCCTGCCCTTAGTCAGAGGTCAGTGAAAACAATTCCATGGGTCTGGAGTGCCAAGGTAAAGCCACAACCTTGAAAACCCTGACTGGCTTGTTGCTCTGTATGTGCACAGCTCACCAAGGCTTGAGTGAAAATCTAACCAGCTAATGATTTCAAGAAAGGAGAAACATTCAAATAAGGAGAACAGACTCACTTCCTCTCTCTACAGTTCTGCCTTGCCAGCCAAGAGCAAATATTTCTTCTACAACAGAGAGACACATTTAGAGTGCTCAGTTAAAGGCAAGAGCATCAATTCCATGTAAGTCCATGCCACTGTACCACTCACAGCAGTAGGACATGTGGCTCACCACGTTTCAGGGACTCAGTCTGGTTTTTCATCAGCAGGCTGAGGAGGAAGGGTGTTGCACCAGCAGTCTCTTTTAAGGCCCATACACACTGTCAAAGCAGAATGACTGAGCCACACTTCATTGGGGAACTAGAGATTGTGTGACAAACACCAGGCATGCAAGACATCCACTACTGGGCCATTAATACCCAAACTGGTTCTTAGGAGGAAGTATGAAAAATACCATAAGGGCAGCTAGGAAAATATCACTGAGTCAGATATAGGGAACTATGCCAAAAAACAAGTGAACAAATTTGGTTCTTGCAGCAGTGCTGTAAAGTAGCTGTTTTCCTGAAGTATCTGTTGCTTCTTTTCACACTTGCTTAGCACACTTCATATTCCAGGTTAGCAGCTTTGGTGTGCCTTTGATCTCAGTAGCAACAGGGGAATTGCCAGTTAAATTGTCACTTTCTCAAACTCCCTGTCAAAGACACATCTTCTCTCACATGCAAAATCAACAGCGTTTAGTCAGATTAAGTGTAGGATTAGTAAAAGGATAGGGATGTTTATATTCATTGATTTTCTTTTTTCTTATTTAAAAAAAAAATCCATAACTGTGATTATTAAAGTTAAGCATGTCTTCATCTCATGCAAGAGAGTAACCTAAATTCTTGTTGGTATCCACATTTTCACAAGTATTTGAGACTTACTTTTTCCAACATGAAAAATGGACTGAAAATCAGAGCGTGTTCTTTCAAAGTACACTGCTGGGGGGAGTGTTGCTCAGTTCCCATTCAACTGTCCTAACAAGTAAGCTTTAAGAAATTATAAACCATAGGCCACATTCTGCTTTCATATACACATATTGTGATGGTGCTGTCACATGACTTCATGGAGAAGAAAGAGTAACAACACAAAAGGCTTGATAAAATTTTATCTGGGAACTGTAAAAAGCTCTGCTTTTGTTCTTGGAGTTGAATTGTCTGGTCAGAGCTCTACTATCAGCTGCTCTCTGTCATCATGAATGCAGTGATTCTGTTGAGCAATTGGTTACCTCATCCCCCTGCTGTCAAGGATTGGTATCCCTAAGTGGGAATGGAAACTTAAAAAGCAGAAAAGCAGATACAACCATGCTGAGCAGTCTCTGATTGTGACAGAAGACTCCCTGAAATCCAATGGATTATGTTCAGTAGAAGTTACACTTCAACTTTTTAAGGCTACTTAGCAGGCCTGTGTATTATTTAGATGGTACCCAAAACCAGCAACAACTTGGAAAGTCAGGAGTCTCCACACTCCGTGGAGCATTACCCACTAAATGCTCCATGAATGTAAAAGACCTAAACTGAGGAAAAAACCAGCATTCCTAAAAAGACTTCACATCTTCAAGGGGCTGTACAATGAAGCAAAAATATTATCTTGAGCAGGGACTTTATGTCACAGGCTTGCTGTTATTAGCAGTTCTGATGGAAAACAAAGCTGCCATTGGAAAAAACAAATCAGGTCCAGGTGGTGAGTGAAAAAAAAAAAGCAGTGCAGTGGCGTGGCATATCTCTGAGCTGGCATGTGATGCCTAGAGCTGAGAAATGGCTATGTATGTAGCACAGTAGATGCCACCGCATTTCCTCGTCTGTCACTATCTACTTCTATTCAAAAGTGGGAAATCCTCTTCTCTGATCTTGGTTTATATCCAGGCTAAATGTGGCAGAGCTATAGAATGGTTTTCAACTTCCAATTACTGTAAATCTGGCCCAGCACTGTCTGTACAAAGTAATGAAGTAAAGACTAGTAGGAAGCAAGAACTACTTTCATTTAGCTGTCCAAACCAGTAAGAACCAAACCACATATAATCAACATGACATATGTAGCAAGAAAAATTTTTGAATGCATTTCTTCTAAATACTTAGGTACAGAAGACAGGAAAACATTAAACTAGTCCTCCTAAAAAGAGACAGCTTTAGAGGCCCCAGACAAATGTGATCAGACACTGTATGAAAAAGGAGAGGTGGGACACTGAATTGTATCATAGGGCTGGATTATGGTTTTGTTTTAAATAGAAGTTCCAAACTGCAAACATCAAATTTATGCCTAGTAACTCTTACTATCTCCCTATCACCATACTTCTAACTCTGCTCTAATATTACTAAGGGTGGAAAAAAGCCAGCAGATGTACTTTAGGCTGCTGGAGTTCTGCATTTGTTCTTTTCTCACCAAACTGGAGATGAAAGTGTTGTGCATCACACCTTCTTGCAAAGACATATACACACCTGAGGGATCACTCACTATGGCACACCTGGAGAATGACAATTTTGAGAGAAGGTACAGCAACAGTACAAAACCTCAGGAGACAGAAGGAAATAGCAACATTTTTCGTGATGGTCTCCAGAAAGATGGAGAAAAGAGCAGCAGTCTGTCTCCCACCCCATTAAAAGCTCACCCACTGGTACTCTGCTTTCTTCCTTGCTTCACATACCTCTGAAGCAGCTAAAAGCAGATTCAGTAGCATGCTGTCACACAGCTTAGCATTGGCAAGAGCAGGCACACTTCTTTCAGCTTGACAAAGGAGGCCCATGAATTCCCTCTAAGAGATTCAAAGACTTTTCCAGGTAGTTACCTGTTCAAAGTCTGTGGGGAGATAGCAGGGGAGGAGCATTGCCTTCCCCCATTATCTGGTATCAGGAAGTGAACAATGGAGATGAGTTCTTCTTCCTAATGGAGCTTCAGGAAGGGAATCCATTGAGAGCTACAGCCCTGTACACAGCACGCACAACATGAGAGACCTCCTGGTGCCCAGCAGTTACCAGGAGGAAATGAGATACCCCAAAGTTTCTCTGTTTCTGAATATGGGAGCCACTGCCAGATACTGATGCCATAATGCATCAGCTTTTGTAAGTTTTAGTGTCGACACTTCTTCAGTCCTCAGTCAAATGTTCAGCATCTAGCAATGTTTTTAGTCATTCTAGTAAGTTTAGTTTCCCATCCACCTCCATCAAGAGAAAATAACTACACAAGCCAGACAGGATTTGGAAACTGTCTCTAAACTCAGCTGTGTGCTAGATAACTGAAATGAGAGACTGAACACAGTCTTTCCTCTAGGGATGCTGAGCTGGGTGAGCTGCAAAGGCTGCAGTCTCTGTAACAGGCAACCTGAGTGCCCAAAGCAGGCTTGGTTTTTGTTGGGCAGCTGTGTCTGTCCCCCGAATTTTAAAGGACAGTTTAAAAGTCGTATCTTGAAACCACTCTCATGGAGCAGCCAAAGCTGCTTAAGGCAATTTGAGTGACAAGTGTAAGTCCACGCTCTCCAATGTGTAAGGGTGTGGAGCTGCTCAGACTTGGCACCTGTGCCCAGCTGTTAATCACTGTTTCTGAATGGCTTCTGCTCTGTACACTGACTAAGCACATGGATCAAAGCACTTCTCAGTTACTAGACACAAAATCTCACCTGGTCTTCTGGAGTTGTGTTCACAGAACTAGAGCACTCTGTTCATAGGAAAAGGCTGGATTGGCCTGACCCACCACTGCCAAAATTCCTCCATTACACTTCTCTATGGACAGGTTTCTGATATCCTTGTACATATCTGCCAGCAACTCATCTCACAATTGGTTTCACCAAGTTCAGACCAGACATAAATGAAGTATTCACCAAAGTTTGTCAAGCTATTGGTGGAATAAGGCTCTGCATATGCATGACACAGGCATGCTTACATCGACACACTATTTGTCTCTGATGCTCAAGAAGCAAAAAATGGCTCAAGAAGATTGATAAACTGTGCACAAATCCCATAACACCTTATTGAATATCTCTTGATCACTCTGTTTTCTCTTCATAGAACTCCTAAGTACAATGCTCCTCTTTTAGGCAAACGAGATGCTTGTAACTATGCCCATTCAAACTCAAACGAGTTTTTCAGAGGTTGTGTACCACTGCCTAATTTTATTTATTTCATCATCCAAAAACAAGTCTGTGTGATGTGATACAGGTAAAAACCAAGCCAATACATATAGTTTAAAAGAAGAATTTTGAATCATTCTTGAATATTGTCTAAAAAAATATGAAGTTTCTTCACAAAGACTGACTAAAACAGTAACTTAGAGAGATCATTTAAAAGCAAGTATTAAAAATGTTTAGTCAAGTGCCTTAAAGACTCTTTGAAATAGTAAAAGTGGAGTATATTTCCATGCTCTTGCTCATGCAGGAGAGGAAGGGATTTCTCAGAACAGAAGAAGGTTTTGGGTCCAAAACCTCCTTGTCTGAGGCAAATCCTCATTTTAATTGAGGTGGTTTCCCCCAGTTTGGGGCCATTTTCTGCTATTTTGGGTCACTTCTCCCTTTTTCTGGGATCCCTCCTGGGATTTTGAAGGTTCTCCCCCCAATTTTGGGGCAGTTTTCCCCAATTTTGGGTGTTTTCCCCACAAACACTCCGGCTCAGGGGGGGAATTTCTTTATTTATTGGATCCCTCAGTGTTTCTTGCTGGCGGCGGCAACCTGGGAATGGGGAGAAAAACGGGGAAATTGGGAAAAAAGGACCCAAACTGTCCCAATCCCAGGAATGTCCCCAACTCCAGGGATGTTCCCATCTTGGGAATGGCCCTGAAACAACCCCAGGAATGTCCCCAAAATGGTCCAGGGATGTCCCCAAGTGTTCCCATCCTGGGAACAGTCCTAAAACAGCCCCAGGAATGTCCCCAAAATGGTCCCATCCCAGAAAATGTCCCCAAATGGCCCCAACTCCAGGAATGTCCCCAAGTGTTCCCATCTGGGAATGGCCCCAAAATGGTCCCAGTTCTAGGAATGTCCCCAAATGGTCCCATCCTGGGAATGTCCCCAACCCCAGGGATGTCCCCACGTGTTCCCTTCCTGGGAATGTCCCCAACCCCAGGGATGTCCCCACGTGTTCCCTTCCTGGGAATAGCCCTGAAAGAGCCCCAGGAATGTCCCCAAAATGGTCCCAGTTCCAGGAATGTCCCCAAAATGGTCCCATCCTGGCAATGTCCCCAACCCCAGGGATGTCCCCAACCCCAGCGATGTCCCCAACCCCAGCGATGTCCCCAGTCCCAGCGATGTCCCCAGTCCCAGCGATGTCCCCAGTCCCAGGGATGTCCCCAATCCCAGGGATGTCCCCAGTCCCAGGGATGTCCCCAACCCCAGCGATGTCCCCAGTCCCAGGGATGTCCCCAACCCCAGAGATGTCCCCAGTCCCAGCGATGTCCCCAGTCCCAGCGATGTCCCCAACCCCAGCGATGTCCCCAACCCCAGAGATGTCCCCAACCCCAGGGCTGCCCAGACCCACCTGCCCCGCGATACGATCCAGGTCCCGCTGCCCCTGCGGAGTCAACTTCCGACCCCTGGAGGGGCAACACGGGCAGTCAGTGGGGCAGGAACGGGGGTGGGAATGGGGATGGGAATGGGGAGAGTGGGGGGGAAGTGGGGATGGGAATGGGGGGGAAATGGGGATGGGAATGGGGATGGGAATGGGGAGAGTGG
>JAWWEV010000095.1:6665470-6688555 GCA_035583235.1 Hafferia zeledoni
TTGTGTCCAAAACCTCCTTGTCTTAGGCATCCATATAAATTGACCAAGCATGAATGATATTTTTTTGTATATATGAAGACATGTCATGAGAAAATAAGTAAAATTACAGTCTTATTAGTATATATTTCAGATTCAGAAAAACAAATAAATCATGGCCAAATACAAATTTTTAGTTTTGTCTTAGCTTCCATTTGTTATGATGAAGAATTTAACACATTTAATAAGAATTGAAACCCAATGGGATAGACACAGATTTCTTCATCTTTCAGTGAAATGTAGATGGTATCATCTGATGATGAAGTAATTTAATACAGCTGTATTGTGTAAATGTTATAAGCAATCTTTTTTTCAATCTCTGAAGAGTTAATGAACTTAATTTCTTAAGCTGTATTATACTCTGCTATTAAAGTCTTTGTGTTTCAGTAAATCTTGTTGTTCAAGACAATAATTTTAAGTTTCATACCAAACATTTCTCGAAAACATCCAGGAAAAAAAAAAGTCAAATATCACCATATGTTAAATGTTGATTTTTTTTTTCCCTAACAACACTAGGTTACTGATCTGGAGTAATGTTGGTATGGCCACAATACAGCCTTGTACATTCCAATGTGTAAACAGGTCCAAATTCTTCAGCAATTGTTTTAATCTGTAATGACTACTGTAATCTAACATTTTAAATAAGATTCATCTGTCTCTTGCATAAACAGAGCTACAGCAAATTGGACTTCACAAATAAGAAGATGAGCTTAGTTAAGAGAAGACTTATTTTTGCATAAAGTAAGCTTGGACCATGATACTTTGAGAACATATAAATAAGCACGGGATCTTGGATTTAATATTCAACATTCTGTTCTGAGAGAGATCATCTCTTTTGGGGAGCAGTTTGAAGTAGTAAACTACAGCTTACAGTCATCCAGCCAACAGATAAGATGGCAGGAAAAGGAGACCTGAATAAGTGCCTGGAAAGTGCCTGATGCCTGATTGTTTCCTGTTCTCCCCTTGGCTGCAGAATGATCTGACCATGCTGACTTCCAAGCTGTGCAAAATGAATGATTCTTAGAATTATATAACCATGGGAAGGTTTGAGTTGGAAGGAACCTTAATGATCATCTTGTTCCACTCCCCTGCCATGGCTTGGGCCACCTTCCGCTGTCCCAGATTGCTCCATCCAGCCTAGCCTTGAACACTTCCAGGGATGGGGCATATACACCTTATCTGGACAACTTGTGACAGCCTCTCACCACCCTCACAGTAAAGATTTTCTTTCTCCTATCTGATCCAATCCTGCCTTCTTTCAATTTAAAGCAATTCCCCCTTGTCCTGTACCTACATGCCCTTGCTCAAAGCCACTCTCCAGCTCTCTTGTAGCCCCTTTAGGTAGTGGAAGGTCCTATAAGGTCTCCCCAGAGCTATGTCTTCTCCAGGCTGAACCCCAACTCTTCCAGACCGTCTTCATAGGAGAGAAGTTCCACTCCTCTGTTCAATTTTGTGGCCTGCTCCAACAGGTCCACATCCTTCTTGTGCTGCATGCCCCAGAGGTGGAGGCAGCACTGCAGGTGGGGTCTCACAAGAGCAGAGTAGAGAGGTAGAATCCTCCCCTTGACCTGCTGCCCACATTGCTTTAGATGCGGCCCAGTACTGACCCCTGAGGAACCCCACCCATCACTGCTCTGCACCCAGACAACAAGGCATTAACAGCAACTCTTTCAGTGCAACTATCCGGTCAGTTCCATGTCCACTGAGTATTCCATCTACCAAATACTCCAAATTAGGGAGAAGTATGCAGTGTGGGATCATACCAAATGTTTTGTGCAGGCCCAGGCAGTCAACATCAGTTGGTCTTCCCTCATCCATCAATGCTGTAACCCCTCCATAATAGACCACCAAATTTTTCAGGAATGTTTTGTCCCTATTGAAGCCATGTTGGCTGTCACCAACCAGCTTCTTGTATTCCATATGTCTAAGCATAGTTTCCAGGAGGATCAGCTATGTGATCTTTTCAGGCACCAGGGTGAGATTGACTGGTCTGTGGTTCCTGGGGTCTTTCTTTTTACCTTTTTTTTTAAGTTGGAGGTTTGCTTCCCCTTTTGCACTCAGTGGAAACTCCACCACTCTGCCACAGCTTCTCAATATGATGGATAGTGTCTTAGACCCTTCATCTGCCAGTTCCCTCAGGACTCACAGTTGTGTTTCATCAGATCCCATGGACTTGTGCACCTTCAGCTTCTTAGATGTTCTCAGATCTGATCTTCTCTTACAGCAAATGGTTCTTCATTCTCCCACTCCCTGCCTTTGCACTCTGTGATATGGGCAGTGTGGCTGGAGGACCTCCTAGTGAAGACCAAGACAAAGAAGTCATTAAGTACCTCAGCCTTTTCCATATCTCCCATTTGCTTCTGGAGAGGACCTGTATTTTCCCTAGTCTTCCTTTTATCACTGATGTACCTATAGAAGCTTTTCTTGTTTCCCCTGACATCCCTGGGCAAGTTTAATTCTACCAGGGCTTTAGCTTTCCTAATCTGAACCCTGGTTGCTCAGACAACTTCTCTTCTCTTCCCAGGATACCTGTCCTTGCTTTCGCTCTCTGCAGGCTTCCTTTTTGTGTTTGCATTTTCCAGGAGCTTCGTGTTGATTCACACAGGCCTCCTGGAATTTTTGCTTGATTTCCTCTTTGTCAAGATGCATCAATGCTGAGCTCAGGGGAGGTGATTCTTGAATTTCAGCCAGTTTTTCTGGGTCCCTCTTCTCTCCAGGGCTTTATCCCAGGGGGCTCTACCAAGTAAATCCCTGAAGTCCAGGGCAGTGACTTTGCTGTGCACCCTCTACACTGTTTTGAGGATCCTGAACTCCACCATTTCATGGTCACTACAGCCAAGGCTGCCCTGGAGCTTCACATTCACCACGGTGAGAACAAGATTCACATTCACCTCCTTGGTGAGAACAGGATCCAGCAGAGCACTTCTCCATGTTATTTCATCGGCCAGTCGGAGAAGGAAATTGTCATCAGCACATTCCACGAACCTCCTGGATCACTTATGTCCTGTTTTGTTGCCCACCCAACAGGTATCAGGGTAGCTGAAGTTCCTCATGAACATGAGCATGAGGCTCCTGTTTGTGTCCACAGTCTGCCTCATCTGCTTGGTCTTCCTGATGGATTGACCTGTAGCAGACCCTCATTGCAATGTCACATCTCCCTTACCTCACACATACCACACCTGAGTCTTTTATATGTTCATGCCTTCAAGACTCTTGCAATGGCTCCAGCTGAATGTCAAGTCTAACTGAGTAGAAGGCTAGTTGTGTAATTACAGTACTGGACTGGGAGCTGGTTTGTGTCATGGCTTTTCTAATGGATTGCTATCCAAGCTGAGATAAGTCATTTTTACCTCCCAGTGACTCAGTTCCTTACCTGTAAATTGCATTTGACATTATTCTCTTCTTATATGACCTGCGACACATTTGGACCTCAGGCAATCCTATAATAAAAGCAACTGCAATCCCAGGACAGACCCCAAGAGCAATGCAGGCAGAATGATCATGTCATACACATAAGAACTGCTGATACAAGCTGAAGAAAGTCAGCTAAAACCTCTTACACCCTCTGCCCTTCTCATGTAAGAGTTACAGGCAAATTAACAGGTTCAGAATTTCAAGAGAACACACAAGGAAAGTAAACTATTCAGTGGTATCAACCAAACACTGTCAACCCATAAACCCTAGTACTGCTTGTAACTGGCCTTTCTGACTGTGTTCTGACTATGTTCTGACTACGACTTGGTATAACTTAGTTTTTGAAAAAATTGTGAGCAATAGATAGGCAAAACAAATGCATTCCAATATATTTCTGTTTATATTTATATACACATTTGTGTGTAAACAACTGCATTTTCCTCTCATGCTGATAAAGTTATGCAGGCTGAGGAAATTTTCCAGTCTCCTTTTTCATCTGCATCTTGCTTACAAGTTTATAGAAGGTCCACAGGGCAGACACTGGACCAAATGTACTTGCACATTGTATATTCTGATTTGTGTGAGCATTTCGAGAGCTGTGTTAAACAAAGTGTTTAAGACTGCAAGGTGAAGCCCACAATGGTTAAGGCAATCTAAGAATGGCTCTTACAAACACCTCAGCACAGAAGCCTTTGAGTATCTATTATGATGCCTACTTTAGCTTAGGAATCATATCCTGTTCTCTTCCACATGTCCCATCTTTGTGTATCTGGATCAGGCACCTCCCAGCTCTTCTCCTTCTCAAGTTTGCTCAGTTAAGAGCAGCCTTTTGGGCTGGGTTGTTTGGATTGGTTTTTGGTTTGCTTTGGTTGTTTGGCAATTTTTTTTTGGTTGGTTTTCATTTGGTTCTGTTTTGGTTTGTGTTTGTTTTTTGGTTTGTTTGGTGTTTTTTTGTTGGTTGATTGTTAATTCCAGTTTTAGAAGGTTGTGGTAGGTTTAGAAGGTTGATTGACAAGAAAGCTCAGCAACAGTGGTTGTCCCTTGGTCAGCCTCTTCTTGACCATGGTTTACACACACTGTTATTAATGCCATCCATCTCTTAGTCCAGCCCCAAACCCTCAGAGAAGCTTAATCATAAGTCAAGAAGTTTCTGTTGAGCACATAGAAACTGAGAAGGGCCTTTGGAGGAAGATTTCATATGAGACCCCACTACAGGAAAGCAATCCTGGCAAATGAGAGAAACATCTCCAAAACAAGGAGGAACAGGAAAACCATGAAAGCAATTGTAAAACATTTATTATGGATGTATTCTACCCATTAACATTCCCAGAAACACTTGTATCCTTAAAAAGGAAGTCTAAATGGCAAAGCCTTCTCTGAAACAAAACCAAGGAGGAAACATTGAAAATTTCAAGTCAAGCAAATCATGTTTGGCAAGGTTAAAAGTAGCTGACAACAGAGTCCCAGGTAAGAAGAGTGTTAGGCAATCAAAACTAGACCTTGCTACCTGAATGACCTCTAATTTAAAGCAAAGTTCTGATAAACACCCACCCCACTGCACAGAAGTGAGTTTTACATGCCTTGCAAACAGCATGAGAAGACTTGCAGAACTCCTTCACTTTGACATTTCATTTTCACTTTGGATAAAAAGATGTCACTTGGTGATGTGACAGCAGTGCCGTGTATTATATCTGCAGCATCACTGGCTTTGTCAAATCAACATGGATAATTCAAGGCTACTGCCTTTCCTTTCTAAAATACTGCCATGCCTGGGTTTAATTTTATTTCTTGCTTACAAAACTAATTCTGTATGGGAAAAGGAATGTTAGAGCTATTGCACCTCTCAGATTTCAGGAGATCCTTGAAGGAAATAGTCATTCACAAAGAAGAAAAACGTTTGTAGCTCAACTTTAATTTCTTGATTGCAAAGGAAATACTGCTGAGACACTGGAAAGATATTTTTTACCATCATCATCTTTCTGCACAGACATTAACTATCATAGATCCTGTTACTTGTAATAAACTTGCTTTCTCCACTGCAAATCCAGATAATCAAGAACTTTCCCTGCATTTTTATCTAAATACTGCTATGACTTGTAAGTGCACTACTTTGCAACTTTGAACCATAACAAAATATTAATGAATATTTATCAGCCTTGAGAGGGGTGTTGAAAACCAGTGAAATTAAGTGACTCTCTAATGGTCATACAAGGGGACTGTGGTAGTTAAAACTGGGTACAGACCTTGAGTTCCTGCTCATGATAGCATTATCTTTTCTAATTGTAATAACTTAAAGTAACATGTCTTTTTTTCTCTAAATGCATATTCTTTATTTTTATTTCAGGAGGCCACAGGGTTTGCCAGACTGTAGACTAAGAATTCTTTGTTGTAGGTTTTGGAGGATCAAAGGACATCACACGATGAACCAATATGGTTTTAGGTAGAATGCCATTTTGATACACTGCAAGCAGTTTTTATGGGGTCAAAGCTACGTGCTAATTTGCAATAGTAATTTTCACACCATAAAGCCATATTTCTTGTTGGTTATATAACATATCTCACAAGTCCAGTGTTTTGATAAAACATCTTAACGGTTCCCAGGTGAATCTCAAGAGTTCTGCGAGAAAATTTCAAGAGTTCTTGTGTGAAAGTCTGGGGAGCTGCTGGGAACTCCTGGGGAGTGATTTCTTCTTTACCACTCAGCATCAGCTGTGCCTTTGTTTATTCTTTGCTGGTAGCTGCTTCAATCTCACAGAATCCATACTGTCTGGGTTGTTCACATAGCCATTTTCTGTAAGAAATTCCTCTACAGTAGACTCTTTCCAGATTCAGCATAAAAGTATATAAAAGCCTTAGAAAGCCAACTGATGATACCAGCCATAGTCGGGAAGAAGGAAGAAAGGATGGAAAGGTTCTGTGGGGGAGGAGAAGAAAACAGCAGGGCCATGCCAGGCGGTGTGAGGAGAAGCCATCCACACCTACCAACCAGTGAGTTCTCATAACAGGGACCATATGATATGACATACTTTGTTAGAAAAAGTGTTTTGAGCAGGATTTGTGGTGGAGATGAGGCAGATGCTAATGGAGACCTCATTTCAAATTTATGCAGCAGCACAGGGAAAGCACAAAGGTTCCTTTCTGGAGATGTAAAACACCAGAGGTGGAAGCTGGCATATTGGACTGACCAGAGGTGGGAGATGTTATCTTAATGAAGCATCTTACAGTGAATGAGAGTTAATAGGTAGAGAAGGTCTGAAGGGTCTTGCAAATCAAGGTAAGTGGGTTATATCCCAAATGGCAAAGAAGGAAAAATAAGTGAACAGTACTAACTGAAGGGAGTTTCAGTCAAAATGACAGGTTGGAAAGATTTATAAGTGAGAAAAGGTGGCCTAAGTCTCTGAAAGACCAGAATGTTTGTGTTACAGCACAAGGTGGGAGGAGCCTGACTAGTCATAGATGATGTAGGTGACAAAGACACAGCCATGTAATAATATATGATGGGAAAACAATGAGAAGTTAAAGTCATAACCTGGATTTAAGTTTGCAAAGAAAGTTTAAGACACTGCCCAGTGTGACTAGTGATTTTCCATTGTGATCAGCTAAACAGGTCATTGCAGAAGATCAGCAAATGACACATTGCAGAACTCTGCTTTAGATATGCACACATTGCTCCAAGGACTAGATACCCAGGTAGACTTCAGAAATAGGATTAGATCAGAGGGGCAAAGACAGGTCTGGGTGGCAGGGTTGACCTCAGTGACCAGCATACAGATAATAAGGAAGTTTGGAAAACCAAAGCACCAGCTCTTTATTTCATATGTACCTGTGTTTATGTGCACATATAAGGACATTATATAGCCATATGAGCCAGACCATCAGTATCTGTGTCTGACAATGACCAGAAACAACTATATAATTAGATATAAATTGGGTTCCCATTCTGGAGTTAAAGAGAACATTGAATTACAAGTCCAAAAGGGAGAACTTCCATGGTACTTCATGTTAATTTAATTCTACACAGTCAATCGTTCTCTAATTTCAGCAAGAGCAGAGTTTCAGAATAGTCTATATTTTAAGCATCTTGCTCAATGTGAAAGCGAATTGTGGGGAGGTAAAATGATAACAAGATATATCGATGGCTTGTTATATATTTAGGTGCACTGGTGTAAATCAGGCACAGAAGCAAGGCAAGCAGAGTTATATAAACAAGTAAGAGAAGAATGCAATACAAAATTAATTAATCCATACCCTGCACTGTGGAACCTGCCTACCTTCCTGTGAAAATTTATGAAGAGGTTGTTTTGGAGTCACATTTAAAACTACTTTTCCCTCAGAAATTTCAGTTACTTCTCAGAGGTCTTCAGTACTTTATTAAAGAAAATTAGATTAAAATTTGCATGATCCTTCACAGCCCTCCAATACCCCTTTACTTCCCTTTCCCACACAACAAAATCTCTGGGACTCCAATAAAGGAATACCCAGAAGCTGTATGGACATTTTGATTTAAAGCACGTCAGGGCTCTCTGTATATTACACATACCAGACTTTAGGCAGCACTGAACAACAAAGGGCTGTAGCTGCCTCCAACAAGAGCTTCTTTTGTTTCCAGTCTGGTGAGTTGTATAGGAGACAACTGATGGTCACAGTCACCAAGGTGCACAGTCCTGTGTTCTCTTAGTTGCTCAAACTGGCTATTGGCTTCTCAGGCTGACTATAAAATTTTATCATAGGGAACAACTTCATCCCTTAATGCCTGGCTGTGCAGTAGGAACATGTAAGGAGGAAGGTGCCAGCTACATCCAAAAACCTGTCCAGTACATTTCAACAGTCATCACTGAGGTTTATACATTCTGTCAGCTCTCCCATATGGAATAGCAACTTACTCTGGTGGAAGCTGTGTGGAAACCATGAGAACACGTGAAGAATCAGGTGTTACTCACCATGGCTAAAGGCCTGAGGAGTTGGCTGACTGTAAGGGAATTTTATATTGTGCCACTTAGAATGGATGAGGCAGTTCTTTATGGAAGTCAGTAATTTCCATAAGGTTTGATGACAGCAGATTGGGGTTGCTAAACAACTGGACTCTGTTAGCTGTGAGTGTACCTAAGGTCTCCCAATACGTTAAAGATCTCTTTATTGGCTGGTTGTTTTAGATAAAACATAAATCCAACATAAGCATTGAGAAGATTCCAGCACTCACCATACCAACTTTAGAAAGAGCATTTATGACTGTTTTCACACAATCATACACAAAAAGAGAGTAAAAGAAGAAGTTCAGCCTCACTAACAGTTAGAGATACAAAGCTTTCATATCCCTCATTCCTCTTTCCTTTGTGATTTCCACAGGATTAGCACTTCCAGAGATGCCATGCACTTGCTTTCAAAGGAATTAAATATTTTCATTCGGAAAAGTAATTTCACAGCAAAGTAACAGAGAGCAACATCCTGGTATTCATTTTCAGAGCCAATCTTTCAAAGTGAGCTTGTGTCTGCAAGGAGCAGAGAAGACATGAAGAGGTATAAACCCTTACAACTTGGTTCCCACAACCCTCCTCCTCTGCTCTTCTCTGAGTGCAGGCTGCAGAGTATGGATGCCTGTGCAGGGAAGCACATGAAAAGTACATGGTGCCGGGAGAGCTCTGAACTCCTGCAGGAGGCAGCGGGATGCACCCTAATGCACCGCACTGAGCAAGGGCTCCGTCTTTTCTTGTGCTGCACCGAGTGTGATATCACCATACCCATCACAATAATTCAGCCTATTTTCTCCTTGCTGTTCCTAAGAACTAAAGGAGAAAGCTCGGAGTCTAAGGTGAAAGGAGATGAGATGACTTACTTCCTTGGATACTTCTGTGCAGATAAAAAGCTAATCCTGATAAAACCAACTCTGAAATCCTTCCAACCCACATTTAGTCAAGGTCACACATTATTAGACAAGCAAGGTTAAAGCCACACAATTTTCAGAACCAAGAGATGGCCGGGGGAGGGAGGGAAGAGGAGGGGGGGTTATAGGAAGCGGGGGAAGCATCTCTCTCCTCTACTCACGGTCTTTGATGTGTTTCAGGAAAAGAAAAAATTAGAAACCTTCCTGGTTTTTCATGAGAGGTCCAGGGTGTGCTGAGAACTAGGTGGACAAACAAGGCCCTGGCTACCCTTTTGTTTTGCAGAGCAGACATGCTCCATAACCTTGAGGATGACAACAACATTTGTTCCTCACACAAAGATAAAGCTGGCCAGTGACTGCACTTCCCCCTCCCCTCGCCCAACCACAAGCAGAACAGGCAGGATGTCGAACAAAGAAGCAGCAGAAACAGCAATGAGCATTACGCTCAGATTAGAGGACATTCAGGGACTGTAAAAGGTCCATTAGAATAAGCACAGACCCACTTTCAATGAGGAAAGGGTCTTTTCTCTCTCCTCCTTTGGTTTATATTGTTAATCTTTCTTCCTGGATGACTCCTCACAAATGCTTTTTGTTTTCTTCTGTGGTTTTACGTGCCAGGACTATAAGGAGGAAGGGACTGAGGCCCTTTCTTGGCAAGCTTTCAAATCACTTCCATAGGAGACAGAGACCCTATTGCCATCTCTCTAAGGGTATAAATTAAAGGAGTGGTGATGAGCAGTCCAGAGCAATTCAAATGCTGGTAAAGCTTAGGTCCTTCTCCAGTCCCTCATTACAGTGAACACTGGCATCTGCTGCACAGGCTCAGCTGGAGGAATAAAGCTACACATGGGAAGAAGTGGATGAGCAGAAAGCCTGAATTTACATTGCATCACCCCATGAAGACACAGGAATAGCTAATTATAATACAGCGCGTAAAGGGAAAAATAATTGCTGGCAATTCCCACAGCAGAAAGGCTACCTTTGGAATATATCTGTGTGCACACAAACACACATATCTATTGGACATACTTTGAGTAAAGCTATCATTTCAGAGAGGCAGCTATTTTATGTTGTTTACAAACCTTTTGCCAGAATGAACGTTACTGTGATGGCATTTTTCTTTCAATTTATCTGTCTTTCTCCCTTATACATATTTAGGCAAATAAAAATTATTCCTGACAGACGTAGCCCACATGCCAGCTTCATATTTTCTGCAGGTAACCTATTTTCATTCTGCTTAAAGTGAATCCTGTAATTTTTATTCAGGACTCCAGCCATTTACACCAAGTGAAAAGTTTTCAAGGTGCCTCATATAGTCTCAAACACTATCATAGGAAAACACAACCAAGCCACAAAATAGATGATATTTTCACAGTTCTTTCACCTCCTTTCCTATCTTTTTCTTCAGAGATTATACAAGTGGTGTATGTCTTGCAATTAAACGTCTCCTAATAACATAAAGTTGAACTCCTCATCCAGACTTGGACTGAATTTGTATAGGATGAGATTTGGATTCACAAACCTAGATGAGAACATCTTTCCTCCAGATGGATGCACAGGAAGTATCTGCCTCTTGAGTGTCAGACTGTGTCCAAGCCTGAACCACTGTGTGAAAGGGAATAAAGATGAAGGAAGTATTTCTTCTCCCCAGAGGTCTAAGCCACACTGACAGTCAACCTGTTAACTTTCATGAGTTCTTGATGAAGCCCTTGATGGTGATGGCACTTTGCACTGCAGCCAATGAGGAAGATGATCTACTGATATCTCTTCTCATTTTTTGCTGTGACAACTCCCTCCCTCACCTTTGTACTGAAGCCAAGAGCAGATTCATATCCCATTCACTTAGACAGAAGCCAAAAAGGGATTTTAAGTCTTTTTTTACAGTTATCTTAATTAAAGCAAATTAGTTTGTCAGGTTGTCTCCAAATCAACCTCCACCCAGTGTTTCCATCAAAGTGCAGCCATGTCAGTATTGATAACTGGAAAATTACTTTTTCAATAAAATAAAATAAATAATCCTGGAACAAGGAAACTCTTTTAACAAGATGAATGAACAGGTTCCAGATATAATTTTTGCTCTTTGTATAATGTTATCCACACACAAATACCTGCATGCATTCATAATGAAGGGGAAACTGAATTAATAGTACAGAGTTTCAAAAATCAGTAGTGCTTTGAGGTTGCTAAATAAAAATAATTGCAAGTAGCCCTCCTCTTCTGAGAAACAGTAGAAAAGAGTCCAGAATGCTTTCTGAAAATCTGACTGCTAAAGCACAGCTCAAATTGACCACCTAAAAACTGAGAACCTCAGGAGGTTTCTTGCTTTTCTTTATTTTTAATCTTAATCACAGGATTTCAGCTGTCATCAGTGTACTCTCAAAACCAGATGTTAGATTCTTATCATCATCATCAAAATCCACTTCCACTTACTTAAATGCTACTCCTATGCTTCCCTGGAAACATTCTGACTCTGTGTTTCAGAACCATTGCCTTCCCAACTTTTTTTTTTTTTTTTTTTTTTTTTTTAAATTTCTAGGTGGCTGCCATTGTTTATCAGAGCTTTATGTATGTTACAAAGCAGAAACAATTACATGGGGGAGGCCAGGAGCATGTTAGCTACAAAAAAAGACAGTTGTCATAAACACTCGGCATCTTAATGCACAGCTTCAGTCTTTACGTAAGATTAATTAAAGAGCAGATGTTCTGTCATACTTTGCATTAGGTGTGGTTATCTCTGAGATTCTGGCTCTTCCATTTGCTGTGTTTTAATTTGTGTTATTATGCATTTTGAGCCTGAGGCATGAGTAGTCAAGTGGTAAACATTAGATATACAGAACTACATTTCCAAAATGCACCTTCACTATTAGGCTGGCTAATATAATTCAATTCTATTTTAAGACAGATTCACTCCCCCTCCCTTTTTCATTTCCTTTTGACATGTTACATGGCAAGAAGACAGACCAATGGGAAAAGACAGACAGACAGATATATTCTGTGTGAGTGCATGCATTTGTGCACATGAGCAACAGTAACATGAGGGGCTTTGTGTAAGTGAGCCATATGTAGAACATTAATTGCACTTATCAGCCAGTGCTGCTGAAATTCTTTATCTTACATATGAAAGAAGTTTCTACCAAATATCCTGCATTTTTCTGGAGGTTTGCATACCAGCTACATGAAGGCACTTTTACTTCTGTTGTTTTGAATCTGAGCCTCCAAACCGAATTCTCATTTTCTAAATGCAACTGCTGGAAATTGATGCCTGAAAACTTTTCAAGCAGTGATCAAAGTCTGATGTGAATTAATTTGTCATCATAACTGAGCACTGCTTACAAGTCATTTCAGGCTGGATTTCAGCAAAGGCAATAGATATCTAGGTTGACAATTTCATTTAAAAGGATAGAAAGCCTTACACTTTTCTTTCATTGGTATCTTGATTTAATGAACATACAAACACATCATCACCATATGTTCTAAATATCAGCTTCAGTGCTTGTTCTTAAGAAACATCTTGGAAAAATGCCAATGAGTGAAGCTTGGAAGAAGCTTGAAAAGGTTTTGAGACATATTGCTGCAGCTTGGGAAAGCAAATCCACTGGTGACTAATTACTCAAGAATTTAATTTGAATACCAATGTCAATAAATTGCCAATACATACTTAACAGATATATAATGACAGAATTCATGCTAAGCATAACAAAGCCAGTTGTATTACTGACTAGATTTCCAAATGCATATGAAACATTAATCTTACAGCAGGTCATAAATATGTGATGAAAATGCCGGGTTCCCTTCCTCACTATGAAACCCTCTGATAAGGTGTTATCACAAAGAGGACTGCAGGTCACAGGGTTGTTGGAGTCCTGTTCTTACCACCAGATCATCATGCTCCAATGAAACACCCCACTTTCCAACTTCCACTTGCTCTCTGATCCCACAACCAAGTACCCACACACCCGCACACAAGCATACACTTGCACACAGCCCTCCCCATTTTCCCCACCCTCAGCATTCCCACGTCTTTGATTTTGCTTTTTCCTGCCCATGAGTGCCCCTTATAGTATTTCTCATTGATTAGTGGCACTTATTTGTGTGAAGTGACTCATCAACCAAGGCCTCCACTGCTGGCTTTTGCTAACAGAGAGCTTTTAAGCTCTGGCAGTTTTCTTTTTTTAGCCAGTTTTTTTTTTTTCCACAGCAGGAAACTCAGTGAGCCTGAAATAAGAAAAGTGCTGACAATGCTGTCAGAACATCAACCCACCCCTAGGACAATATAGTCAAATAGTCAAGTGAGATGCAGTTTCATTTCCAAAGTACTGTTCCTATTCCTCAACTGAGACAATAATTATTGAACAACTCTTCAGGTTCACCCACATTCTGCGCTCTCATGTTTTTTTATTTGGTTTTTTCTCAATTTGATGAGAGCCTGACTTTTCAGCTAACGATGTGATGGAGGTGATGGTAGAGGTTTAATGATGGATTTCAGTGAAGTACTCTGTTCTGAACACTAAAATATATTTAGGTATGCTCAGCAGCCCAAGGGATTGACAGCATGATACAAAGCTTTGTACCTCTGTGTGGTCAATTCACAGCCATGGCAGGTTAATAAGTAATAAAAGCCACAACTCCTACATGGCTGCTTGTCAGATGACATGAAATGGCTTGCTTTTTTTTTTTTTGCACATTAGCCACTTGTGGGCAGGTTTAGCAAAACAAATCAAGATAGCTGATGTAATCACTGACTGCAGCACCAAGGCAGCTGCCTAAACTGCCAAGGCATCTCCAAGTTGTGCTTGCTCAAGGATAATCTCAGCATAATTTGGTGAAGTTAATAACAAGCTTTGGGCAGGAAAAGTGAAAGGTCATCCCATTTTCCAGTACTAATTCCACACTGACCTCCCAGCCTAAGCTGACCAAAAACATTCTTTCTTTTATTTTTCATCAACAAAACTGTCACCTTTTCATTGATCGGACTCGCAGGACTTAGAAATGCACAGAACTCTGTTAGCAACACCTGAGAATAAGAGTTGGAGAATAAGATATTTCAGCATTACAATAACCACAGGGTTCCCCAAATAAGCCTGTGATGCAGTCTGAGATCACAGCCACAAGAGAGCTTGCTATGGCTCTGGAAGACGTTTCAAGATACTCCTTTTCCTTATGAGAAAGGCTCTCCAAGGTCACTCTTCCTTCTATCCCCTGAAGATTAACTGATCCATCTAAGGAGAGCAAACAGTAAGCATCTCTCTAGGACCAGAGGAGCCTTTGAATCTAGCCTGAAAAAAAAGTAGAGAATAGTCTTTGCTCTTTTAGCTCCCACTTTTGGAAAAAAATACATGAAGAGAAGCCAGCCATCAGCAGCTGTAAAATCAGGCAGAGGCATAAGAAGAACCACCAGCAGTTTCTGGAATGGCTCTGAAAGTGAATCTGGACAAGGTAGGAGAGAAGGAAAAGAGCAGTGATGGGGAGTTTATTTATATTTACCTTGCAGCATCTGACTGTCAATCAGCTTATGATGATTAGCGTATTTCTTGTCCAGGTCATACCCTAAGCAGCTTCTTTTCTGTTTTAATAAGCACAGCTTCTTATACCAGAAGTCCAAGGCTCCTGAACTCAAGTTCTAAGCAAGCTCAGCCTTTCTAATTTAAAGGCAAAGAACATTACACCATTTTTTCCAGTCTGAGTGTGAATTACACTCTGTCTAGACACTGCATGTACTTTGCTCAGAGTTGAACTGGGATCCTTTAAGATCTCAAAAGCCAATGAGCCTGATTAGTACTTGCATGGGAGAACTACATGAAAGGCTGAGTAACTCAGCTAAGAGCACAAACAAATCAGCTGAAAATAAATTTAGTTTAGTCTTTCTTTCTGGCTTAACAATGTGTTCTGCAGGTTCACACTCAGGGCCATTCTTTGGGTTTCTCAGAGAATTACAAGAGCTATCTTAAAAAAAAATCATACTGAAATCTAATCCAAAAGCAAATATCAGCCCTACACTCAGACAGGTTTATCTCAAGGTACTTTTATAGCATGCCATAATCTCACTATTATTTAGAGTTTGCAAAGTGACAGTGCAAGCAACGAACTGACAACTGTTCATCCTTTTTGAGGGTATGTTTTATAGGGCAACAATAAGATAGAGAGAGGATGCATAGGTAAATGATGGCAGTGTTTCCCATTATCTGAGAGTCACAGAAAAGATATTGGGAGAGGAGAATTGCTCATATTCTCTCAAATTCAGTCACAGCAAAGCTGCATTGATTCAGTGTCAGAAGGAAAAGATATCACCCTGTTACAGATTTGCTGAGGGAAAGGAGCATTCTGGCTTCCTTCATCCATTCATGGGGGGCTGAAATGGCTTGACTGCCACAGTTACACATGATCATAGACCTCCTTCCAGCCAAAATCCCTTTCCAAACGTACAATACCATGGTCTAATTGTCCTACACATGGGGTTCCAATATACAGCAGGCAGGATGCTGGCTCTTTATCAGTTCAAGTGTGCACCATGCAAAGTAGTTCATTTCAACAGTGGATGTCACCTCTTTGGTATCCATTGCATGCTGACTTTGTGTCACAGACCTTTTTTCTCTTCACAATCAGCTTTCAAAGTAATAGCTGCATCAGCTGGCAGATAAATACAGATATGCTTCTTTTTTTCTTAAGTCACAACCATCTTATTCATCCTCCACTCCTCATGCAAGACATTTCTGAGAGATGGAGTGAAAAAAGGCAGGGGATGAGACAGTCTCTGCAAAAAAGGCTTCTAATGAAAATGAGTAAAAGAGACAGAGGTTGGGAAAACAGTCATGCCACTGCTATTATATCTGGGTGGGGAGGAGATGCTTTCAGACAGGAAGGGTTTAAGCTCATGGCAGTACATCACGCACACAGATAGCTTTGAACAATCCATCTCAGAAGTGCAGAGAAATGTGGCCATGTAAATGTGTGCTCACTCAAAGCAAACATGCTAATAGTTCCTCATATTCAACAAATCAGCCAGGTGGTATCCATCCTTAAATGATTACACTCTTCTGGAAGCAAAGGTACCTATCACCACCCACCACTGCCTTTGACAGGAAGACATAGCTGAGCGACAAACACTGGGAATGAAGAATATAGTAGATCTGAAAATTATGCCAGATCCCTCAAGCCCCACTGTAACTCTTTCACCACAATATAATAATCCCTCTTCTCATATTATTTAAGCAGAGAGAAAACAATAAACCATGTTCAGAAGTTTCATGTGAGCCCTATATACGGAAGGGCAGAATGAAAAGATTGGTAAACGGACAAAGGTAAACATATCTGTCTTCTCAAAATGTTGGGTGCCCTATTACATTTTCAAGACCTCCTGATTGAGGTGGTAACTTACTATTCTCAGCAGTCATTACTGAAAGCTTACACTATCACATCTTCAATATTTCTCTAGTATCTATTATGTGTGTGTAAGAAACACTCTTAATGTGGAGGTGAAGAAAGGGAAGTTGGGGAGGTTTTATCCTTAGTGAGGATTGCATTAAACTGCAACACCAAAATACCCTCCAGCACACTTGCTCTACTCCACTACTCATCTCCTCAGCTTTCACAGCTCATTGCAGCTCTCTTTCTGGATGATCAAGGGACCACTTATAACAGGTACAACATTCAAGCCATGGGGCAAATCCCCTAGATGAATCTATAGGCTGAGACCCTGGCCTGAGGGAGGTATTCCAGAAATAATTGCTGTCTTGAGCAGCAGCTGGACTGATTCTGGAAGGTACTAGAGCAGACAGAAGTGCAGTCAGTCCACACTGAAGGTGACAGGCACTTACTGTTAATGAGGACTCTCACAGAACAGCTTGGCTCTCAGAAATCCCTGAAATTTCAGAGACACTAGAGAAGTCCACTTGTCTATAGCTCAGATGTCTTGCCAAGATAATTTGGCCTGGCTATGCCATGTCCCTGAGCTCAGTTTCTTCTCCAGGGTCCTCATAAGAGAATTTACACCAGAGACACCCTTATATCAGTGGCATCCATCCTCAAAGACTGCTCTGAGGGCAAGCAGGACTTGGAGAGGGTCAGGTAACAGGAAGCCTTACTGGAAGAACCAAAGACTCAGCTCAGAAGCAGCCTGATCAAATGCAGTATTCACAGGTGTGTGCTGCACCCAGGTTATCATGCCACTGGATGTAGCAGGTGGATCAAAATTAATGAGCACATGCAGGAGACTCAACACATGGGAAGAGAAGGGAGTGTGGCACACACCAGCTGTAGATGTGCAGACCAAGCTATTCAGGCTGGAAAAGCTTAATGCTGTCATTCAGGGCCACAGGAATGATGAGGGATCTGGAGCATCCCTGTTATGAGGAGAGTGTGGGAACTGAGCCTGTTCAATCTGGAAAGGAGAAGACGGAGAGCGGATCTCATTATAAGTATCTACCAGGCGGGTAGATGGTGTCAGACCCCTCACAAGGATAGTGCCAGACTCTTTTTGGCGGTGCCCAGGGACAGTATAAGGAGCAACTGGACATGCTAAAACTCAAGAAGTTCCACCTCAACATAAAGAAGAACTTCTTTCCATTGAGGCTGTCAGAGCACAGGAACAGGCTTCCCAGGGAAAGCATATAGTCTCCTGGTATGGAGATATTCCACATCCACCTGGACATGTTCCTGTGTCACCTGTTCCAGGTGACCCTGCCTTGGCAGAGCATTGGAATGAATAATCTCCAGAGGTCCCCTTCAACACTAAAAATTCTGTGATTCTGTTATTAAACACCAAGCAAGGCTGAAGGAAAGGAAGTGTTCAAGTATAACAGATACAAATAATACTGAATCTACTTCCTCCTTGGGTCTGGCTAAAAACACTAAGGAGATAAAGTCGTAGAAATCATGGAAGACAAATGAGTGCAAGATCCAAGTGGGCAGAACCTTAGAATAAGTGGCCTCATGGAGAAGGTCATGGGTGGATTCAGTAAGGAAGGAAGCCTGACTCTGGGAGTTTAAAAGACAGGCTCAGGAGAGTGGTGGGACACAGCAATAACAGATTTGGTACTCCAACAGAGGTGTAGCAAGGAGTAGGAATCCATAACCATGTGCAAATCCACTGCTACTCATCACTATTCAATGTCACAAATCACACAGGAGTTCCATCAGGTCAGGTCCATGTTCTGCACGGTTTCTCCTAGCCGTACACTCAGAAAGTTTTCAACCACATTACTGCTGTACTGCTTGCCAGAGCCATGTTTTGTGTCAGTGGACTCACAGTTTCCTGAATATTATGATCAAGAACTTCCAGTACATTGAATGTCCTCTACTTTCTTTTGAGGTCCAAAAGCAACAAGGAACATTAATAAAACCTATTATAACACTTTCTACCTGAAAAGGCTGTACCATTTTACTGAAAAAGGTAGCTACTGTTTGGCCAAAGTAAATCAAGGCAGAGAGAGATGGTACGACATGCCTTAGGTAACACAGCAGTAAATAGGTAAAGTCAGAAAGAGAACTCGCATCTCCCCATAAATAGTCCCATGTTCTGATTACTTGTTTTTGCAGTGTTTCTGAGAACAAACACATGAATAACAGAAAGAGCACAGGGGCACTGCAGGAATAAGTGACAAAGTAATTTTGTGTAATTCCAAATGTATTAAAACCACAAGGCAGGGGACATTTCTCCCAACCTTGCCATCTTCAGTCAGCACGAGGTGTTTAGAATACTCTACATAATGCTCCACACAGTGATGCTCATCATACAGGCAACTTTTGGGTGAGCACTGGATGAGTCACAGACACCACTGCATGGCCAAAGCATTATTTGAAGCCTGAGCTTTGTCAGGGAGAAGGTCACAGTCCTGAGTTAACTGAGGGACCCCCCTTATCTCCTTTGTCAGTGTGGTACCATGTGGGTCACTCCTGGGGAAATGTAAAAGTTCAGAGGGCTCTTGTTCCTTGCCTTGGTTTGGTTCTCCCAGTCTTAATGGTGTTTTATTTGCTACCTATGATTCATACCCTGGTAACCTCATATTCCCTTGGTCTGAGGGCAAAGCAGTAGTAGAGTGCTCAGGAAGATAACACAGCTAATCAAATCAGCTGTTAGGTGATCCTGAAATAATACCCTTTATCAACAGAAGACAAAAAAGTGAATACATATATAAACATGATACAGCACTGGGGCTACAAATTAGGAGTAAGAAGTTTCAGAATAACTGAAAATCTGTCTTCCATAATGTCTTTAAAGATAAATATTGCTGCATTATTCCATGCTGTGGAAAACCTTGGGCCTTTGCACTGCAAAGGGTAGACAGAGCTGAGTGAATTTGGGATGCAAGGGAATGTGGGATCTCTCAGACTGACTCTCCACTCCAATGTCTCTCTTTTGATCACCTGAATGTGCAACACTGTTCCTGACTCAGCCAATTGTCACTCACCACACAGACAGGAGGACATACATACCTGCCTCTCCTGCTTCAATGACTTTGTGCTCAAACCTCAACAAATCCAGATTTGGCCATCAAATAATGAGTGGTATTGTGGACAGATAATGGAATTTTCTAGACTTATCTAAGTCTTGTGGGTACACACAATTCCTGACATAGCTCAGATGAGTTTAATTTCCCCAAGACATTTCTCTCTATGTAAAAGAGGAAAAAAAATGAATGTCACTGCTGGATACTAGTCAGATGCACTGCACCTGAATTCATAAGCACAGGAGAGTTTACAGGGTTCATCTTTCTGCAACTGTCTACAAATGTATTTGCAAGCCCATGTATTTAAATGATCACAAAGTATATGGGTGTATGGAGGTCTCAGGGTGCTTACCTGTTGCCCACCATTAGCTACAAAAACATCCTTTTGCTTTAAAACATGCAACCTTTTCATTTTACAGTTTGTTATTAAACATGCAGCTTTTCCATTTTACAGTTCATTATTTAATTGTTGGCCAGCCTTTAGTATCTTGGCCTAGTGGGGGTACTCTTTTGCCACATATGCTGTGATATAATACAGAAACATGAATCAGACAAAGAAAGGACCTTTTTAATTTAAAACATACATCCTGATCTCCATTGATCCTATTATGTACCTTCATAGCAGATTAACATGTCATTCAACTACTGAACCAAAGAAATAAAGCAAAGTGTCATCCTCAACAAATGCCTGTATGACAGAAGAAGGCACCACCAGGTTACATACAAGGCAGTTTAATCAATTATGGACACGAAGTGTTTTCTTAACAGGAAAACACACACCATGCAGTAAAAGCAGTTCCTTCAGCATCTCCATCTAAACTGTAAAGAAATATTCCCTCGTAGCAGCAAGTCGTGATGGATGGTAGAATCAGTCAGTTTTTAACTACTGTAGCAATCCTGCAGTTATCTTGATTTACACCAGCTGAGGATCTGAACACAGTGATCTTCAATGATCTGCCAAAAGCTCAAACTTCTTTTGTTCTTCTTTCAAAACATTTTTTTGTGGAAAAGAACGGCAGTTTCCAGGCATTTTGCCATGGTAATGGCAAGGGTCCACCAGGGAAAAATTCAGGATGTTGTCCTACGAGTACAATCACACTTTTTTCCTCTTTTTTTTTTCCTCTCTCTCTTTTTTTCCCCCCCCTCCTTTCCTCTGACTGATTTTTTCTTTTTCATGCAGGAGCAGCCACAGTAAGCCCGGGATCAGTTTTGGGAACACACAAACATGTCAATCTTTGCATATGATTACTCACAGAGGAGGAATGTATTATATAACTCCTGTCTTTGTCTGAAATCAATCAGTCTTCTGATTATTTACTGAAGACTCTCAGATGTCCTTTCTCTTCTCCATTTTCAGTTTCTTTCACCCTTGGACTTCTCGAGTGCACGCATAGCTTTCTAGAGGGAGAGGAATAGAAAGATACTCTTTTGGAAGCTCTCAGTGTCTATTCCTGTAAGAGATGGAGAGATTGCTCTTCAGCATAGAGAGCTGAAAGCTGAGAACCTTTGGCTGCAAGCTGAGAACCTTTTCCTAGAGTAAAATTCAGCAGAAAACAAACACAGGTAAAATCAGGTGCAGAAAAAAAGATATTCTCCTGAATGAGAACTCTTATATACATCAGCACTGATTTCTGAACGGCAGTTCACTGTACACAAATTCTGTCCCCTAAAGGACAACCATCCATGTTGCAAATCTATCCACAAATACGGATTTCAACATGTATGTACAGTCAGAGGCTTGTTCTTTGTGCTATTCTTAACGTTACTGTAAATTAGCATATGATAATGCTATTTCTCCTATTAGACGCTTGGTATGTTTTGCCCTGTAGCTGTGATTAGGAAAAGAAAAGGAGGATGAGCTTAAAACCTGTTTTTTCCTCCAACTAGGTTAGCACACAGACAGCCCAAGTTGCACTTTAAACCAAGCCATTTTAAAGCAGGCATAATATTCCATGCCTGTTATTAAAATACTCGAGCTCATGCTGAACAGATTAATAGGGCTGAACCAGCAAAAAAGAAATCTCATAATGCACTTCTTTGCAGGGATTCCGCATCCACTTCGCATTCTTCATCAAGGCAGGTGTAGAAATTATTTTGCTACAATGCCTTTCTTAAAGCCCAGACCTGGCTCTGAATGGTGAGTGTTTAACACATACTTGTTTCAGGCTTCTGGACATACATGTACGTATAAAGGGGCGACAACTGTTGCAACAATATGTGGTCACTTACCACACATTTGTACAAATATCATCTTCTCCCCAAAATGGCATCCTATTCATTACTGTAAATGCCACACAGATTGCTGGTGACTGACAGTTATCATCTTCCTGGGGCTGCCGGGTGGCAAAACCATCAATTCAGCTGACATGAGGCAGAGGGGAATATTTAACCTGCAGAGCCCAGGAACCCAGCATTCCTAAAAAGACACCTTACATACCTCATGTATTACCACCACAATTGGAGCACACGTTTGTGGCTTCAGCAGGACATTTCTTTGTTTGTTCTGTGTCCAGGTCTTGGTACTGCTGCTATGTTAGCAACTTGCATGATCACCCGAGACAGCACAAATAGATAGAACTTAATATCTCCTTGGGAGATTACTACAGAACTGTTATGCTCAAAATTAGGCACAACGATGCATTTCACATCAGAAGCACACAATCACAGGCAAAGACTTGTCAGCAAAGCAAATTTCAGGCGAAGCATACTAATACTGAGCTGGAAAAGGCCTTCTTACCAGCCATCATTTTGTGTGGGTAGTGAGATATTCCAGCCAGCCAGCCATACATCCTGAATATCAATTACCACACGGACACATGCAAACAGACACACACATGCACACACACAAACACTGAGCTGGTTTGCTAATTGTCTGATAAAATCTGGATAGTTCATAACTAAGTGATTTTAGAGGCTGCCAAAAAGAAAAGTCTTGCCATGGGAAGATATTTCAGCAGAAAAACAAAGCTGGAATAGAAAAGAGGATTCAGTTCATAAATATGCAGTATCAAAGGTCCTTCCTGTGGATGAAATCTGCACAGTCTCCTAAAATTAAATCTACTCCTTAAGACTGCTGTTGGAGACGTTGCACATCAAGCTTGAGTGAAGCAGAGAAGACAGAGAGACGTATCTCCACATGATTTGTTCTTAATATTCTGAGAACTTTCTCTTCCTGATACCCTGAAATAGGCATAAAGGTAACTGCCAGGCTCTTGCTATGCAGAATATATAGAATTATATAAATATATTAAATATGTGTGTGTGTAGATAGATAGATAGATAGATAGATAGATAGATAGATAGATAGAT
>JAWWEV010000095.1:6688655-6700692 GCA_035583235.1 Hafferia zeledoni
AGATAGATAGATAGATAGATAGATAGATAGATAGATAGATAGATAGATAGATAGAGAGAGAGAGAGAGAGAGAGATAGAGAGATAGAGAGATAGATAGGTATGTAGATGTATATATATGTATATCTTGGAGTCCTACCAGATCTCCATGATGGCTGTAGCTATACTCTGAAGGTTAATTCAAAGACTGGAATACATGTTGGCAACTTGGTTGGGAGCCTCTCCACTAACTCAGGAGGATCTTGCTTGACTTAAATGTTATCATCAGACATGCCATTTTCACATCAGACAGTGTGTGGGAATCTTTGTTCAGATTTGAGGGAGTACTGTGGGAGGAAGAGGATGAGGAGGATGGAGTTGTTAAGCTGTGAGTGCTCTGTTGGTGGTGATAGCATATGAAGCAGCACATCTGCATGGAGGCCTTACAGCCAAGGGGAGATAACATCTCCACCCACAGCCGATAGCACCAGCTCGAACTTGCTAACTACACCCTGAAGTAATGCTGTTGTTTCACGCTGCAAATCAGGCATTTGCAACATAAAACACCCAGCATAGATATCTCCCCAGCCTAAGTAGAGTAATTAGTAATCTGAAAAAGAGATTATAGTGTGCTTGACAGCTTTCCTTCCTGCCTATATGCATGGAGATGTATGGAGTTCCCAGCCCTGTTCGCTCTCCTACATCTGTTGCTCTCCCCAGTGGTTCAGATCAAGTGTCTCTTGCCTTCTGAAGCAGAAGAACACTGTACCTTGTTCTCAAGGACATTTTTCTACTTGGTTTCATGCAGGCAAACAAATTACTCCTTTTTAGTTCTCTTCTTTACTGCTAAGGTTGGCCTGACACTTTTTGTGTCTTTGAAAAGCAGTTTTTAAGAAATCTAAATAAATCAGATTACAGAAGACAATGTCTCTTACACTTTCAGACTGACACATCATGCTTCACACTGCGACGAGTCCCACCCAGTTCCATCAGTCCACTTTACATCACCATCATCATGTAATGGGATGTGACTGATAAGAATAGATAAGAGGCTGGGAAATTTCCAAATTCAGGGGGCGATTTTTTTTTCCCTTTTCAAAAAACCCAACCAAACAAAAAAACCCCAAACAAACAAGCAAACAAAAAAGCAGGCAACCAACAAAACAACCAAACAACCCCTCCAACCAAAAATAATTTTTTAAAATGGTAGAAATTCGGGAAATATTACTTCAATCTATGTAAAGTTCGTTTTAAAAAATAAATTCTTCATATTTTGGATGTGATTGAACTTCTCTTCTTAGGACTGAAAAGAGTTACACAATCCAGTATGAACTAAGCCATACCTCATGCAGCTTCCTTGTCTCACTTGGTACATCAGAAGCAGAGCACTTGGGTTCTGCACTAGGTATTCCACAGGCTCATCCCGTTGGCTAGTTTAATCCTCATCAATACTGCTATCCTCCACGCTCCACCTCATCCTCTGAAAAGAAATGCAAATGAATGAGATTTATAGCCTGGGATGTTTTCAAGTTTTCAAACAAGGTGGGGCTTCCACTGCCCACCACGCTCAATGAGGAGCCTTTGGTTGCAAATTCCTTTGACTGAGCAACTGTGTGTGCATGTCAGAAACACTGCTCAAGAGTGCCAGCGTCCTCCACCCCCTCCTTTGCTGGCTTAGAAGCACATTTCAAAGCCTGCTTGGATTGCCTGGCCTCTTGCTGAGCAAACAAGCAGTGTAGGACACATCTGCAATCACACCAGATTCCTCTTTATACATTAACTTCAGCCTAGATTTAAAACAGTGAATATGTCCTAGGCACTGATCACCTCAAGTTGACTCCTGCCTGATCAGCAGTCCAGCCCCTGCTCAAGATTCTGAGATTCTTCCTTTTCAGTTGGGTTTCTGGGGCCCAGCAACACCAGTAACTCCCAGCCTGATGGCAAATGAACACAACCATCACCACCCTCCAGCACGAAACTCCAGGATGATGTTTAATGTGAGCCCTCTCATGAACCTAAAACAAAGTTTTCAGTGTGTTTCCAACACTCCTTGATTTTTTTGGTCTTCTTACCGTTCTTCCCAGATAACCCCAGGCAAACAATGAATGCCACTGTCTGGCTAGACCAGAATGACACAGACCCTCAGGCAGAAAGTGGACAGAAGCAAAGCTCAGGCTTGTGGGGCTGGTTCACTGACAATAGACTAAACATAGTCCTTTTCTGTGTGAAAACTAGCACAACTGGTGGGGCTGAGATGCCTGAAGTGGCTTGGCAATGTAACAAGAACTCGGACAGACTGTCTCAGGACAGCTACATGAATTTGTCCAGCACAGCCATGATGATGAATGGTCATTGCACAAAGTGAAAATCATGGTTTCCGTCCTCTGGTAGTGGTCAGCTGTCCACATCACTAAAATAAGCTGTGCTAATTGGCACCTATCTCAGCAGAGAGCCCAATGATTAGAAAGATGTGGAGAGTGAACTCCAAGCTTGAGGTGATACCTCTAGGTCAGAGATGAGCAAAAATTGGCAAAGCAAGAGAAACAGCCACTTCCTCTACCTGCGCTGTTGATGAATAAAGGACTTTATATTCCAGAACTGTCAATCTGGCTTTTTTTTCCCCCCCAGCAGCACAAGTTACCCTAACAAATAGAAATTAAATTTGTTCAAAATTCAGCCGGTAGGGAAAGGAGCTTGGCTCTATTTTAATGGCCTCTTTATAAAGGAGCAGGAGGAATAATGGATAGTCTCCGTGTTACTGTGTTAACAAGCTTCCATTGTTGATAATGGACACCCTAATACACTGTGGAGAACAAAGTGCATCAGGTCTGCACACACTGGGCAAGGAGAGGGCTGGCAACCTGAAACCTTCTACTTGCTTTGCATTCCATCCTAACTATTTCTACCTGTGTTTCCAAGAAACTTTTTCGATGTCAGGAGGTGGAAATGGGAATTTATGTAGGGAGAGATATGGAGCAGCATCAGATACTAATAAAAGGTATTGTGATGAACAAAGGAATTGCTGAATTCTTAGAGAGGAGCAAATGCAAGTTTCATGGATTGTGAACAAATATTAATCTATAGAAGTGGAATGAGTCTATAGGAGCAGGAAGCATCTTAATATCTGTTTGCCTCAAACAAAATTAAACCTTGAAGAAATCATGAAGAGGTGCTTCCTAAGAAATGGTATGCAGAAACTGGAAATGGGAAAGGGAAGACGGCAGCAGAAAATAAACAGCAATACATTTCCAGGTGCAAGCAGTTCTCTTACTGTGCCATTTCCACTGCAAGATATGCATCCATAACTTCTGACAGAGTGAAATACAGAGAGCAATATCACCTCTGAATCCTGTCTCTACTTTTGCTGCAAAACCCACCCTGCACAGCTGTGAGTTTACAGGAGTCATAATCATAACCTGGCAGAGGAGGAATACAGGGTTGTTCTGATCAGTGGAGGAAAAACAAACTACACAGAAAGTTTAAAGATACATGTTGGTGCAGAGGATCCTTTTTAGTTGGCAATGTTGGAGAGAATAGTATCAGTGGGAAGAGGTTTGGGGATTGTCAGTAATCAGCTGAAAATCAAATTTATAACACAACATTACCAAGGAGAAGGGACAGATTTGCATCAGATTGAGCACCAAGTAAATAAGGCCAACATTTTCCACTATCATTGGGCAGTCTCAAATCCTCCACCATTTGAAATCTTTGGCTGGAGGGCTGATGGCTGAATTGTGAGGTGATTTCAGTCATTAGAAGTGCAGGTTGGGTGTTAAAAATTCGTGTTGAGTACTGAATACAAAAGGGTCACTTGTGTAAATTGATTAAGCATCTGTAGCAGAGATACAGGAATGGGATCAAAATGCATTCCAGACATGGATAAAATAACAATACCTTCCAATGAAGACCTATAGTGTGTATTTATAATATCCACAAAACAACACCTACTTCAATTTCTCCCCTTTCCCCAAGCTCCCAGGAGCAGTGTTAGTCTGCAGGGATCTCCTCCAGAGCCATTAGAAAAGACTTGCATCAAAAAACTGATCAGCAAAACCACTGTATCTATACACATAATATCTAAAGTGAATTGACAGTGTTAGATTCTTCAACAAGTAAAAAAATCAATATTACAACAGGCAATCTAAGCATAACCAGTTTGTATAAGGAGAATTTCTATCCTGTTTACAAACTGACAGATCTCAAATTCTCTTTGTAGCTATGTCATATTAAAAGCTAATTAAGAAAAGTTTGGTTCCCTAGAAGCATTTCTAAAAGTAAATTTCTCTTCACTCATATCAGCATATCCATTTAAATTTTTCTTTCCAAAAAAATCCATGAAAACTTAAACTTTCCAGTGGCTGAAGGAAAAAAAAATCTTTCTTAGCTTCTAAAAAATTAAATAGAGAAATGTTGACATTTTAAAGGAGAAAATCAGACCACTGAAATGTCAGTCTCTGGAAAAAAAATTCAATAAAAATATTTTGATCAACAAAAATTACATTCTGCTTAATCTATACACACTCCACTGTGCCATCTGTTTTATTAGGGTGACTCTTTGATAACCAATTTAGCCAAACAAACAAGAGTCACTGCTACTTATTCAGGAGAAAATTAGAGTAAGCTTCAGAGAAACTTATTAGCTATCACCAAACAGCAGAGTAGTGCTTTGAGGTGTGAAATTATACCCATTGCTGCACAGTAGGAAGAGAAGGTTTGCCCCTGGGGTGGATGCAAAGGAGATGGACCTCAATCCTTTTAACTCTGGATGGATGACAAATACTGCTCAGTTTGCTACTGCTTTGGTATGAGGGGAGTGGGAGCAGGGAAGAGAAGGAGGAAAGAAAAGGCTTAAAACTGAACATGAGTTAAAAATTCACTTCCTCACCAGTCTCTCTCTGCTGTCCAAGAAAATGCTGATAGAAATGCCAAACATGTGCTGTCCCCTGTCCCAGCAGAAATTTTCAGGCCCTTGTGTTTCCACACTACTTTGTTGCTGCCTCCTTCACTCACCTGCTCCTCTCAGAGAGCTTCACAGGGCAGAGGGGCCCTGCTCTAACCATCTTGGAGACCAAAGGAGCTGCCTTTGGATGATTTAGTATGTTTTCTTCCTAAATTATTATTCTGTTCATCGTGCCACAAGGATGCCCCAGTTAGAAGAATGTGTCTGAAAAGATCAATGACCAGCTAGGACATTATGGTTAGTGCCTCACAATGCAGCCATTCAAAGCTTCTCAGTGACAGCAGAGAGCAAGCTTGGATTTTCTGATCTAAACACTCAAACTTCCCTGGGCTCAAGTAAAAGGAGAGCCTTCAGTGCCTGAGAGCTTTGAAGAGATGGGAACATGAGGAGGAACAGAGCTGTCTAAAAATTTCTTCCACTCATAACTTAAAATGATCTTCTGTGCTGGTGAGGCAGAGGCCAGACCCTGCAGGAGAGAGGAAAGGAGGTCTGCACTGAAGGCAATGATGTGATTGATATCAGAAGAAAACAGCCCAGGATCTGGACCAGAAATATATTTTAAAACCCTGTTTGTTCATTTGGGAGGATAACTTCTGGGCATCACAGCACAGACACCAAGTTAATTGATGTTTTGGTCATCTGAAAGAAAGCCCAGAAGCATTTCCTGCCTCCCCCTGCCCATTCAGACCTGATCCAGTGGATTAACATTACAGACCTGCTTACTATTCCAAATTTGACAGAAGCAATTCCACTTCCTCCTAAGCATCCAGTCCTTGAAGCATTTTGTTGCTAAGAAAGCAGTTATACTATCATTTCATAATGATCACCACATTTCCAGAGGTAACACAAATTCTGCTGCATTTGTGAGTAAGTATTTTCATTACACATAACAGTAACTATGGGCAGTAGCTATTTGAGAAGTTACCTCTCTCAGATAGTATTTTAAGAGATCCCACTGTTTCTGTCACACAACCATACACATTTCCCCAAAGCCACTGAGTGATTAGTGATTTATTACATTAGGAGAGACCTTAAGCTGTAAGAATATTTTTTTCTGTTTACTTTGAGATTTTTGTGAAAAACAGAAAAGCAACCATCAAGCTGGCTGAGTTTGTCAAGTTACTGGAGACCAGTTAACTGAATGAATGAGAGTCACTGGAAACAGTTGAGTAAATATTTAAGAAGATCAAATGGAGGAACATTTGGTACAGCACAGCTTGCTGAAAGATTGCAAAGATACCAGCATGTTTCAGGAGAGGCAGGTCACGCCTCAGAAAATTGCTGGAATTCTTTGAATGTGCTGTATTGCCACCAGGATAGACAAGGGAAATAGAGTGGACTTCGTTTTTCAAAGTGTTTGACAAAGTTCCTTGCTTGAGGTTAATGACCTAAGGAGCCAAGGCACAGTACAGAAGAAAAGTTGCCAAAGTGAAAATTGACTTCAGGGCAAAAACCACAAGGAAACTGTAAATATAACTTGTGAGGTGGGAAGAAAGTTGCTGGTGTGTTAGCAGGTGAAAAAATATAGAGGTCTTGCTGGGAAATATTTGCAATAAAAGACTTCCAATTTTTTATTTTTGCTTGACTTCTTCATTCTCTTAGTTTAAGTAACTATTTAAGAGGTACTCGATTTGCAGCCTGAAGTTCTGCAGAACTATCCTTTCAATCCACTGAACAGGTGATACTGACACACCGGCAAAATGAGGTTACTTCCACACTCTGCCCTGGTGTGAGTGGGAGGATGGTTGAGCAGGCTGGCTCATTCCTCTTGCCTGCTCTGCCCTTGCCCTCCCTGCTCCATACACTGCTCAAGGTGGTGGTGCCAAGTCATGGTTAACATGGACCCTTGAAGGACCAGCACAGCTGCCCTGCTCAGTCATGTTTTCCAAGGACTGGAGGTGATGCTGCTGGTGATCCAAAGTTAAAGGTCTTTCATCTTGTCTCACAAGACAGAAAAGGAGGTCATTTAGGAAGACTCCCTGATTTTTTTTTTCCTTAAAATTTTCCAAACAAATTCTTTTAAAAATTATAGTTAAGAGTAGACAGTTGTTCCCAAGAAAATTGTTCCTTAAGGGGAAAAATACACATTAACATTTTCACCACTCTTGTAAGCAAACAAGCAGTTCACAGATGCTCTTTTTCAGTAAAAATGTTGAAGACACAAAAGAAAAAAAAAAAAAAAAAGGACCAGAGAAAAATTTCAGTAAATCCATTGAGGGATGTGTTGAATATTAGAGTGCCCATTTCTAAATAGCTTATAAGTGATGAATTAGACATTTTAATGACTTTAAGTAGAAGATGACTGGAAAGTCAGTTGTCACAGAAAGCTACTGGGCCCAATTGTGTGCTTATAAATGTAATTTCCAGCACCACTTACTGATAGAGTAATGATACTATCTATAATAGCTTGTTATTTGGGTCTGTAACATCATGTGTTAATGATTTATTAACCATCTGCAATGATATATAAATGGACCATGAATACAGTGGGTGCTTATTATGCATGAATTTAATAAAGTTGCATTCCTAGAGTCAGTTCCCTTTTCTGCCACTTCTCCACTTCCTGTGCTACCTGAACCCTGACTCAGTGGCAAAACCAGGGATCTGGAGGTTGCAGAACGAGCTGTTTGGTAAAGAAACACATCTGTTCCTTCTGACTGACCATGTAGACAATAAACAGAAGGATTTGAAGCACCTGCAGTACGTGCATCAGTAAATTGTAAATGCACCTTTAGTCCAGGTACACAGCATATAAACAGAATAATGTCTTGAAGCAAAGAATAAAAAGCATCAATATTTGCTGAAGAGGCAACGCTACGCTTTATAGTGTGGGAGAGAGATTTGGGAGCACTTGAAGAAAAATCCCTGGAGCCCCCAGCCCCATATACAGCACTGCATAGCTGCAGTGAAAAAAGCAAATGTGATTCTGTGTTATAGCTCAGGAGCATGAGATAAATCAAGGAAGGTGGTAGTAGTGTAAATGTTATATTTATAATGGAAATGCTGATACAACCCCTAACTTACAGAGGTGCTTGACAGGAGCTGCCACAATTCGGCAAGATATCATTTAAGCAGTGTTTGCAGAACTGATCATTGTATCTCACAAGGAACACCCTGTGCTTGCTCTTGAAGATGCAAACTACTGGCTATGAATCAGCTAGAATGTCTAAATACACACTGCACAAGCCCAACCTGGAGAGAGAGTGGGAAAAAAAATCTTTATTCAAATACTCTGTTTGTTCCTTACATTTCAAAAGCTGGAGGAAGCAATCAAATCCATAGTACTTTCTTCTTCTTCAGTAAGTTATATTAAAAAACTCAATTGGTTCAGGATTTATTGATCTGAATTGACAGTGATGCTCTCAAATTCATATAAAAGAGCCATCTCATTACAAGCCCATTTAAAAATCTCTGGTTCAGAATTCACAAAAAAGTTTCCATGGAACATAAAAATAAAAATGAATATGAGAAAATAACTTTTGAGAATAGATGATGCAAATCATTTTGCCTTGGTATAATGTGCGATTTGTCAGATGCAGACAGAAATTCCCTTTTAATTTTTGTAGGAAATGTTGCAAGCTTAGTAGCTTGACAAAACCTGCACAATTACAGGAACTATTGAGAAGCGATGGCTGGTAGGAAGAGAATCTACTGATACTGCTGGAGTTAAGCTGTGAAAGAGGTATACTTAAATTAGATCCACTTGAATACGTTAACAGCACTAAACCCAAACTTCACAATTATGAAGCACAACAATTTTATTTTTAAATGTAGCATTTTCTACATCCTCGTAAAAGAGGTAAGGGTTTTCATATCAAAGCTCTGTGCTAAGTGAGGAAATCAAGTCACTAACACTAAAAATCAGAGCTCTTGAAAAGCATATAGTAGTCTAAGAGTAAAAGTTGAGCACCCAGACATACTTTCAAAGGCTTCCAAGCACCAAATTTCACAGGAGTCAGACAGCTTCAAAAACACCCAAAAGTGCCTATCATCTGTATGAAAATAAGTCTAGCCCTAAGAACACATGGCACACTGAAAGAAGAGCATACAGCTCTTGAAAGAAGGGAGGTGGATCTCAGCAGTTCTGAGTCCCCTCTGCTAATCACTACCGAGACCCTCTCGTCAACAAACAACATGTGGAGAAGATCTAGAAGTTACTATGGAGAGAGATGAGCATTAGAACAAAATGATTGTGTATGTGAGGGGCACGTCCTGGGGCTTGTGCATTGCACGTGGGGCTGATGGAAACATGGTCATGGCACGCAGCTTTCTGGGCTGTACACTGGTAACTCAACCCAGAGGAGGGTTTAGAGGAACAAATCACCACTTGGATTAGCCACTTCAGCAGCTGCTGGCTTTCTGCAGACCACTATAAAAGTCAGGGTGCAAGCATGCAAGGGGTGTCCCTGCCAAAACTCCAGAAGTACAACTGCCTCAGGCTGGTCATGCTCCTTGGCTCATGCTCCTACTGGATGAATGCTCACACAGGACTATCTCAGGTTCCCAGGCAGCTTCACCTCATGACAGATGACCAGAAGAATACAGAAATAAAGGACAGCAGTCAAGATAGTCTAACCAGAAGTCTGGACTAATAAACAGAGGAGCAGAGCTTCTCAAGAAAACAAGAAAGTTTTGATAAGATATTCCTATGAAATCATTAAAAAAAACAATTGGACAATCAAGTGCAAAGAGTGATAAGCTCTAAAGGTATTTTTCTTTCCCCACTTTGCTGAAGTCAGCAGTAAAATCATAAATGCCTCTTGGCTCAAACGCTGTGTGCCCTACCTGCTCCAAAATAAGGTGAATCCTCTGTCCCACTTCAGGAAGTGAGATTGTTAGTTTAGGTAGTGATGACTTCCTCTAGTTTTTTTTTTAAAACAACCCCCCCCAACAAAGTAGCACAACATGGGCTTCAGAAAGCTCTATGTCATGAATATGGTTTAGTGCAGCCTTGCTGTCTTTCTAATGGCCCTTAAATCCTACAATAAATGAATGAACTCTTGAAAGAAAGCATTGAAGCCACAGAAATTTCAATTAAGAAAAGATGAAGGAAGTGCAGAAGAAGCCTTCACTATGGATGAAATACAAAAATCAAAAGACAACCTCCTAGCACTGACATTGTTCCCTGGTTTTGCTTTTGATTAGCAACACCTGAATTTTCATTGTGGGAATTTAGGAACAAACTGGAGTTTTGCCACCCATCTTCTCTTTCTCAACAAACAGATGTGATTAGATTTCTTTCCAAAGACTCTGTAACAGCCCCACATCACAAGATGGGAAGAAAAAGCACCCATGAGAATTTGTACCAGATACACTGGGATATCTCCAAGTCAGGTGGAAGGTTTATCATGTCCTCTAATGAAGCACTTAAGCCTGCACAGCTTAATAGCCACTGGGCTTGCTCTCATGCCTGAAGTTATACACCTGCCTGTGCATGTTACCAGAGCAAGGCCTCGGGCATTGTTGTGGAGACAATTGTACTGAAGATATAGAAGAACACAGGTATCACAGCTAATTTTCCATTAAAATTGATTCGTATCTGTTCTTTTACACTGAGGGCATTTATGACACCAATGACTTACAGGAAAAGAAGGGCTGTGGAGGTGATCATTCTCATTAAACAGTAAAACCTCTACTAACAAACAGGAATGGTGATAAATATGGTGTGTAAGTGGCATTGGATTTATATTAGGGTGAATTAAGAAGAAAAGAACATGAACTTGGAGCCACTTGACCTGTAGCACAACCTCACAGTTACTGGAAATGTAGACTTCTCTCCAGTATTTTCTGAGCTAGTCTTGATCTTCACAAGGAATTCTACCTGTTGGTGCAGTGGATTGCAGCTCAGCTTTTTGCATAAAAATTCATGAGACAGTATCTATTTCAACTGTCTTATACAGCAGTAAAGAGGAGGGGGGAAAAGTTTAGCCCTACAACTGAGACAGGGTTCATTTTGAGTGATGATTGCAAACCAGCAGTGGAAATTACAGATGCTACTTGGTTCACTATTATTTTGCAGCATCTCCAGTAATCTTCAGTGATCATTTATAACAGCACGTCTGATGACTTTCAAAACATAACTGGAAAGGATACTTCTGTGGAGAGTATGGCTACTCAAAGGAGAAATCAATCTCTGCTGCTCAGGGAGTCAGCTTCATACCACTGATATCAGACAGTCAGAAACTTCAACATGCAGGAATGGGGTTGGAGGTGATCCAAACCATTTTACTCTGTTGTATCCAGTGCAGTGGAGCCCTATCATAAAGGTTGATCATTCAACCCCTTTTCTGCCATTGAAAGGCAAACGTAACAGTGAACCAACTTTAAAAGCAAACCAAACACACTGATTGCCAATGAGAGAGGCAAACAGTCTGCTGAGCAAAGACGGTCAGCTAGACTTCCATCATGGCTCTCCAATAAAACACAGGAGCTTATCCTGCACCTGCTGCACACCTTTTAAGGGTACATAAGAGTAGAGCATAACCCTTGGTAGCTAGAACACAAAAGCAATTCCAGTCAAATTTTGATCACTAACAAGGAATATCCCGATGTATTATGGTGGAAGGTCCTGACAAAACTCATTAGAGACAAGTCTTGATTGTGCAAAGTAATAAGAAGCTGGGGCAACCCAAATAAAACAAAAATTCTGATAATATTTAAAAACATCAAGTAAACAAAAAATAATCAAACAAAACAATAAGAATGCCCCTTTAAAAAGAGAACTGACTTCATGATGATGATCTCGAAGATACATAAGGACTTTTCTTAGGAAGATGAAGTTCATACAGAACCTGGCAAATCAGGCATGTCAACAAGTAATGGCAACCACCACATTAAATCACTGGCTGCTTTGTGGCCCATACAAATGGAGTGTGATCCCCCCTCCATTCACATTGGATTTATATCAGTGTCATGTGAGCCACCATATCACACCATCTGCAGGCTCTGCCAAGAGGCCCCAGACTGAACAGGAATGCAGAACTATCTCCTTACAGTTTAAGGAAACATTTGAAGCAAATACTCTCCCCTCTCTCTCTCTCTCTGTGTCTCTCTCTCTCTCTCAAAAAAAAAAAAAAAAAAAAAAAAAAAAAAGTGAAACA
>JAWWEV010000095.1:6701219-6733874 GCA_035583235.1 Hafferia zeledoni
CCCATTCATGTTCAAGACAAACACATGGTGCACACACACATGCATATCTATTTCAAAGAACGTATTAAGTGCAGGCCCAGCTAAATTGCAAGATGCAATTTAATACCAGCAATTAACTGTGCACATATTTCTGTACCAGTGAACTGCAGCACAAGTGCTAGCAGTTAGATGTCTTTTCATATGGTGAAGTTTAAAAATAACTTTAGGGTACTCTTGTCATGGCAAATGCCTGCACAAGGTATTATTAGAGCAGTTATTCACACAAGCTGCAGACAAAATCTGCACCATGGTAGACAGCAGAGGCATCTGGGAAGTAAAAAGGCAGAAGATATAAAATACTAACCCAGGATACATGCAAACATTTGCTTGGATTTAGGCAATATCTGTAGGCAGGAGCATTTTCTGTTTGGCTATCTGCTTCATTTGCTTAAAAATTAAGAGGCAATACATCATAGGAAAACTTGACCATGGTGGTAAAACACAGCACACCATTCACTCACTCTTTCCATTTTATCCTAGATAAATAGCTTTGCACTGGTCAAACACTTTTCAGTTTTTGAGAGTCCTTCCAAGTGAGACCATTAAAACACATTTTCTTATCAAGAAAAGGAACGTGGAGGGAAATCGACAGGAGCATGTGCAGGAATCCCATCAATTAATCATAAGTGAGATCCTTTGTCATTTTTTCCTGGATAAATGTGATGAACCAGACTGCAAATCTGCCATATATTGATGATTATCATATGGATGTGAAGTACTTTTTTTTCCTTTTACCATGTTGCAACCTCACCCTGAGTTAGCTGGAGTAGCACTGGTCCTACAGAACGGAATTCAGGTTTCTAAGGTATGTCTACATATTCAGTACTCAACAGATGCAGAAAAGGTCAAATGAAGACTACTTGTAGGTACTGCACAGTAACTAGTGGTGATGAAATATGGAAAAAGCACCCATTTCCTGGGATTACACACTTGTTCCAAATCATTTTTGCTCATTGATTTCTTCCTCTCCTCTTATATTTCTGAAAATTTTACTGTCATCTAAACAGCTATAGAAGCTGAAACTCATTTTCACACCACGATGTAGAATTTCGAATCTCCCCAGCACTCAAAGTAGTCCTTCCTCTGTGATCAAATCTGTACATAAATGGCACCCAACACTTCCAAAGCAGAGGAGGGCAGTTTTTCCTGGGTAGGTTACAATGTCCAAGGGGAGAGATTGCGAGAGCAGCCAATTTCAAAGCATGTCTGTGTTGTAATAAGTAGGCTGCTTCAACAGAAGACTCCTGAAAGTAATGCATCTTTCCATCAGAAGGAGAACAACCCAGGCATTAAATTGTTATCCAACATAATTTCCATGGAAGTCATCAAAACCTGGAAATAAAGCAAACCTATTTGGCTCAACATACACACACACACACACCAAAGTTTATATGTTTTTTACCATGAATCTCATGACAGTTGACATTTCCTTGAAGCCTAGCTCATGAAGGAATAAAACAGTTTTCATTTTTTCATTAAAAAATTCTTTCTAGGTATTTGTCCTGAAAAAAAAAATGAAAAGGAAAGAAAAAAGAAAATACAAACAGGATGTACTCTTACAAACTTGAGAAATAAGAAACCAAATAAAAAGAATGCTCTTCCATTAATAAAAAAAAATAAAGATAATTTTTAAAGTGATGTTGTGGTTTTTGAGATCCAACTTATAAAATTGATGTCCTCTCCTAGGAAAGTTCTGTTAATTTGGGGGAGAATAAGCATCTAGTCTTAACAGTATTTACATTTCAACTCTTAGATCTTCTCAACTGTTTGGTCACTCTCAAATTCCAGCACAAATGTTATCTGTCCTTGTCCATCTATCACATGTTCCGGCAGGTGACTTCTAGCTCTATCTAATCCACATCCTTATGCATTACAGTTACTCATCATGGAAATCCACAGAGCCAATACATCATTCCTTCTCATATGTCTTCTTAAAACTTAGGCTGGAGATCACAAACTTTGTCCAAGCTGCTGATGGTCTTCCAGGTCTCCTTTAAGGATATGTGGATATCTTGTGTTCTCCCATTTCCTAACTCATCCTGTCCTGCTGAGTATGGATAAAAAAAGTCACAGTGAAGTTATTGCAACTTAAGGAGTTGATGCACCAAAGGTGCTCACACCCTTCCCACAGGTAAGTGCAATAACGTATTAACTTAAGCTGGCTTAACTGACAGGTGAAACTGTACCATGAATTCTTGCAATGATCACCCACAGCCTTCAGCAGTGAACTTGAGGGCACTGCTGACCTCTGTGTTGCATGTGTCGAACTTGTTTTTCCACTCTTGGTTGGTAATTCCTTGTGCACCTGTAGTACCACAGCAGCAACTATGGTGTTCCTGGACCTCTGTGCATGTTGAGCACCTTCACCAAAACCTAGAGTATCACATTCAAGAATGTGCAGAAATACTGAAGTATACAAAGCCACAGCCTTAAAACTAATGGGCTTTTGACAGTGCTAGAACAGGAGTAAATTCATAATGTCACAGGCCCTGCTGTGGTTCAAAAATTCCATTCCAGCCTTCTGTGTATTCCTGACTGGGCTTACTGCTGTTCAAGCTGCAATTATTCACGCAGTTTGTAGTATGCTGTAGGTACTCGTTGCACCTTGTGTTAATATATCAGGAATGAGACACTCACACACACAAAAAAAAAAGCCATCTCAATATTCATAGATGAACACTGCAAGTGAATTGCTGACAGAATGTTTCCTGGGGTGGAAAAAATGGAGAAGTTTCTGTTTTATGGGTTGCCAGAGGGAATAGTTTCTAATGCACAACTCGTGCATTGATGGAAAATGAGCACAGTCCCAAAAACAACACCTTAACTCAAGATTTTCCATTATTGGGTTATTTTTATTTTATTTTATATACAATGCAAACAAAAATGTTGATTATCATGATTCAGCACTCTCTAAGAGAGATGGAAGCAGTAAATAGAGTAGGTAGGGAGATAGAGGGACTTGTCACCTCACCCAGGGCACAGCATTTGTGAAGGTTTCAGATATGGTAGAAAAATGTTCCTTTGCCATGCACACGCCTTAGATGTTTCTTGTAACTGATAAGTGGCCCAATATCTGACTTTCTCTTCCACCCTTTTATGGCCTTTCTTAAAATCTGTAGATGGTTTTATCTTTTTATAGTGATTTTACAACATCTGGAGATCATTTAAAATGCTTAAATTAATATAGTCCCAAGCTAAAATGCTCATGCAGAAATTATTAAAACTCTGCAGCCGTGGTACACACCAGTCTTATCTTGCCAGATATCACCTTTTGGGGGAGAGTTACACCTGAATCAATAGTCCCACCGGATGTAGTTGCTTGAGAAAAGCTAAGGCAGAAAACAAACGTCCACCACCACTTCTCACTATTAACAATCTTGCTGAATTTTTCACGGGGTCTGCTTGTGTTCCCTGTTGTCCCAATTAGCCCAGCTCCAATCTGGCCAACAATTGCCTTGTCTGAATTCATTATTGAGTGCCATTAACCATAACACCTTTCACATGATCCTAATCTGCTTGATGGGAGGGAGGGCACTCCAGCAATCACTGGGTCAACGCTGGAGGAAGTTTCGTTGACTTTGTTGGTAAGCAGAAGCTGTGCTGTCTCCATCCTCTTGGGACCACAGGTACTGTTTGAGCACAAGGTGCTGCACCAGGCTAGAGAATTTGGCTCATTACAATGATGGGTTGCACAGCCCTGGTCAGGCATTTCTCCATCAGCCTTATGTTCCACGGGGTTTGTGGACAGGGATATGGATATTACACCTGCTTTGCTTCCAGTAGCTCCCTGGCACAGGTCTAGCCAAACACGGCTCCCTTTTCTGGGGGTACAGACTTGGGTAGCTCAGGATGAGCACATGACTGGAGAGGACATTCCAGCTGAATTCTGGTGTGGGGGTGATGCAAGGACCTGCCTACAGTTGGTTCCCACTCCACACCAGCAGCATAAGATGTATGTGAAGCAGTAGGCACAGACCTGCACCATTTCCTACCTGTGGTGACCCATTTGGGATCTGAGTCCTACAGAATGGCTAGGAGCTTTTTCCTGCATCTCCCTCAGACCACATTTCATACGAGCACGTGTGTGTGTTGCAGCTGTCCCCTCCCTTTCCCAACTTTCTTTTGAACTCCACTGTTTCTGCAGCCAAGTTGAATCCAGCTCCCTCACCAGTGAAACACCTTCCATCCTTCCTTTTGCCCAGGGCTTACAGCCCTGGTCTCCTGCCTTCCCTGCTTTCCCAGTACTTCCTTCCCTGTCTTTCTTCCAAGGCGCCTTTCAGGCTGTAAGCCCTTACACCAACACCTGGTTTCTTTGTTCTGCTGCTGGGAAAATTCCTTGCTCCTAGTCTCCTGCGGGGCACTTGGAGAAAAGTGGCTTATTCCTAAGCTTCAGCCACCCACTGCTCTGCCTGGACTTTGCCTATTCACTGCCTAACGATCCTTAATGACACAGCCTCTTTCCAGGGCAGAGCCAAAGGCACTGCTCCCTGACTTCTTAGCACAAGAACTGTGAGCAGCACACAAAGACAGTGATTAGACATAAAACCACATAGTTCATAAAGTTACAGTGAACTTCATAAGCAGTACACAGATTGAGACTCACAGAGTGACAAAGTGATTATCTTTGTATTGTTTCACCTTGTTATTCACTGAAGACTCATGTTTGAGTAACCATGCACAACTGGATATGACTAAATAATATTAATTCTTCTGTGCAGCTGAACATGATAGTGTGAGAAAGGACAGACTGGATCAGAAAGGGAAGCCCTGAAAAGAGGTTCATTAAATGTCCAAGGATTATCTGGCTTCAAGTTCCCAGATATGTGTTTCCATTCAATATCTCATGGTTTGATCACTCTAGAGAAACTACCTAACAAAATGAGAGGGAAAATTTAAGAGAAAATTAGGAGAATGGAGGGAATTCAAACCTCATGGTGACATAAGGACATAGGTCAAGAGGGCTTGGAAAGGTAGGAATTCCAAACTTGAGAAATCATCAAAAGCAAAATGAATACTTTACTTGCAATTTGACTGTCAGCTTGAAGTTCATACAGCTGCTGTTTCCCCTTTATGAGGGACAGGATACACCTGTGGCACTGTCTGTGGAATTTAAGTGGGTTTCAAGTGGAATTTTCACCTGTCTCCAGCACATCCAGAAACCATGAGGAAGCACTCTGCCCCTCATTGTAACAGAACAGCAAACATGGTCCCAGGGATGAGACATCTGCAGCAAAAATAACTCTGATGAGAAATTCTGCCATTTCCATACACTCAGGATGATGTGGGACAACTGCAGATGCAGCCCCCGTCTCACAGTGGCAGAGGAATCTCTATCAAACTGGCACAAGAAGCTGACAGGCCCTTACCAAACCATGAGAAGATGTGGGATAAAAGCTGATGCTGTCCAAGGGATACACTGTCATGAAGCTGGAATAGGGATTAGACTGCTCTGCCAGCTTGCAGTCAGAGACCACTGCACATCCATCCCAGGACCATCCTGCAATAGAGTCACTGCCAGGTCACCTCCCTCCTCAAGCCCCAGCTCTTCCAGAAGCCCAGGGGCTCCTGCTGGTGAGTCAAACTGTTGGAGTGGCCCTGGACTGGAGGAAGATGGGATTATCTTTCTGGCCTGTTTTGAATCCGTGGCATTGGGCAAACCTCCTGATATCTGTGCCTCTTATTTGTCCTTCTGCAACATGGCAGCACTTCCCCATCTGGTGGGGAGAGAGGGCATTCAGAAAACAGTGAGGGGACCTTCTGTATGATGAAACCCTACATCACCATGGCATGTACATATCTAACACAAATACCCTCCCTTAGAAGGATTTTGTGTCAAGAAGGATTTTTTTTCCATTAATTTTGTGGTGTTGTAGAGAAAATAGAAGGCACCATGTATTAATTGAAATACAAAATTAATAATACATTTCAGATCTAGTACATGTCAGGAAATATTTTTTTTCTTTTGAAAAGATTTATTTCTTTTGTATATCCATGCTAATTTGGTATTAGCATTTGTATTAAGGACCCTGAGTGCCCCAGCTAAGGCCAGATCCATGTGGTGTGAGGAACTGAACACACCCAGGGGTTAGGAATCACATTAGTTCCTTCTTTAGATGTTCTCAAACAAATAAATAGAAGAAATATATATTGTCATTTTACAGTTGGGCAACTGAGGCACAAAGACATTAAATAATCACCCTTCACAGACCCTGAAGTGTATGGTAGTGTTTCTCAGTCCTGTACTTAAAATGACAAGCCTATTCTTTCTCCCCTATCTTTTCTTTGAGAAGCTTTATATTTTGTTAATTAAATACAAGCAACAGTGACTTCAATCATGATCAAAAAGAATGCACAGGTTTTCCTTGCAATAAAGGAACTCTGTTGATCATCAACTGCAGGGCAAATCCATGTATGTTTCCCAGGAAATTGTATTCCCACTGTGTGGTCTCTCAGTTGTATCTGTAGCAAATACATACACTAGGAACTGAAGCCATTGGTTCTTGTCACTCAACTAGTCATAATAACCTTCTCCTGTTTAAAAAAAAATCGTGGCTATTTATTTGTAGAACTTGGCAAATGAGTCTGTGTTTTTGAAAGAGGGTGTCTACACATGTGAACAGGGAGTTCCCCTCACTAAGCATCTGGGTGTGTTCCTCAGCAAGACCTTGGCAGATAGGAGAGAGATGAGCACTGTAAAACCTCTGCACTAAGTGGGAGCCTTTTGTAGACTCCTAACAGCAGAGCAATTTTGTTGATACATACATCTATAGTGCATATTTGTGTGTATTTGTGTGGAAACCAGGAACTCTGTCCAAGCCAACAGCAAGGAAAATACAGCTGGATACAATGCACGGTGTCTCATTTCTGAGGATATTCTACAGATTCCAAGAAAAGCAAGGCATAAGAAGTTCTTGCCAGTGCCCATCTCAGATTGCTGGAGACATGAGAGGGCTGCAAAAGTAGAAAAGCTACAGATATGGGATTATCTGAAAGAAGAACTCTCCAGTAACTTCCATAGTCCTTTGATAAGGTCTCCAGGGAGCAGATGATCAGCAAAGATAACATTGTGAAACTGTACAGCATTTCCTTTCTACCTGTGATATGTATTTAGCAATGTATCATAAAGGCTGCAGAGGACAGCATTATTTCTCCATTATACAATATCATGTATCTATTCAAACTTTTCTGTGAAAGACAAAAACATAACACATTATAAAACTATTTCTTCTGCTACCACTTCCAATTTTTTTTCTCCAGTCACTCCCAGCTCATTGGTTTCAACGTTCATGATACATGAACTCCACTTCAGCTTCCATTCAAAGGTACTCACTGGAGCTGAAAAACAGGAAAAGTTTGGCTAGGGAACCAGAAAAAAACACATTTAGACCTGAGTCTGAAATTTACTTTGCTGTAAAATGAAATCTTTGAAATATTCCATTTTTTTTTCCCCTCAGGGAGAAGTGTTTCCCTCCTCTTCAGCTTATCAAGAAAATTCTTAACATTGCTTTGCGACACTGCACATCAACATGGGTTTTGCCTAACTGAGGTATAAGAGTGTCATACATAACTTGCTGCTGTTCAAATCCCAGGACACTGTTCCAAGACACATGTGGAAGTTTGTGTCTTTCAGACCAACTTCCTTCTCCTAATGCTGATATTTTCCCTTATATATATTGAACTAGTGACCAGGAAAAAAATAAACAAACCCAAAGCAATTCTTGACTGAACCAACAGAGGAACAGACCTTCTGGCACTTTCCCAGCAGCCCTGACATCAAGGCTGTTACGGAAATCCAATCACATGCTTTTGCAATTAGGACTTGGGTTATCAAAATTACTGGCTTGTTTTTCTCTATGCCTAAGGTGAAAGGTGACAGAAAACAGCAAACTAATAGAGAGCCAGTAAATACAATTGGCAAGCATATGGGGCAAAGCACAACAATTAAGGAAGGACCAGTGGGATTAGGTTCCTCAGCCCTACATTAGACCTCTGACAATGGAGTTGAAGCATGACTGACAGAGGATCACGACTGCAGTGCTCAGAGCTTGGATCGTGTAAAGCCCCTCACCAGAGCCCTGACACAAAAGTAATTAAATAAATCAGACAGAAAAATGGCATGTCCTTCACATTTGGGGCCACAGACACTGTTCATCATTCCATGACACACATGCAATGATGGGAAAAAAATATATTAAGGAATCTCAAGTAGAGCCAATATTATAAAGCCCTAATTTCAGTGGCAATTCTTCAGGCAGTTACTTGAAAGAGTTAAAACACCACAGTAATTCCCTAGACTTGTCTGTCTACCTCTTAATTCCATCATCTGCTGCCATGCAGAGAATCTCAGGTTAAATGATTTGATCATGCCTTCTCTGTCTGTGGCAATTACATAGGAAACAGGAAGGTGCTGAGCATTCCTGTGGTGTCAGCACTGGGTGAGACCTCTGTGCTGCCCAGGGCTGCTCCCTCAGACTGGGGCCTTACAGGAATTCAAGAGTGGGATGCCAGTGACATGCAGTCACTCCATCAGGCAGTATAAAACAATGGGCAAACTTGTGCAAGGGCTGTGAACAATCTGAAGAGGGAAAGGAGGGCACAGTCTCCCAAGACTGTATTTAGGGTTTGTTTTTATCATCAGCTATTAGCCCTGCTCTAATTTACACCCTCCTAAGTACATCCAGGTCACAATCCATTTGTGTGAGGAACAACATAGTATTCAAGATCCAACTTTGGTTTTCATTACTTTGAGAAACAGCTGACATAAACTCTTATTCCAGATTGTCTCTTAACATTCTGTGGAAGGATCTTGTATTCTGGGCACCAAACCAGCATCAACACTCCTGGGCGGGGATGGATGGTGAGAGGAGAAAGACAAGTGGAGGTATGAATATCTCGCCAAAACAAAACAGCAGAACTTCCTGGCTTCTTCCCAGTCTCCACATTCATTTGCCTTCTCAAAGGGTGGAAATCCCAACAAGGAGGATTCTTGCAGATCTATGATCTGATTGCTCTGAATGTTAGAGAAAAAAATGCTTACCCAGGTCATGCAGGAATGGGTAATCATATCACACATCAGAGTCAGCAGGCACATCCAGGGAATATGCCACTTAGGAAGTAAAGAAGTTACAGGCAGCAGTAAGTTGAGCTATTCGCACAACTTACCTGAGAAGAAATCCCTTTCTTTGTGCAGAAGTACAAAAAGTACATGGTAACAAAGTGGAGACATGTTCTTAAGTAAACAGGTACTAAAAAAAAGCTGTTACAAGAATGCAATGTTTGGGCATTGAGGTTAATGCTTTTGCCAGGGTTTCTACAGCAACGCAGTGAATTAACTTTGAATCATGATGAAATAAACTTCTGTTTTGACTATGCATAGGAATTCAATTCACATGTCTTCCACTCTTTAACTTCCTCGCTCTCCTTGACTGTTTTTAGGGGAGAAAAAGAGAATGAAGGAGGCACTACCATTCATTCAGCCTGACAATGTAACTGCTGAAGTGCACATGTATGGCCTGACCACTTCACTGTATTTGCAGCACAGCTGTTATCACATAAAGGTGAACCAGCTGCTGCAGAATGAGCTTGAGAGATGCTGAGCATTTCAGAGACCTGCTGCCTTCAAAAATACAAAGTCCAGTGTTATCTACACTCTTTCTCCACTCCGGGATCAAGATGTGTAAGAACCAGGTCAAAACAATACTGCAACCTACAGGTCACATTTAAAACTCTGTGCCTTTTGCAGCTTTTTAGGAATATGGGAATTAAAATTATTTCTGGCATATCAAGTACCTGTTGCAAATATGCAGATTACTTAAGCACATTTCAAATAAAGTGATGACCACATTGGCACAGTGTTTCTGAGACCTGTTGAACTGAACCCCCAACTCTAACTTGAATAGGCTTTCCTCAGTTCTTTGCAATATTTACCCTGAGTCTGGCCCACAGTTTTACAAGAGTTATGAGCTTCTCACAAAACCAATAAGCAAAATTACATCTTCTAGAACAGGACATTGGTCTACCACTCTCACTTATTGCCACACTCTGGCACATCCAGTCCCTGGCAAACCTGCCTCAATCCACACTGTCCCACCAGAATAACTGCAATTTGCTCTACATGCTTTGGACATCCTCCTCTGCCTGCCCTCACGGGTTATGTAGAAAAAACATAAGTGGTTCTGTTAATGTCAGCTCAAAGACACATACACATGCACACACACACACACACTCTGAAATAAATCCATTACAATAAATATCTCATAAAAAATTACATACCCCAAATATATTCAGCAGCAAAATAGCAGCTGTTGCATAGTTTGAGGGTTTTTTATTTTTAACTTATTAATATGCTGATCAGATTCTTGTAATCAGAAACAAGGGACATTAATCTCATAAAATATGTAAACTGTATTTTATTTGGGGGGGGAGGAGGGGGGAAGAAAAAGGAAAATGCTGGCAAAGCTGTAGCTTCTTTCCTTTTCTTTATTTCAGGAAGTGAGCAGAGATTTGTAGGTGGAGTTGAAAGTGGCTGCAGGTCACCACCATAAGCCCAGAACAGCAAATGAGACTGAGAGTTGGTGGATGCCTCTATGCCTGCCTCAGAAAAATTATGTTTACAAAAGGTATCCCTTGTAAACAGAAAAAAAAAAAGGAGTCCTGAGGATTTAGATCAGCACCTATTAAAGACAGTGGGACCCTCTTCAGTGACTACAAGTATTGTATAATACTGTTAGATGAGGAGAAGAGAGTCTGGCCTCCTCACTTACTTTCATGGACAATTTCTTCACAAGACATGCAAAAGCTTGGCAAGGATAGAGGCAATTGCAGGAGTCATTAACTGGCAGGCAAGAGATTCAGATTTGAGCATCAGTGCTTCAGCAACTTTGATATCAAATCTGAGATGTTTTAAACAGACCTGATAAGGAACAGGTAGCTGTTTAGTGGTTTCTGAAAATCACCATTTCCACATAGCAAACTGAACAAGATCAAATACTTGGGGTACCTGTGTATTTAATCAATCACCAATCTAGAGCAAAAAACAAAACAAAACAAAACACTAAATTAGGCAGAGCTCCATTTTTAAATTAAACTCAACAAATGTTTATGTTTTATTGAGCTAAGGACATTGAGTTCTTTACATGTTTTTACACTGTAATCAATATCCTTCTCCAGGTTCATTAAAAACAGGAGTGAATGTTTCAAACATGTGAGTAGGGAGACAGCAATGCAAAAGATACATATAAATTTGATCAATTAAGATGTTTTCTAGAGATGAAATACTAGTAAAACTAATTGGGTGTTGTTGGTCTTGCCATACATATCTTCAGAGGGGTCAATACTCTGGTCATCTCCACTATAGTCTATCAAGCGATATATTCACAATGATGATTATATCAAATCTGGTTTAGATTGACCCAATAGGATTTGTCATCTAATCTTCCATTAATAGATCCAGTCATATGAAGTTAAATTTAGTAAGGCCAGTCCAGTCACATGCACAAAAAGCAGAATAACATTTGCAAAGGCTTAAAGGCAACCAGGTAATTGCCACCTAACTGACAAGCTCTGAGTTGATGAAACATTTATTTTTCCAAATGTAGGGGGCCTGCAGCTGCAGCTTTTTTGTTTGTTTGTTTACTTGTTTGTTGTTTGTTAGTTTGTTTCCATTATTAACTTGCCATAAATTATTTGGAAACTATGCATTAGATATCAAATGTGTATCTGAGTCTTTAAAGTCTGGATATAAATCTTAGATCTGTAGGAAACTTGTTGTTTAATATCTTTGCACAAGAGAAGAATTTTGAGAAAGATGCTCCTGGAACCATGAATTGTTTGAAACAAGGAGACATTTTTGCTTTTTTTGCCCTTTTTTTTTTGGTACAGCTTCTATAGTGCTATATTAATTCCAAACCTACACTCAACATCCAAACTTCCAAAGAGACAAATTTAGGAAGTCCAGGATTTGTCAGAAGCCAGATGAACACATTGGGTAAAACAATCATCCTGTACAAAACCTGTGTCCTGTCTCTTTCCCTGGGAATCTGGTAGCTGTCAAAGGAAAGATAAGGGATTATGTTTGCCTTTGGTATGTTCTGCCATCCTTATGTTCCGTCATGTGGATACAAATTGTGACTCGGTATAGCTGAGAGAGGAGCTTAACAGAAGGTGGAACCAGTGCCCCTGAGGACAGTCAAAGATGTAGAGGCAGCCCTGGGCTGTACTACAGGCAACTTGACACAACAGCTTCTGTAGTCACATAATTCAGGCAACAGACTTACCCCTTCATCTGCTACCATGGCAGAAGTGTAGCATGATCTCCACTGATTGCCCTACAATCACTGCCCTGGTGTTTTTCTTGGAATCACTATAGCCATAGGAAGAGAGTAACTAAAGCATTAAGCTGAAGTGAAATATTTAAACTGGATTTGGTGGGGGTTTTGGTGTTTTGGGGTTTGGGGGTTTGTTTTGTTGTTTTGGTTTTGTTTTTGTTTTTTTTTTGGTGGGGGTGCATTTTCACAGAAGACACTTTACATGTGGTAACCTTGCTAGGCAGATCATTTATCCATGATGGTCACTGAAATGAGCATCTGGTAACACCTACCAGTTCTGTTTGCATATTTGCTGTTTCTTTTCTTATCTACAGGATGCTGGTGAAATCTGTAGAATATCATGCCAGCATCACTGATCTTAGAAAGAAAATGTTCTCAGTTATCAAATCTCTAAACTTTTGGGGAAACTCATGTACATGAGCAAATAAAGGCATTTGAGGGATTTAGCCTCAAACCTTGGGTTGCCACTTGCTCCTTTTAAACTGATGAGCTCCAGAGTTATGGCATGAGATACAGTAAGAGGTGAATCATTCCAGTCCAGGTATTTGCATATCTGCAATAGCTAGGGTTTGAAGGATGCTGAAGCCTTGCTCAGAAAGATTGAGAGCAACTAGAAAAATCCAGTGTTTATTGATAAGGCAGAACTTGTCAGTTCACAGACCCATCAAACAGACAAATGCTGCTGACAGCCTGTGGAAAACAAAGCATTGGAATCAGCATAAGATGATTGCAGGAATGAAGAGTGGTCTTCTCACACAGACATTTCATGAACTGATGTGCAAGCAGCAACTTTGAAAATGTTCTCAGACACCAGCTAGGAAAAAAAAGGGGGCTGAGGTGAATGTCAGATTCAAACTGGGGGCAATTTGGAAACACATTATTTGTGGCTCAGATCAGAGAACTAGACACTAAGCTCTGTTTTCTGGTGCCAGCAATAAGGAACACCATGAGAAAGAGGAAGAGCAACTACAACTGGAGAACTATCACTGCATATGTACCTGGCTGAAGCCATCTCCAAGCCAGTTGCCTGGTTTACTGATGGAACTGGTTAGGTCCACAGGACAGTGGTTCACAAGGCATTTGCAGACTCTGCAAAATCTAGTGATCATTACCATGAAGTGAAGGTGCAGAAATTCACAGATGGGCAATAGAGAAGACATAAGATGTTAACTTCCAGAACAGAACTCCAGGTAACAGAGTCCAGTAAAAGACAACAACTTTGCATAGCCACAGGAGGAAATCACATTTTTTCTTCCTCAAAGAAGAGAACAAATAGGAGACTGCAAAACTAAATTGTAGTGTTCTTTGTACACCATGTGTGAGCTGCTCACCTTTAAGCTCACCAAAGACCTTGCTGTAGAAATCAAATGTTTAAAATAATCTTCTCTGCTTGAAATAAAGGATACTAATCAGTCATAATCTCTGCTGAGCACCCAGCAGGCTTCAGCAAGCTGACATATTGCTGATTGTGTCAGAAAGGTGGAACTCTTGAATCAGACTCATAAGATTCACTAACTTTAGTAGTATGGCATAGCACACTCCCTTGGGCTTCTTGCATGCACAAGTGTGCACATCTTTTGAAGTGCCATCCTTTTAGTACCATGTCAGGAGAGAAAAGGACTTCAAAACTTGCACAATTATTCCTTTTTTTTTTTTTTTTTTTGGACAAACACAGAAGCTTTTCCTCAGATCTTGTAGAAGTTAACATGCCATCTGGATGTCCCTGAAGTGTAACAACAGAAACTAGCAGCTGCTGTTATCAGTCTTCTGCACCAAAAAGGCAAAACCCAGACTGTGGACTCCAAAAAACTTCCTTTCCATGTGAAGACATTCCAGTCTTGAGCAAGTGCAGGCACACAGAGGTATTTTGAGATGTAAACCTAACCTGCTGGGTCAGAAGTTGTGAGTGGACAACTAATGCCAAAGACAATTTGGAAATGCAAAGGAATGACTGTACTAGCAGAGCCCAAATCTGTCTCCAGGGTTATGAAATGGCTGTGTGCCCGTGCTGATCACACCACTGTGGATTTATGTGTCTGCTGCAGATTCACAACTGCATCAAGCTGTAGCAGCTGTAGATCTATACAGTCAGAAAGGCTGAGAAGGAAGAGGGGAGTGTGAGCCTATTCCTCATTGATTTTGAGAAGAAGGAAAATTATCTCAATGTTTGAAAAATAAAGCTAAATACATCAGTACCAGAGGCAATTGTATGGCCTCCCTTAACAGGCATTTTTAACCCACAGAACATCTCATTCTCAGATAGACATCTCAAGTAGGTCACTGGATTGTGCCCTAGAAAGATTTGTTCCTTTCCATTGCCTATAAAAAGCAACCTAGATTATTAGCTCAGATTTAGATATCTAGAATTAAGTGAGCTAAGATGCTTTCATCATAAGAAGATACGATTATTTGCTTAGTTATTTAAACAAAGAATAAAAATGTTATGTTTGTGCCAAGAATCACTCTCTGACTAGTAAACAGTTAGTGTTACAATGTAAAAAGACAATTTCCTTGAGACAGAATGCTCTCATGAAGAACACAGTTACCTCAACACAGCTTTAATTCACTGAAGGGCACCATGACTGAACAAAGTCTGCAAACATTAGTAAAGCTACAAACATCACTAGAACTTGCTTCCTAAGTGGTACCAAAAGCTGGAATTGACTTTGCGTGATTAAAGTACCCGGATTCAGAAAAATTATCCTGTCCAAAACCCTTAATTTCAGACCTCTGACTGCTGTAATTCGGTGCATCTCCACTGACGTCAGCATAGCCCCGTTAAATTACGGTGTGATGAATCTGCCCATTCCCACAAAACTGGGGTGCTCAGCTAAATCAGAGAACATCTGCCTTGCTTTTCATCACAAATGAGTGCAGCCACAATGGTCTGACAGACCACTCTTCCAAAGAAATTCCAGTGCAGACCTGACAGCAACAGACACATTCATCTGGTCAAATACTCCAGCAGCCCCATTTGCAAATAGTCACTCATTTCTGTGATTATTTTGTTCTTTTAAAAACTTTTAATTCTACTGGGCATTTTGTTTGCAGTGTTATCTGATGAACAGTAGAGGATGCACAAAGTATACACGGCCTGAAGAGGACAAGATGTCAGGTACCCTACAGGGTCCAGCTTCGTGCAAAACCAGTGTTTCCAACACCTTGCATACCAAAACCACAAATTCTGGTTGCTGCCCCACTTCATACAGTCTCCAGTGGAATGGACAGAAATTGGATGCACAGCAATACTCTACCATGACATGTTGAATCCTTTATATAATTTCCTCAGTTTTACTATGGTCCTTGTTATCTATCCATACAAATACCTGAACACACACAAGTTTCCTCTTAACAGAAATCTGTCTCATGCAAAAATTAACATATCCTGGGGTGGGTTTGCTTTTTTAAATCTCTGTGGGTATTTGAAATAGGAGCTGAGATGAAGTATATTAGTCATTATTTGTCATCTTTGTGATTACAGATGGAAAGATTTAAATCAGGAGGTTTCACCAAGAGAAGAAACATAAATGGGTGAAATACCACCATGACTTGGTTCAACCCCACGCTACTGAGTTCGCAAAGATGCTGTCCAAAGTGATAATTTGCTAAACCTGAAAACAGGAGATAGAGTGACTGTCCATCATCACTAAAAATTGTGGGTTAAATAATCAGGCAGGAAAAAAGACTTATCTAATTGGAACTTTGGCCACTCCCAGTTATATTTCTATTTTAAAAAGCAGTGAATTTGTTTCCTTCGCTTGACAACAGTAGGGAAACTAACAAAGATATCCTAGAAGAAAGCAGTATCATGAATTAGCAAGAGGGAAATGGTAGCCTGTTGTTTATTCAAAATTTGATCATGAACAGCCTACAACTTGAAGATCAGAAAACAGGTTTTTTTCTTTTTTTTTCTTTTTTTTTTTTTTACCTTAAAATATGCATGTGAAATCTGGAAATCCATCAGAGTTATAGGCAAGTGTCTAAACACCTTAAAAAGCAAATTAATAGAAAAATACTATATATGAAATGGAATTAATTTATAAAGGGACTGAGATTCCTCAGACAATCAGTCTTTAAAATTATCAAATAAGAAAATAGAAGTATCTGGAGTATGAGTTAATAATTAAATCAGAGCATCTGCCATTGCAAGTGTGTTATGAAATGCTGTGAAAAGGCACATACAAAAGGTTTTAACTGGTAAGATTGTCAGAACTTCACAGCACAGAGGCTTTGGAAATTGCATCCCATCGCTGAAAACACCAACTGAATGAACTTCACGATACAACTTATGTTTCTTATGGCACAAAAGATCCAGTTTCAAACTGTGGAATAAAAAATCAGAACCTCTTGAACAGAACAAGCATGTAATGACATACAGCAGATATAGAGAGAAAACTCTCTTAGAAATTTTTTCTCACAAGCTTACAGGCAAACTTGAGGGTAAAATATGTTCTCAGAAACATTGATCAGCTCACAAGTCAGTTGTGAATTGAAAAGCAGCAAGTAGTGGTTTTTGCAATGAATATTTTTAAAAATTTTTTTCTAATGTAAGTCAACACCTACTTTTTCACAAGCTACACTGTTTCCCCTTTATTTCAGTAATGGGCATTGGTTTTTAATGTTTTGTGTTTTTTTTTTCTTTTAAACAAAACAGTAAGAAGACCAAAATTGTTATATATAGTAAAGGTAAAAAAAATAGCTTATTACATTTCTTCTAAATGCATCACAGATGTTAATATTTTCATTTTGGAACAGATACTGCTATATCATTGGTTGTTCTGAAAAAGCTAAAATAATCTAACCTTTCCCCTTCTTCCTAATAAGGAGTGTGAAGACTTCTTTTTTAATTAAATGGTGAAAATATTGAGATTTATATAGCCAGATCTGGCAGTCTTTTCATATTTACTTGGACTGAGAGGTGTATTTTTATGTGTGCCCCTGTTAAAGTATGTATGCAAACATTTTTTTGTTTTATTAAGTCTTTTTTATTATATGTGGGTCAAACAGTGGTAATGTCAGTAGACCTATTCTCTTACCACTTCAAGCTGTGTAAATTAGGAATTGTTTCACTAAAGTCAGCAGAGTCACAGTGATGTAAAAACTACAAGAGGAGAGGAGGGTCCAGGGTGTTGGAAACAACTGAGGCAGGTGAGTAAAATCACTCCTGCCAGTCAACAAATGCAGATTAGCCCTCTGAGTTAGGCTGGAATTGCACTTTCCTTCTGCAGCTTTGTGTTGGTTTTTCATTGGGAATAAGTTTCACCATCTTAATTTGTTCCTTTACAAATGCATTTTGTCACTGCCAATTGTCAGTGTGTCTGTACAGCAAAATTCAGACCCAGATCCAAATTCAGCTCTTGTTCCATCCTGCCCTGAATGAGAGTTCTGGCTTGACCCATCATATAATCGAGAGTAAACCACAGCATGTGGATTTGGACGCAGGTCCAGCCTCAGCCCCTGTGGAGTCTGATGCTCTTCTGATTCCAGGGTTTGCTTGCTGACTTCTTGTAATTTGTGCTACTTAATATCTACTAAACCTTTATTTTTAATTTTTTTTCGTCTCATTTCAGACCTCAGAGACAGTCTGTGAAAATAAAGTAAAACAAAAAGTTAAAAAAAACCAAATAAACATTAAAAACCCCACCAACACACACACACACACACACACACAAAAAAAAAAAAAAAACCCCACCAAAAAAACCCAAACCAACAACCAAAACCAAAACAAACCAAAACTCAACCACAAAACAAAAAACAACCAACCAAAAAACAGAGGGAGTAAAAAAAAATCTTTGCATATTTTTTCCAACATCAGCAGATGTGGGAAGATGACAGATTTAAAAAAAAAAAAAAAAAGTGTGTGGGAAACAGCTGCAGAGCAATGTTTAAACACAGAGGACCAAACAAAAGCAGTCAGAGACACTGTTATGAAGAGCGAGCTTCCATCCTCAGGACAGCAGAGCGCTTCCTGAAGCCATCCGGGACAAAGGAGAATTCTACGGGAATGTGCCTGAGCCTTCTCGCAGCCTCCCCGACCTGCCCGGGCGCCGGCGAGATGTGGGAACACCGGGCATCTCCATCAAGGACCGGGATGGGAAGGCATTCCTGCTGCCTGCCGCTCGCAGCCACGGTCACGCCTGCCTGGAGAGAGGGGAGGACGGGAGCCGGTCACAAAGGATTTCCTGCTGTCTGCCCACAAGCAGGTCTTTGTCCTCTTTGTGAGGTGCGCTGCTCCCGGCTCCCCACGCCGCTCCTCCCCGCACATGGCTCCCACTGGAAGCAGCGCTTCTCCGGCAGGGATGGAGCACCCCGGGACCTGCAAACCAGGGAGCAAAACTGGAGGTGAACCGGAGAGGAACCGTGAGAACAATTAAAGCATGGGGAAATGTGCCCTGGAGCTTAAATAAATCAAGCTTTTCTCTGTGAAAAACACACTGAAGGGGTGAATTAATCAGAGATTACAGCCACCTACGAGGAGAAAAAAAAATTGATAATCGAGAAGGTTTCGGACTGGAGACAAAGACACATCGAGGTTTAACATGTACTGAAGTTGAAGGTAAAGCAATTTAGAGGAGAAAAAAAAAAGCGGAACAATTAACTGCTAGACAAACACCAAATTTGAATTTAAAGGTTTACACTGAATTTCCCCCACAAATACTGGACTTTTTTTCTGCAGAAGGTAGGCTGCAGTTTAAGCAGGAATTAATTTTAGCAAGTTCAACTGCATACATTGCAAAAAGAGTTGGAATAAAAGATCAAAACAGGCCCTCCTAGCTTTGTAAATAAGGAGTCCAATAATAAGCAGCTAAGCTTACATTCCAGGCTCCTGAGGACACATTGCAGGCAGGAACGTGACATGACTTTCCAAAGGCTGCATGACAAATCTATGCCCAGACCTGAAGGTAGACCCCAGGATTCCCAACAGGAATGCTCTGTCCCTGCTGTTTTCCATCCCGCCCTTTCTTTCTTTAAAGTGCTTAGCCCCTTCCTGTCCTGCTCCCTTCATCCTTTCCTCTGTGCTTGCCACCAAATCACATCCCTGCCTGGTCTCTGTTCTTCCTCCCTCCTCTCCCTCTTTTCAGTGGAGCCTCTGGAACACTGGGATGATGCCTTCTGCAGAAGGACTGGGCTGGTGCAGAGCTGCCACTCCAGGAGAGTGACACAAGGAGCTATCCTTGCCAGGAAAAAGCTTTTAAAACCTCCTTGGCCATCTACTTGTCTACCACAGAGCACTCTCCATGACCACATGAGGAGTCATCCCACCGCTGACACCAACTCAAACATTTTATTGCAATCCTGGAACAGGGAATTGCCTATCAGAGCACAGGGAAATGAGGATGAACCAGCAAGCAGCTTCAGCGTTGGCCCTCAAAATTTTCCCAGTTTCTTCTTACCATAATATAGAGCAGTATGTATCTAAAATCTCAGCCTTGTCCATTGCTTTAAACAGTCACTTTTCCTCTATTTCCAAACCCTCAGATCAGTTCTGTTCAAAAGAAGAACATATTAATAGCAACCTCTATATTCCCTTTAGGATACTCTCCAGTCTTACTGTGTTTTTAATCTTTGCAGAGCCCAAAAATCCTACCACATCAGGTGATGTGAATACCAGGGGTTTTTTTTCATTTCTTTATGGACGTGACTAGTTAGGAGTTCTGCAAAGATTAAAAACACCATTCAATGAAACTATAGGTTTGAAAAAGGTGCATCATGATATGATTAACAGGGGATTCAAAAGAGAAGATAAAAAGAATATTCCTGACATGCATAGAGTGGTAGAAATCTACAGAATAAGTGGAGCAGCATTGACCAGCTCTTTAGTAACAGTGAGAGATAAAACAACTTCATCAGGACTTGGAAGGCATCAGAAGCAGAAAGATTAAGCTGAGACTTTTGGATTTCCAGATTGCAAAGAGAAAGAGTCTGTTTGGTTGGTCTAAAACCACAGAATAAGTAAAACTGTGAAAATGGAAACCAGAACTCTGTGTTTTGGATATAGGCTCCATATTAATATTCATAGTCAGGAGGTGGAGAGGAAGGAGTTTCTCCTGTGGACTAGGGAAGCAAGAAGGACCTACAGCAGAAGGCATTTAGAAATGGAGTCTGTAAGCAGAGTGCCATGACTGGCGTATCATTTATGTTCTCTAACTTCACTTTTCTCAGTTTGCATTAGGGATGCATTCAACACTCACTTCCTTCAATTTTGTTTTCTTCTTGCTCTTCAAGTATGTTTTCCCCTTCCAGCACACAGTAATCTTTCTGGTTTGTTATATAACAGAATATTCTACCCTGGGAAAATATTCTTTTGTTCCTCTTGTTTGCAACTTTTCACTCTTTTCTGAAAAGTTATCCTTTTTGGGGGGGGTAAACGCAGTGAAACAGAAAATGACAGGCAGAAGAGATGCTTATTATTGCACCTTTTGAGTAAGTCACAAGACAGTGCCGTGGGCTTGGCCCATCACTACAGAAAGTATCTTGACCATTTGCTGTTACTTTTTGTAAGCTGACAAATTTTGAGGCAATAAAGCTCATCAGTGGGTGATAATTCTGTTCCATGGTAACTTCCTGTGTTTCAAATCATTATCCTTCTACACTGGGGCACAAGGAAAATGCTTTCATAAAAGCTGTAAATGCCTGTTCTCAGGCATTTCTGTTACCTGGTGACTAGAGCCCTTACCCAGAATTTTCCTCTTTTCCCTCCCCATTCCAGTTCACTCAAAGTGAAGCATTTGTTTTCCACACTACAGTCAAAGCATAATCCTCTTCTCTCCACAATTTCATTCCAATTTTTGACCAGAGTGAAAACATTGTGAGTAGCAGCTAATAGTTACTTCCATCAGAGTCAACTTGAAAACAGAAACCAAAACCCCAATATTTGCTGTAGTGCAGATACAGATTTTACCCCCATTGAAAAAAAAAAAAAAAGAACAAATAAATAGTCTTTTTAAGGATAATCCCATAAAGTCTGTACAACAGCCAACGCAAAATTGCAAAAGAAAGAAGAATCAGACCCATTGAACAGTCAGTTGTTCAGTAAATCCACCATGAGGGTAATACAGAGCACTAAGTTGCAGTTATGAGTCCAAAGTGTGTCTTCCAAAGTAGACTGAGGTTTTGAGATACCTTACATTTGAGTTTGTGTGTGTTTCTGATTCTCCCATCCAACCAAGAGACTCTGACAGTCTCAGACACCCTGTGTGTGCAGCATTTTCTGCACAACTCTGTTCCAGCCTATCCTAAGCACTGGGCTCCACCATTGCTTGTTACCATCCTCTCTTTGTGCATTCAGCACCTTTAAGGAGAAAAACTTCTAACAGCATCAGCCTCACTGCAGCAGGTGCCTTCATCACCTTTGCAATACAATTAGCAGGGGAATATTGCATATACAAGAGGGTAGATTTATCTTTAGCAAATGATGAGTACTTAATTTTGAGTCAGGCTTATTTTAATTGGAGGAGGAGACAGTTACCATATTCTTCCCCCAGTGCCTTTCCCTGTACTGCCCTATCTTATCAACAAGACACAAAGACATGAAACCTCAGAGCTTCTTCTTCATGGTCATACAGTACCACATTTGATTGTCCCATCCAGATTTTTGTTTTCCAAGCCATCCGAGACTCCTGCAGTTGAATTACACAACGTTTTCTTGAGCAGCATCTGTGCAGCAGTAATCTCCAGCCTACAGAAAGGCTTGGGAAGACAGACTGCTTCCTTACACGTGGTTGCTTTTGTCAGCACATAAATCAGCCCCTGAGAGGCCTTGGCAAAGCTGTTTTGATGCAGGGGAGAGTGCCTCTTTTGGATAGGAGGGGACAACTGTTCTAAGTCTGGCTGAGGAAAAACAGGGATCTGGGAACAGCTCGGGAGCCCAGAACTTCATAGTTTTAAAAATTTCAAGGTGTTTTTTGTGCAATGTAACATCATCAACAGAGGACTCCACAGGAAACTACAGAACATTTTCAGGGAGTATTATCTGATTGCAAGAGATAGGCATCATGAGGATATTGCAGACACAGCAGAAGAATCCCGCAGGAGACAGTACAAGGAAGAAACTTGCAGTATCAGACATAGGCAGATGCTGATCACATGGGGGTTTAAAGAGACTTTTGCTACTACTTCTATTGCAGTAAAATTATATTTTTCCAGGTGTCCAGGGAGTTACAAAATATTTCTGATTATTGGAAACATCCAAGGGTTCCCTTCCATGTCTCAGTCATGGACCAGATATAAGAGAAGAGCTTTAGCAAATGCCCTTGGAAGAAAGACCATTTCTAGCAGGAAAAAGATGGCTGGTGCAGAACTGGAGGTCAATCTGCACATACAACACCCTTGTGAAATTTAAGCTGTCTCCTCTCTGAAGAGCAGTTTCTTCACTGAAATCCTGCACAGCTCAGCAGGAGTCTCTGCTTTTCATCAAGGATTGTGGAGCAAACTCTTGGCATAGAGCAGAGAAACTTCGTCTCCCAGATAGAACAGAAACATATCCCAGTCCTCATATCTTCCAGCCATTTAGAGTTGCTTTTAAAAAAACAACAACTCCTTGACTTCTATTTCTCTTTACTAATCAAAGCATCTCAGCCTCCATCAAAGAAGTCAAAGACGCTTGCAGGGTCTTTGGAACACACAAAACTGATTTCACTATTTTCCTTTTCAGTCTTTAGTTTCTCAGCAACTGCTTTGGCAGTACCTTCAAGTGGATCAGCCTCAACTGTTGTCAGCTTATAGCATCCCAGTTTTCATGCCCTACTTAATTGCTTGAAATTCAGAGGTATTGAGCATCTGGGACTCCAGTGGAGTTTGATGAGATCTGTGGCTGCTTCCTCACCTCTGAAAAGTGAGGCCCACAGGACTTCTTTTGAAGATGTCAATTGCTATCCTCTGCCCTGACTTCACATATTACTTCCAAACAAGCATCTATCGCTCCCTGTGCTGGTAGGTTTAGCTTCTGAATGTTAAGTGTCCTGGTCGAAGGCATCAATTTTAGTCTAACTTCATGTGTTTAAAAGGGACAGAGATTATATTACTTTGTGATTCCGTCTTAACTTTGCTCTACTCTGTATCAAATATGAATTATTGACAGAATCACCCCAATCTGTCACATTTGATGAGAAACACATACCATGGAATACATTAAATGGAGAATATAAGTTTAGAGGCATATGCCAGAGAAGCTGAGAGAGAATTAATTTCTAATTCAGTGCTTGAAACAAACAACAGCAAAGAACATTATGAAGGTTTGTGACCTAACAGTAGTACTAATAATGAAAGGTTTCAGTGAAGTCTGAAAGGGCAAACTAGAGTCATCTTAAAAACAGACACATGCACAAACACAAGTTCAACTAGCAAATTTGATTTATGAACCAGATTCCAAGGCTTTTAGTGGTGTTGCATGGTACCTTCCCATCAATGCATTACCTCATTGAACCAATGGGACTGTTTGTAGAACAAGGTACTATTCAGCCCAGGAGTAAAGTGAAAGGAATCAGAATCCAGCCCAAAGTTAAGAGAAAACAGGAAAATCCATATCTCACAGTAATCAACAGGAAAAAAACAGCCAGCATTCCCCAGTGCTTTGCAAGCTAAGATTTTTCAGCCATCAACACACACCAGAAAAAGACTGCAGTATCCTGTAAGATTGTTAGTAAAACATCTCCACTGTGTATTTGCATATAGATGTCAATAAGTGAGAGATCTCAAGAGAGATCAGGGACTACTGTGGTCAGTGTATAACACCAGCTAGTGCCTGCTCCAAGGAGATTATGATCCAGCAGCATAGCCAGACAAATGTGCACACAAAAGAGGACCTTGAAATTCCATCTCAACAGGGTACCAGCATCACTGCTGCTTCCTTCTCTCTTCTAACAGGGCCACAGAAAGTCATTGGAGTACTGTGTGCTGTTCTCTGCTAGCTTAATTGGCTTGTTTGGAAACTTCCTATCTCTTCTGAAGATAGGTTCTGGATCTTTCTCTCCAATCCTGGACAGACTTTATTTGAGTAAGAAGGGGGGAAATCATAAAAAAGCACAGTAACAATATCTCTGCCCTTTGCTCAAATTTCTCAGTTCTCAAAGCTTTAACTACACTTTAGAAAAGGTAGTAACATTTTTAAGCCAGATTTGCCCTCTCTTCCCATGCAGTCAAAAAGAACCGAAAAATCTTTACCTCAGAGCTTACTAAATTGCACCCATTAATGAGATCTGTAAGGTACATACATCACTAACTGGTCACTTTGCCCAGTATTCTGGTCAGGATAATGACTACATCCCCTTTCTATGACTTTTCTCAACACTCTGTGTTGAGGTATCTGTGTAATATCACAAATAACAGGGGTATGAATTTCTGTTATTTAACTGGAGGATAATCATAAGTATTTGAGCTAAATGTGCAGTGCCAATTATATATCCAGTAATAAATGAGGTCAAATAACACAAGAAACTAACTATCAGAACCTTTAAAAAAATCTTTATTCATGTCAGAATTTTGACCATTATTGTGCTCATGAGTAGCTAAGTACAATCTCAGGCATGAATTATGTTGAAACAAAGTATTGATTGCATGGTATCTTCTGGCTGCAATGCTCTTCATTCAAAATTTTTCCTAGACCAACATACTTACTTAAAAATAATCGGTGAAAACACAAAATTACTTGTCTGTTCTTTCTTGTGACACACTGCCACGAGTTCTCAACAGCTAAGTCCTGTGAAGATGGGCTTATGCGATGTCTGTTCATTTACTATAGGCCCTCAATATACCTGTAAAATTACTGGTTAAGGTTTAAAAATTGTGGGTATGGAGTAATTAAAACTAAAAGCTCTCACCATCTTGGCCACTCTATGATATCCAGCCCACACAGTAGAGGACACTATCATTATCACTGTCATTATCACGGCTTAGTGGTACCCACAGAGGGTGAAAAGGGTGGGTGGCACAAGGCATGTCACATCATGGCCTTTCCAAAAACAAACAGCAGCAAGATGGCCTTGAGATGTTCTTGAGAAGGCAGAAGATCTGCACCATCTAGAAGAGACCTATTTCAAGGTGAACCTTGGGAGAAAGGATCACTTATTCATAGCTCTTTCCAGAGGGTGCCTTAAAAGAGGTCTTTAGAGTCAGCTTCAATCAGCTGTGAACAGCAGTTTCCTCTGCAAAAAGCCTGGCTCCCACATTTTCACACCACGTTCTGTAACTTGAACTTATATTTAATTCATTTTTCCCTTCAGACTACAGGGTATTTAGCCATCTGTGACATCATTACACCACCTACCAGATTCCCTTCACCGCTACCAACTCTGACAATTCAATAAAGTCTAATTGACGACCTTTTTAAAAGCACTCAAAATAAGAGTAATTAGCACACAAATGAGTAACGCTCAGCATTGCAGTGATGTAGTGATTTGATCAAATTCAGCATACCTTAGGGGAGATATACTGAACAGCAGTATAAGGAATGATCAGATTTATTGCAAGAAAAACACATAACAGACATTTTTTACTTATATGCTTGAATTCCTTATTAATTGAAGATTAGGTTCAGGAAAAAACCAAACAAATTTATTGTGGAAAACTGAGAAACTGTTTAGTTAATCGTGATTTAGAAAGTAAAGGAAACATTCATACAGCTTAGTGTCAAGACAGACAAGAGCGATGTAATACTGAGGGAAGGAGGTAAGCCAGGGATAATGCAATAGGTGTGGGGAAACTCTACTCTTGGAAAGAGGTACGTAACAAGAGTTCTCTGCATGGGCATCTGAGTGTTTGTATACACACTGAGACACACATATGACATCAATCATGTATTCCTGTGCAAGGGGTCTGGGTAGCCAGGCAGAAGTTGGGGATGACTGCCTACATTCAGAACCAAAAAGAGGAAAGGAGCACCAAGGAGTTTGTGCTGACCTGCAGTGAGAAGCCATAAAGAAGCAAGGGAGATGTTCAAGCGCACCTTAAAAACATATACTGAGAATATTTACCAGGAGGAATGGTGAAATCTTTCCACTCTGATGGAGGTTTCCTTCAACATTTAGTGAGAAGTGGACATCACAGAGGTGCTGTTGCCTTCACGTAGTCCCATGGTAAGCACTCTGTGCTTTTCATTACCAGGAATGTGGAGACTATCCACCATGAAGTTTGGCAACACTGCCAACATGATGCAAATCTCTGTGCATGCACCTCACTGGACTTTTTGGGACCTGTGTCCTGCAGCACATTGAAACCACATCCTGCCCTTCCCGCTCCAGAAGGAGAGTAGTACTGTGACTTCCCCCAGCCCTCCCACACACCATCATGTGGCACAGGCAGGATCCAGCATATACCAAAACAGGGAGACAGAGAGCAGAAGCATCACATAGCAAGGAGCTGTCAGTCTGCTGGCCCCAAAATAGAGGTGCTGCCTGAAGTGTTAATACAGACCTTGTTGTCAGATATCTCAGCGTTTCTCCTCAGTGCCAGGAGACTATACCCTTGTGGCATCTGAGTGGGGTGTGGAGGAGGGAGGGTTAAACCTCATTTTAAAGAAGGAGGGTGATGCACCAGGCAGGTTCAGAAACTTGCCTAAGGTGGTAGTGTAAGCCCACTACAAATGTTGACTCAACAATATGTTACAGCTTTACAGCTCTTGCTATTTGGTCTTACACTGAAAATTTAGCCACATTTATTAATGCAATTTCTTTCAAACAACACCAGCTGGTCATGAAGAAGTTCTCATTAAAATTTATCACCATGATACTGTATACCATCTCTCCCTTCAGGACCTGGGGAAGGAGTTGGGAAAGTCATTGGAAATGGGCAGAGCCACATTGAGTCCCAGTTACTGGGTGGCTGTGCTCATCCAGACTCTCCAATGTGTTCCCCTTTGGCATAACACAGAACACAGCCCAAGGGCTTCAGGGTAAAAAGGAGATAGATGGGAAATTCAAGTGAAGAGTCAGTCTCAGTGAGATCATTTCAGAGAATTCAGAAATGGACTTAACACCTTCTGGCTAATGCTGGAGATAAGAAGAGGTCTTTCATCTCAAGCAGCATCACCCCTACAATTAAAGATGTGCCATATATGTGATGGGCAACCTCTGTGCTGGATCTGCAAGATGCTTACCTAGAGGTTACTCCTTCCTAGTTAAGTTACTCTCTGTATCCAGCTTTAATTCCACAAAAAATAGAAATATGGTCAAGGAATTTATCTTGTCTTATGCTGGGGTTTGGTGGGTTTTTTTCCTGTCTGTCATGACATAACTTCTATGGTTGATAATTTTAGCGTGGAACAGGCTGTGGATGTGTTTCAGACAGGGGAAAATGTCTTTAAAGGAGATGTCTTTAGCTAGTTGAAATGGAAAACAAGGACAACCATGTTTCACAGAGGGGAAAAAATGCATTAATTTTTGGCGGCATTTCAGACAAGATTTTTTATTTAGTTAGGTTTTTTCCCCTCTTCTATAAAGTTCACTCAGCATTGTCTCCATTACTAAGCAGACATGCTTACTGAAACCTTTCAATTTAGTCCAGCCTATATTTAGATCCAGGAAGTTTTATTTTACTGTATCTTTAATAAGACCTTTTTCAAGTGATAAGAACACATTGAGTTCCATACTACCACAAATCTTTCATTTGTGGTAGCTAATGAAAGTTCAAAACCTATTAGATTACAGAAAACAGGGGTAAAAGTGGCTCTAAGTATGGTTCTATCTTCTCACTGGCAAGTTAATGACAGTATTATCAGTGACCTCCCAAAACCTTCTACTCCAAAATTCCCTCTTAAAAGTTTTGTACTGTAGACTTCATTATAAATGTGAGTAGTGGTATATCTTCCTACCAATCCAAGCATACTATATGAAAGGGTCACTAATTGCAAGTTTATTTTTCTTCATAGCATCAGTAAAGTCTCAAAATGGTCTTTAAGTGAGACTTAACTGGTGTATAAAATCTTGCTGGCACTTTAATAGACCCTGGGAGTGCTCAGTTTTGACAAACTCTGAATTGCAAAGGGTAATATGAGAGTGTTAAAACTCAGGTAAAACTAAAGCTGTGCTAAAAACATATGTGAGTAAGAACAGGGCCAGAGCAAAACAGAGCATGGGAAGGCCTGTAATACTATTAACCTTGGCATAGAGACTTCCACCCAGGATGGCATCACATAAATGCAGCCTCAGCATGAACCTGGCTCAGTCTGACCTGGGTCCCTTTGGATGCACAGGAACACTCACCACACAACCTGGACAAGCTGCTCCCAAGGAACTGAGAGCTGATCCCATTCAAACACAGCCAGCTACAGACCACTTTACCTGGGAAATAAATATCCCTTCATATATGTAAATTCTTGTTCCTAAGTCCCCATATCTGTGAGGAATTCCAAGTCCCAAATTTGCAAACACCTTCATCCCACCAACAACTATGCAAAATGGAACACCCCTGGTTGCCTGGACCAAAATAGGTTCCACAGAGATGCAAAAGCAAGAATCCAAGTTTCACAGCAAAATAAGCAATTCTTTACTGGTGAGCACAGTCTCACAGCCTTTAAGAAAGGGTCTCAGAAATTTATTTTATGCAGGTGTCATCACAAAGGCAAGTGCATCAAGGAGAAGAGACATTCTGGTCTTTGAGTGCAGCATCCCCCGCAATGCAGTGTGCAAATCCTGCAGTTAAGTATGTTTAGATAGTTTAGATCAGTCAGTTAAAAGTGTTTTTTCTTATCATAGTCTTCACACAAAACAACACTTGATGACTAAGATTTCTGGCCTTACAGCCCTAAATGAAGCTTCCACTTCTCACTATATATTTCAAGGTTATATTTTCAGATGCACGTGGCTCACACAGAAAGCATAACAAGATGCGGAGATTTTGCTGCATTCTGTCTAGGATTGTCCCATAAATAACATACTGGTTCAAAATCATGCCAATAAAACCTCATAAAAGTACCATCCAGTTTGTCCCATGTTTATCATTAAAAGGGAGTAGGCATATTTATAAAGCTTCATTCTCAGACTGTGTATCTTCATCAAAAATAAAAAGAGAAAAAGAACAAAGCAATTCTTAGAACAGCTTATAGCAGATACTATAAAAAGGTGCTTTTTATGTCTTTTGGTCTTGCTTTAGCACAATTGAAGAGCTAGCCCAGAAAAACCAACATGCTGGATTTCATGTTCGGACAGAAGGCAGCCCTATCCAGCTTCATAATCTTTCATAAAATTACAGAATGACCAGCAACTTTTCTCCCTGTTTCAAGGCAAAGACAGGTGAAACGGAGAATAGGAGACTGTGTGATGAGTGTACATACATTGTAAAAGGAGTTTGCAGAGGGAAGGTGGGAGTTTTTGAGGAAACGTGCATGCAATTCTTGCTTATCTGTTCATGTGAGCTTTTCTCTTGACTGTGGTGCATGAATTAATGTAGAAATGTGAAAGTAGAAGTACTCTCAAGAGGACATCTGTTTCACATCACAGACAGATGTCTGTCTGACCCATTTTCAGGATTTGAGGCAAGGATTCTAGAATATCTTTAGAAACCCTGTTCCAGTGCTGTATCATCCCCATAACCAGAACATCTATTGGAATTCTGCTTCAGCTTATTCCATCCATTTCTCTTTACATCATTTTAGATAGGGAAAGCAGGTAAATGTCCTTTTCTTTATAACATTTTTAATAACATTTTTGCATACTTTATGTGCATTACATCTTTTCCTAAGGCAAAACCATACTCATTTAATTCAGCTTTTCCTCCTAGGAGCTGTTTTCTAGGCTTTGTTCTTTCTCCTTTCTGAATGAGGATGATTTTCAAAAGTCCCTGCTTTAAAACATAGATTCACCACTGGGCACAGATGTAGTATTCCTAGGTCAGACCCCACTACTCAGGGCAGAACTAGATAATTATTTTCCAGTTTTACAAGATTGCTATTAGTTCACACAATCATGGAATTTACTCTTCACACATTTTCACATTTCTAGATTTCGTTTTGTTTGTGCTCTGTGCTAAGCCTCTTTTATGAAAACTGCTCTCAAACTAGTTGTTTCCCATTTAATATTTGTGCATTTGATTTTTTTCTTCCCCAAAAGTAATACATTGCACTTGTCTTTCCTTATTTCAGACACTTTCTTCAATTTATCAAGCACATTTTGTATTCAAATCCTGTTCTGCAAAGCGTTTGCAGCCCCTCCAAGTTTAGTATCATATGCAATTTTAAAAAGTTTTCTACATATTCCATCATCAAAGCTGAAAATATTGAATAATATTGGACCTAAGACAGACCTCTGTGGTATCTTATTTGATATGTTTTCCCAGTTTGACGACAAACCATTGATAAGTGCTTTACTGATAAGTCCAATTTTTCAGTTTTGCACCCATCACATAATAACTTCATCTAAAACATATTTCTCCTGTTTACTTATGAAAATGTCATGTGGATGTGTGTCAAAAGCCTCACTAAAGTCAAGATCTATCACATCTGCTTCTTCCTCCTTATCCACTGGGCCAGTTACTCTGTCAGAGAAGGAAATGAGATTGCTTTGATGTGATTTGTTCTTGACAAACCCATGCAGGCTGTTTCTTATCACCTTATTTTCCTCTAGGTGTTTACAAATTGATTGTTCAATAATTTGCCCCTGCATTTTTCTCAATATCAAAGTCAGGCTGACTGGCCTATGATTCCCTGGGTCTCCCTGTTTCCCCTTTTCAAAGATAGCAACTGTGCTTGCCTTTCTCCCATCCTCCGGGATCTCACCCACCCTCCACGAGCTCTCGGAGGTAATTGCTAACAGTTCAGAGATCACTTCAGCAAGTACCTGAAGTACTTCAGGGTGGATTTCATGAGGCCCTGCTGACTTGCATATATCTAACTTATCTGAATATTCTTTAACCTCTGCACTTTTTCCCTGTATATTTAACAACTTGCTGCCCAGAGTGTGTTACACAGTTTTAATGCTCAGAGGCAGCATCCTGAATAGAGCAGGTTTAATTTATTTTGGCTGCTAGAGCAGTCACTTTTCACTCCATAATGTCAATAAAGAAGAGTGGCTATACTCACTAAATGGATAGGAAAGACACCCCTATACACAAACATATGATGTTTCAAACAGTTGCTGCTGTTCTGCCTCTGGAGACAAAAGACTCTGCGGACAGTGAAGCCCAGCTAAACTTCAACACCCTCTCATGGCCCCAAAGCTTTGTTCAGCTCAGAAAATCAGCAGCTGCTTTTCACTTCATCTGAGTGGAACTCAGATGTCTGCCATTCCACCACCCGATCTTCCCAAAATTAGAAGTGTTTACAAAACATGTAACTCATTTATACAATAAAGCTTCACATAAAATGCAGTGGGGACATCCAGCAGGAGAAAAAGATACATAGATCTAGAATTATACCCACAGGGTACTTATAGGTACTTGGTCTCTTCCTTAAACATGGTTTCTTGGAGGTAGATTAAACTACAGAATGACCCTTAGCTGTTGTCCTGTTCTTCTGTTTCAGCAGCTCTGCTTCTGTTTAGAAAACAGTTCTTTACCTCTGTCTCTCAAATTCACACTTGACATGCTTGCTGTACTTGCAATTAGGGCAGGAGAAGCCCATTGTTCATGTTCTTCCTTCTGTCTTTTCTACCCAAGTATTTCTCACTGGGGACCTAAAGGACAAAATATTGATTTTTTTTTTTTTCTAAATGGCTTGTTCTTTTTTATTATGTTATCCTGGTGGTTTTAATTTTGTACTGCCTACTTTGATGTAGCAACCTAAAGACAGCCAAAGATGAAGTTCTAACCCTGAGGCCTTGAAACAAAAGATAGAGCATCTTCTCCCTGTCCCTCAGAAACAGAAATAAAACGGCTTAGTTGAAAGAAATCCACAGCAAGGAGGGTGTAAAGAAACCTTTACACTTCCTTACCTGCCGATTAACACAAAGGATGCACTTTGGACACTGGAATGGCCTTCCTCACAAGCAAGAATCCATTTTTCAGACTATCCATAGACTACAAAATTATTCTGACTTCAATCCCACGGTGAACTTTGTGGCAGTCAATGCTGTGCGTGCCCAGGGGAGCCTCAGGGAAGCTACCAGAAAGACACATGAGCATGAGATCACCTCAAGGCTGGCAGCTGGCAGCAGCAAACAGAGGAACTCTGAGCAACCCCATTTCACAAGCGTGCAAGCATATCATCCATAACTCAAGAGGGGATTCCTTTAAAAAGACAATCCTCCCACTGTTTTTGTGCTCAGGGAAAGCATTGCTGAGCTAAAGGCTTCTGAGTGGAAAATGTTGTAAGATACTGTATTTCAAAGAATAAATTGCAGAAATAAGCAGTGGTGCCAACCAC